>JAWUZG010000087.1:3000000-3428117 GCA_036785705.1 Acanthornis magna | reverse complement strand
CTGAAAAATCCCCAAAATCCCCAAATCCCTCCGAATTCCCGCTTGGATTCTGACTTCCCATTATCTCTAACTTTTAATTTAATTTAATTTGTTTTTGTCTTTATTATTCCCATTCTCCTCATAATATGAGGAGAGAATTCACTGATGGTTTTCCCGAATTCCCGAATTTCTTGGTTTGGATTTTGGGATACAAACCCCCCCTTACTTTGCTTCTTACTTTAATTTAATTTAATTTAATTTAAAGTCTTTTTGTCTTTATTATTCACATTCTCCTCACAATATGAGGAGAGAATCTGCTGATGTTTTTCCCGAATTCCTGAATTTCTTGGTTTGGATTTTGGGATACAAACTCCCCCTTGCTTTGCCTGTTACCTTTAACTTTTAATTTAATTTAATTTAAAGTCTTTTTGTCTTTATTATTCACATTCTCCTCACAGCATTAGGAGATGTGTAACATTTAATTTAATTTAATTTAATTTAATTTAATTTAAGGTGTTTTTATTATTCACATTCTCCTCATAATATGAGGAGAGAATTCACTGATGTTTTTCCCAAATTCCTGAATTTCTTGGTTTGGATTTTGGGATGCAAGCTCCCCCTTGCTTTGCCTGTTACCTTTAACTTTTAATTTAATTTAATTTAATTTAATTTCTTTTTGTTTTTATTATTCCCATTTTCCTCACAGCACGAGGAGAGAATCTGCTGATGTTTTTCCCGAATTCTCGAATTTCTTGGTTTGGATTTTGGGATACAAACTCCCCCTTGCTTTGCCCGTTACCTTTAACTTTAATTTAATTTAATTTCATTTCATTTAATTTCATTTCATTTCATTTCATTTCATTTCATTTCATTTCATTTTGTTTTTATTATTCCCATTCTCCTCACAGCACGAGGAGAGAATCTGCTGATGTTTTTCCCGAATTCCTGAATTTCTCAGTTTGGATTTTGGGATACAAACTCCACCTTGCTTTGCCTGTTACCTTTAACTTTTAATTTAATTTAATTTAAAGTCTTTTTGTCTTTATTATTCACATTCTCCTCACAGCATTAGGAGATGTGTAACATTTAATTTAATTTAATTTAATTTAATTTAATTTAATTTAAGGTGTTTTTATTATTCACATTCTCCTCATAATATGAGGAGAGAATTCACTGATGTTTTTCCCAAATTCCTGAATTTCTTGGTTTGGATTTTGGGATGCAAGCTCCCCCTTGCTTTGCCTGTTACCTTTAACTTTTAATTTAATTTAATTTAATTTAATTTCTTTTTGTCTTTATTATTCCCATTCTCCTCACAGCACGAGGAGAGAATTCACTGATGTTTTTCCTGAATTCCCGAATTTCTCGGCTTGTACTTTGGGATACAAACTCCCCCTTGCTTTGCCCGTTACCTTTAACTTTAATTTAATTTAATTTAATTTAATTTAATTTCTTTTTTTTATTATTCCTATTCTCCTCACAGGATGAGGAGAGAGTCCGCTGACATTTTTTCCTGAATTCCTGAATTTCTCGGCTTGGATTTTGGGATACAAACCCCACCTTGCTTTGCCTGTTACCTTTAACTTTTAATTTAATTTAATTTAAAGTCTTTTTGTCTTTATTATTCACATTCACAATTCTGTCGTTTACAAAAAGAATTTTGCTGTCCACAAAAAGAATTTCGTCATTCGCAGAAAGAATTTTACCATTCACGAAAAGAATTTTGTCATCCACAAAAAGAATTTTACCATTCGCGAAAAGTATTTTACCATCCATGAAAAGAATTTTGTCGTTTGCAAAAATAATTTTGACATTCGCAGTAAGAATTTTGTGATTCGCAGTAAGAATTCTGTGATTCACAAAAAGAATTTTGTCATTCGCAGGAAGAATTTTGCCATTCATGAAAAGAATTTTGTGATTTGCAGAATTTTGTCTTTCACAGAACGAATTTTGTCATCCGTGAAAAGAATTTTGCCATTTACAAAAAGAATTTTGCCATTCACGGAAAGAATTTTGTCATCCATGAAAAGAATTTTGTCATTTGCCGGAAGAATTTTGTCACTCACAAAAAGAATTGTCATTCACAAAAATAATTTTAGCATTCGCAAAAAGAATTTTACCATTCACGAAAAGAATTTTGTCATCCACAAAAAGAATTTTGTCATTTACAAAAATAATTTTGACATTCGCAGTAAGAATTTTGTGATTCACGAAAAGAATTTTGTCATTCACGAAAAGAATTCTGTCGTTCGCAGAAAGAATTTTGTCACTCGCAACAATAATTTTCCATCCACGAAAAGAATTTTGTCATTCGGAGAATTTTGTCATTTGGAGAATTTTGTCTTTCACAGAGGGAATTTTGTCATTTGTGAAAAGAATTTTGCCATTTACAAAAATAATTTTGTCGTCTACAAAGAGAAGTTTGTCGTCCACGAAAAGAATTTTGTCATTTGCTGGAAGAATTTTGTCATTCACAAAAAGAATTGTCATTCACAAAGAGAATTTTGTCATTCGCAGAAAGAATTTTGTCATCCGTGAAAAGAATTTTGCCATTCGCAGAAATAATTTTGCCATCCATGAAAAGAATTTTGTCATTTGGAGAATTTTGTCATTTGCAGAAAGAATTTTGTCATCCGTGAAAAGAATTTTGCCATTTACAGAAATAATTTTGCCATTCACGGAAAGAATTTTGTCATTTATGAAAATAATTTTGTCGTTCCCAGAAAGAATTTTGCCATTCACAGGAAGAATTGTCATTCACAAAGAGAATTTTGTCATTCGCAAAGAGAATTTTACCATTCACAAAAAGAATTTTGTCATTCGCAAAAATAATTTTGACATTCGCAGTAAAAATTTTGTGATTCACAAAAAGAATTTTGCCATCCACGAAAAGAATTTTGTCATTCGGAGAATTTTGTCATTTGGAGAATTTTGTCATTTGCAGAAAGAATTTTGTCATCCGTGAAAAGAATTTTGCCGTTTACAAAAATAATTTTGCCATTCACGGAAAGAATTTTGTTATTTATGGAAATAATTTTGTCATTTGCAGGAATAATTTTGTCATTCCCAGAGAGAATTTTGCCATTCACAAGGAGAATTGTCATTCACAAAGAGAATTTTGACATTTGCAAAAAGAATTCTGCCATTTCCAAAAGGAATTTTGCTGTTCACGAAAAGAATTTTGCCGTTCACGAAAAGAATTTTATAATTATTCAAAAAAATAATGATTTTTTCTTTCAAGGAGCTGAAGAAGTACGGGGTGACGACCTTGGTGCGAGTCTGTGACGCCACTTACGATCAAGCTCCGATCGAGAAGGAGGGAATCCAAGTTCTAGTGAGTTCCCCTTTAAAAAATGGATAAAAAATGGGAATTTTCGTGCCTGGAAATGGTGGGGATCTCCATGTTTTGGTAAGAGTTTGGGGCTGGTGCAGCTTGGCCAAAAAATAAATTAAATCAGCAGCAGGTAAAGGTGAGAAACTCAGTGGACTTTGTGCATTTTGGCATTTTCTGAGATATTTAAAGGTTTATTGTTGATATATTTAAAGGTTTTAGCCTTTAAAAATGGAAAAAAATAGGAATTTCATGCCTGGAAATGGTGAGGATCTCCATGTTTTGGTAAGAGTTTGGGGCAGGTGCAGCTTGACCAAAAAATAAATTAAATCAGCACCAGGTAAAGGTGAGAAACTCGCTGGACTTTGTGCATTTTGGCATTTTCTGAGCTATTTCAAGGTTTTAGCCTTTAAAACTCAGTAAAAATGGGAATTTTCGTGCCTGGAAATGGTGGAAATCTCCATGTTTTGATGACAACTTGGGGCAGGTGCAGCTTGGCCAAAAAATAAATTAAATCAGCACCAGGTAAAGGTGAGAAACTCAGTGGACTTTGTGCATTTTGGGATTTGCTGAGATATTTCAAGGTTTATTGGTGATATATTTAAAAGTTTTAGCCTTTAAAAATGGGAATTTTCATGTCTAGAAATTGTGGGGATGTTCCATGTTTTGATAAGAGTTTGGGGCTGGTGCAGCTTGGCCAAAATAAATTAAATCATCACTAGGTAAAGGTGAGAAACTCAGTGGACTTTGTGCATTTTGGCATTTTCTGAGATATTTAAAGGTTTATTGTTGATATATTTAAAGGTTTTAGCCTTTAAAAATGGAAAAAAATAGGAATTTCATGCCTGGAAATGGTGAGGATCTCCATGTTTTGGTAAGAGCTTGGGGCTGGTGCAGCTTGACCAAAAAATAAATTAAATCAGCACCAGGTAAAGGTGAGAAACTCGCTGGACTTTGTGCATTTTGGGATTTTCTGAGATATTTAAAGGTCTATTGGTGATATATTTAAAGGTTTTAGCCTTTAAAAATGGGAAAAAATGGGAATTTTGAGGTGTAGAGATTGTGGGAATGTCCATATTTTGATAAGAACTCGGGGCTGGTGCAGCTTGGCCAAAAAATAAATTAAATCAGCCCCAGGTAAAGGTGAGAAACTCAGTGGACTTTGTTCATTTTGGGATTTGCTGAGATATTTCAAGGTTTATTGGTGAGATATTTAAAAGTTTTAGCCTTTAAAAATGGGAATTTTCATGTCTAGAAATTGTGGTGATGTCCATGTTTTGATAAAAACTTGGGGCTGGTGCAGCTTGGCCAAAAAATAAATTAAATCAGCACCAGGTAAAGTTGAGAAACTCGCCAGACTTTGTGCATTTTGGGATTTGTTGAGATATTTAAGTGTTTATTGTTGAGATATTTAAAGGTTTTAGTCTTTAAAAATGGGAAAAAATGGGAATTTTCATGCTTGGAAATGGTGGGAATGTCCATGTTTTGGTAAGAGCTTGGGGCAGGTGCAGCTTGGCCAAAAAATAAATTAAATCAGCACCAGGTAAAGGTGAGAAACTCGCTGGACTTTGTGCATTTTGGGATTTGCTGAGATATTTCAAGGTTTACTGGTGATATATTTAAAAGTTTTAGCCTTTAAAAATGGGAATTTTCATGTCTAGAAATTGTGGGGATGTTCCATGTTTTGGTAAGAGTTTGGGGCAGGTGCAGCTTGGCCAAAAAAAAAATTAAATCAGCACCAGGTAAAGGTGAGAAACTCGCTGGACTTTGTGCATTTTGGGATTTTCTGAGATATTTCAAGGTTTATTGGTGATATATTTAAAGGTTTTAGCCTTTAAAACTGGCTAAAAATGGGGATTTTGAGGTGTAGAGATTGTGGGAATGTCCATATTTTGATAAGAACTCGGGGCTGGTGCAGCTTGGCCAAACTCAAGCAAAGCAGCAGAGCTTCATTGACCCCAAACCGCCCCAGAAATGTGAATTTCTTGTGAATTCCACCCCAATCCCGTGGATTTCATGGATTTTTTTTCCCCCCAGGATTGGCCTTTCGACGACGGAGCGCCGCCCCCGGGGCAGATCGTGGAGGATTGGCTGAACCTGCTGAAAACCAAATTCCGGGAGGAGCCAGGCTGCTGCGTGGCCGTGCACTGCGTGGCGGGGCTGGGCAGGTCGGTGCCTTTTCCCTTCCAATTCCTTCTGTTTCGGCAAAAAAAAATTAAATTTCATCGTTTCGAAGAGTTTCCAATTCCGTTCGATTCAATTTGGCCTTTAAATCCCATTAAAATTCCTTTTATTTTGGTAAAAAAATTAAATTTCGTCGTTTCGAAGAGTTTCCAATTCCGTTCGTTTCAATTTGGCCTTTAAATCTGATCAAAATTCCTTTTATTTTGGTAAAAAAATTAAATTTCATCGTTTCGAAGAGTTTGCTATTCTGTTCGATTCGATTTGGCCTTTAACTCCCATCAAAATTCAATTTATTTTGGTAAAAAAATTAAATTTCGTCGTTTCGAAGAGTTTGCAATTCTGTTCGATTCAATTTGGCCTTTAACTCCCATCAAAATTCAATTTATTTTGGCCAAAAAAATTAAATTTCACTGTTTTGAATAGTTGCGAATTCCATTTGTTTTGGAATATAATGGATTTCATCAATTTACAAAACTGATAAATTTTGTTTATTTTAAAAAGCCCTCTGTAATTGAAAAAAGGCTTGGGCAGGTCAGTGCCTTTTCGGCCTTTAGATTCCATTAAAATTCCTTCTATTTTGGTAAAAAATTAAATTTAAACATTTTGAATAGTTGCGAATTCCATTAGTTTCATTCGTTTATAATGGATTTCACCAATTTCCAAAAATAATTTTAAAAAACCTTCTATAACTTAGAAAAGGCTTGGGAAGGTCAGTGCCTTTTTGGCCTTTAGATTCCAATAAAATTCCTTTTATTTTGGTAAAAAAATTAAATTTCGTTGTTTCGAAGAGTTTCCAATTCCGTTCGATTCAATTTGGCCTTTAAATCTGATCAAAATTCCTTTTATTTTGGTAAAAAGTGAAATTTCAGTGTTTTGAATCGTTTCGAATCCCGTTCGTTTTGCTAGTTTCAAAAAATGGATTTCATAAATTTTCTAAAATAATGATTTAATTTATTAATCTGTAATTGACAAAAGGCTTGGGCAGGTCAGTGCCTTTTCGGCCTTTAGATTCCATTCCAATTCCTTCTATTTCGGCAAAAAAAAATTCAATTTCGTCGTTTCGAAGAGTTTCCAATTCCGTTCGATTCAATTTGGCCTTTAAATCTGATCAAAATTCCTTTTATTTTGGTAAAAAATGAAATTTCGTCATTTCGAAGAGTTTGCAATTCCGTTCGTTTCAATTTGGCCTTTAAATCCCATTAAAATTCCTTTTATTTTGGTAAAAAAACTAAATTTCAGCATTTCGAAGTCTGTTCGTTTTGAAAAATAACTGATTTCATCAATTTCCTAAAATAATGTATTTAATTTATTGAAAAAAACCCCTCTGTAATTGAGAAAAGGCTTGGGAAGGTCGGTGCCTTTTCGGCCTTTAGATTCCATTAAAATTCTATTTATTTTGGCCAAAAAAATTAAATTTCATCGTTTCGAATAGTTGCGAATTCCGTTCGTTTCAATTTGGCCTTTAAATCCAATTAAAATTCCTTTTATTTTGGCCAAGAAAACGAAATTTCATAATTTCAAAGAGTTTCGAATTCTGTTCGTTTCGAGAAATAACGGATTTAATAAATTTCCTAAAATAATATATTTAATTTATTGAAAAAAACTCCTCTGTAATTGAGAAAAGGCTTGGGAAGGTCTGTGCCTTTTTTGCCTTTAAATATATATCAATGTATACAAATGTACATAAATATATAAAAAGATATTAAAATGTATTTATAAAAATATAAGCGTATAGAAATATATATAAATACATATAAATATATAAAAATTTATAAAAACACATATGAATATATGCCAATATATATAAAAATACATGTAAATAGATATAAAATGTATATGAATGTGTACCAATATATAAAAAACACATATTAATATATATACATATAAATATATATAAAATGTATATAAAATATATATGAATATTTACCGATACATATAAAAATACATATAAGTATATTTAAATACATATAAATGTATATAAAATATATATTAATATATACCAATATATATAAATACATATAAGTATATAAAAATGCATATAAATATATAAAAATATATATAAAATATATATGAATATGTACCTATATATATATAAATACATAGAAATATATATAAAATATATATTAATATATACCAATATGTATGAAAATACATATAAGTATATATATAAATACATAGAAATATATATAAATACATATAAATACATATAAATATATACCAATATATATAAAAATACATATAAATATATATAAAATATATATGAATATATGCCAATATATATAAATACATATTAATGTATAAAAATGCATATAAATATATTAAAATATATATAAAATATGTATGAATATGCACCAATATCTATATAAATACATATAAATATATATAAATACATACAAATATATATAAAATATATATTAATATATACCTATATATAAAAATACATATAAATATATATAAATACATATAAATATATACAAATATATATAAAGTCGGTGCTTTCTGGCTCCTCACAGCTCAATCCACACCACTAAATGCATTCAGGAGATGCCACAGAGCAGAAAATAAACTAAAAACACAATAAAAACTCATAAAAATCACAATTATTGTCTCATTCCCAACCCCTAAAGCTCCACAATTGATTTTTATTTCCCGTGGCAATCGTTTCCCGTCGGAAAAATTCCTCTGCAGGCAACACTTAAAAAATAAAAAAAACCCTTCGGGTGTTCGTTTGGGGTGAATTTGGGATGATGAATTTATTTTTTCCGCTGATTTTCCCTAAAATCGTGGTTTTCCCGCAGGGCTCCGGTGCTGGTGGCGCTGGCGCTCATCGAGTGCGGCATGAAGTACGAGGATGCCGTGCAGTTCATCCGGCAGTGAGTGCGGGCTTGGCTTTCCCAGAGATTCCCCTTTTTCCAGGGATTCCCCGGGGGTTTCCCATTTCCCTGAAATTTCCCATTTTCCAGGGATTCCCCATTCCCAGGGATTCTCCAGGGATTCCCCATTTCCCAGAAATTCCCCGTTTTCCAGGGATTCTCCATTTCCCATTTCCCAAGGATTTCCCATTTCCCATTCCCCAGGGATTCCCCATTTCCCAGAAATTTCCCATTCTCCAGGGATTCCCCATTCCCAGGGATTCTCCAGGGATTCCCCATTTCCCAGAGATTCCCTGTTTCCCAGGGATTCCCCAGGGATTTCCCACTCTCCAGGGGTTTCCCATTCCCCAAGGGTTTCCCATTTTCTAGGGAATTTCCTGGGATTTCCCATTTCCCAAGGGATTCCCCATTCTCCAGAAATTCCCCATTTTCCAGGGATTCCCCATTTCCCATTTCCCAGGGATTTCCCATTTCCCATTCTCCAGGGATTCCCCATTCCCAGGGATTCTCCAGGGATTCCCCATTTCCCAGAGATTCCCCGTTTCCCAGGGATTCCCCAGGGGTTTCCCATTTCCCTGAAATTTCCCATTTCCCAGAGATTCCCTGTTTCCCAGGGATTCTCCGGGGGTTTCCCATTCTCAGGGATTTTCCAGGGATTCCCCATTTCCCAGAAATTCCCCGTTTTCCAGGGATTCCCCAGGGGTTTCCCATTCCCCAGGGGTTCCCCATTCCCAGGGATTCTCCAGGGATTCCCCATTTCCCAGAGATTCCCCGTTTCCCAGGGATTCCCCAGGGGTTTCCCATTTCCCTGAAATTTCCCATTTCCCAGAGATTCCCTGTTTCCCAGGGATTCTCCGGGGCTTTCCCATTCCCCAGGGAATTTCCTGGGATTTCCCATTTCCCAGAGATTCCCCATTTTCCAGGGATTCTCCATTTCCCATTTCCCAAGGATTTCCCATTTCCCATTCTCTAGGGATTCCCCATTTCCCAGAAATTTCCCATTTTCCAGGGATTCCCCATTTCCCAGAAATTTTCCAGGGATTTCCCAGGGGTTTCCCTTTCCCCAGGGGTTCCCCATTTTCCAAGGATTTTCCAGAAATTTCCCATTTTCCAGGAATTTCCCATCCTCCAGGGGTTTCCCATTTTCTAGGGATTTTCCTGGGATTTCCCGTTCTCCAGGGAATTTCCTGGGATTTCCCATTTCCCAGGGATTCCCCGTTTCCCAGGGATTCCCCAGGGGTTTCCCACTCTCCAGGGGTTTCCCACTCTCCAGGGCTTTCCCATTTTCTAGGGATTTTCCTGGGATTTTCCATTTCCCAAGGGATTCCCCATTCTCCAGAAATTTCCCGTTTTCCAGGGATTCTCCAGGGATTCCCCATTTCCCAGAAATTTCCAATTTCCCAGGGATTTTCCAGGGATTTCCCTTTCCCCAGGGGTTTCCCATTTCCCATTCTCCAGGGATTCCCCATTTCCCAGAAATTTCCCGTTTCCCAGGGGTTTCCCTTTCTCCAGGGATTTTCCATTTCCCAGGGATTCTCCAGGGATTTCCCTTTCCCCAGGGGTTTCCCATTTTCTAGGGAATTTCCTGGGATTTCCCATTTCCCAAGGGGGATCCCCATTCTCCAGAAATTCCCCGTTTTCCAGGGATTCTCCAGGGATTTCCCACTCCCCAGGGATTTCCCACTCCCCAGGGATTCCCCATTCCCCAGGGGTTTCCCATTTTGTAGGGAATTTCCTGGGATTTCCCATTTCCCAAGGGATTCCCCATTCTCCAGAAATTTCCCGTTTTCCAGGGATTCCCCATTTCCCAGAAATTTCCCGTTTCCCAGGGATTTCCCTTTCCCCAGGATTTCCCATTTCCCAGGGATTTCCCAGGGATTTCCCATTCTCCAGAAATTTCCAATTTTCCAGGGATTTCCCATCCTCCAGGGGTTTCCCATTTCCCAGGGATTTCCCATTCTCCAGAAATTTCCAATTTTCCAGGGATTTCCCATCCTCCAGGGGTTTCCCATTTCCCAGGGATTTCCCATTTCCCATTCTCCAGGGATTCCCCATTTCCCAGGGGTTTCCCATTCCCCAGGGGTTTCCCATTCTCCAGGGATTTCCCATTTTCTAGGGAATTTCCTGGGATTTCCCATTTCCCAAGGGATTCCCCATTCCCAGGGATTCTCCAGGGATTCCCAATTTCCCAAAAATTTCTCATTTTCCAGGGATTCCCCATTTCCCATTCTCCAGGGTTTCCCATTCCCCAGGGATTCTCCAGGGATTTCCCATTCTCCAGAAATTTCCAATTTTCCAGGGATTTCCCATCCTCCAGGGGTTTCCCATTTCCCAGCGGTTTCCCATTTCCCATTCTCCAGGGATTCCCCATTTCCCAGAAATTTCCCGTTTCCCAGGGGTTTCCCTTTCTCCAGGGATTTTCCATTTCCCAGGGATTCTCCAGGGGTTTCCCATTCCCCAAGGGTTTCCCATTTTCTAGGGAATTTCCTGGGATTTCCCATTTCCCAAGGGATTCCCCATTCCCAGGGATTCTCCAGGGATTCCCAATTTCCCAAAAATTTCCCATTTTCTAGGGATTCCCCATTTCCCAGAAATTTCCCAGGGATTTCCCAGGGGTTTCCCTTTCCCCAGGATTTCCCATTTCCCAGGGATTTCCTGTTCTCCAGGGAATTTCCTGGGGTTTCCCATTTCCCAAGGGATTCCCCATTCTCCAGAAATTTCCCATTTTCCAGGGATTTCCTATTTCCCATTCTCTAGGGATTCCCCATTTCCCAGAAATTTCCCAGGGATTTCCCAGGGATTTCCCTTTCCCCAGGTGTTCCCCATTTTCCAAGGATTTTCCAGAAATTTCCCATTTTCCAGGGATTTCCCATCCTCCAGGAATTTCCCATCCTCCAGGGGTTTCCCGTTTTCTAGGGATTTTCCTGGGATTTCCCGTTCTCCAGGGAATTTCCTGGGATTTCCCATTCTCCAGAAATTTCCCGTTTTCCAGGGATTCCCCATTCCCAGGGATTCTCCAGGGATTCCCAATTTCCCTGAAATTTCCCGTTTTCCAGGGATTCCCCATTCCCCATTTCCCAGGGATTCCCCATTCTCCAGAAATTTCCTGTTTTCCAGGGATTTCCCATTTTCCAGGGATTCTCCAGGGATTCCCAATTTCCCAAAAATTTCCCATTCTCTAGGGATTCCCCATTTCCCAGAAATTTCCCAGGGGTTTCCCTTTCCCCAGGGGTTCCCCATTTTCCAAGGATTTTCCAGAAATTTCCCATTTTCCAGGAATTTCCATTTTTCCAGAGATTTCCTGTCCTCCAGGAATTTCCCATTTTCCAGAGATTTCCCAGGGGTTTCCCTTTCCCCAGGGGTTCCCCATTTTCCAAGGATTTTCCAGAAATTTCCCATTTTCCAGGAATTTCCATTTTTCCAGAGATTTCCTGTCCTCCAGGAATTTCCCATTCTCCAGGGATTTCCCATTTCCCAGGGATCTTTCAATTCCATTAAAAAATAAAATAAAGCAGGAATTTGGTTGGAATATTGACCTAGAGGTGCCAAACCTATTGTCACTGGGCACAAATTCCAACCAAAATTCTGCTTTTTACACCTAAAAAAATCCAAATTTTGAGCTGAGGGGCTCTTTCAATTCCATTTAAAAAATAAATAAAACATAAAAATAAAATATTGATTGGAATATTCGCTTGGAGGTGCCCAATTCATCCTCTTTGAGTACAAATTCCACCCAAAATTCTGCTCTTTACACCTAAAAAAATCCAAATTTTTCACCGAAACGACCCCGAATTTTCCCGAAATGACAGAAATCCCATTTTTCCCATCAATCCTCACATTTTTTTGGTTTTTTTTCCAGGAAAAGGAGGGGAGCTTTCAATTCCATTTTATAAAAAAGCTGGAATTAGATTGGAATATTGACCTGGAGGTGTCCAACTTATCTTCACCGGACATGAATTCCACCCAAAATTCTGCTTTTTAGGGCTAAAAATTCCAATTTTCGAGCTGAGGGGCTCTTTCAATTCCATTAAAAAAATAAATATAAAAATAAAATATTGATTGGAATATTGACCTGGTGGTGCCAAACCTATTGTCACCGGGCACAAATTCGAGCCAAAATTCAATGTTTTACACCTAAAAAAATCCAAATTCTGAGCTGAGGGGATCTTTCCATTTTGTTAAAAAATGAATAAACTATAAAAATAAAATATTCATTGGAATTTGATTGGAATATTGACCTGGAGGTGCCAAACTTAATCCTCTTTGGGCACAAATTCCACCCAAAATTCTGCTTTTTAGGGCTAAAAATTCCAATTTTTGAGCTGAGGGGCTCTTTCCATTCCATTAAAAAAATGAATAAAATATAAAAATAAAATATTAATTGGAACTTGGTTGGAATATTGACCTGGAGGTGCCAAACCTATTGTCACTGGGCACAAATTCCACCTAAAATTCATCATTTTAGGGCTAAAAATTCCAATTTTGGAGCTGGGGGATCTTTCCATTCCGTTTAAAAAATAAATAAAACATAAAAATAAAATATTAATTGGAATTTGATTGAAATATTGACCTGGAGGTGCCAAACTTAATCCTCTTTGGGCACAAATTTGAGCCAAAATTCTGCATTTTTGACCTAAAAAAATCCAAATTTTTCACCAAAACGACCCCAAATTTTCCCAAACTGCCCCAAATCCCATTTTTCTCATCAATCCTCACATTTTTTTGGGTTTTTTTTCCAGGAAAAGGAGGGGAGCTTTCAATTCCAAGAATAATAAAAGTTGGAATTAGATTGGAACATTGGCCTGGAGGTGTCTAACTTATCCTCACCGGACATGAATTCCACCCAAAATTCTGCTTTTTAGACCTAAAAATTCCAATTTTCGAGCTGGGGGGCTCTTTCAATTCCATTAAAAAATAAAATAAAACTGAAATTTGGTTGGAATATTGTCCTGGAGGTGCCAAACTTAATCCTCCTCGGGCACAAATTCGACCCAAAATTCTGCATTTTAGGGCCAAAAATTCCAATTTTGGAGCTGAGGGGATCTTTCCATTTTGTTAAAAAAATGAATAAAATATAAAAATAAAATATTGATTGGAATTTGATTGAAATATTGACCTGGGGGTGCCAAACTTACCCTTTTTGGGCACAAATTCGAGCCAAAATTCAATGTTTTACACCTAAAAAAATCCAAATTCTGAGCTGAGGGGATCTTTCCATTTTGTTAAAAAAATGAATAAACTATAAAAATAAAATATTAATTGGAATTTGATTGAAATATTGACCTGGAGGTGCCAAACTTAATCCTCTTTGGGCACAAATTCCACCCAAAATTCTGCCAAAAATCCAAATTTTTCACCGAAACGACCCCAAATTTTCCCAAACTGCCCCAAATCCCATTTTTCTCATCAATCCTCACATTTTTTTGGTTTTTTTTTCCAGGAAAAGGAGGGGAGCTTTCAATTCCAAGCAGCTGCTGTACCTGGAGAAGTACCGGCCCAAGATGAGGCTTCGCTTCAAGGACGCCAACGGTCACTGCTGCGTTCAGTAAAAACACCAAAAAAAACCCAAAAAAAATATTAAAAAAGGATGGAAAAACCAACAGGAGCTCTTCTCCGGACTCTTGGCACCTGGAAATGTGAAATTCGGATTAAAAAAATTTAAAAAAAAAACCCCAAAAATGTCATCGGAATTAACGGCGGAGTCGGCGCTCCGCGATCTCTGTCTTAAAAAAAAAAAAAAAAAATTAATAATAATAATAATAATAAAAAATTTTTTAAAAAAGGGTGATGATGATTGAGGGAAAAAAAAAAACAAAAAATCCCCTGGAAATCGAAAATAATAATAATAATTAATAATAATAAACCGATTGAGAGAAGCATTTCGGTGAAGGATTGTTTTCTCCCAGGAGAAAAAAATCGAATTTTCTGAACCCTTCTGTATTTTTAACTTTTTAAGAAAAAAAAAAGAAATAAAGGAAACTTTATGTCTAAAGGAAAAAAAAAAAAAAAAAACAAACAGCAGAGCATTGGCTTGTGAAAAAAAAAGAAAAATTATTGAGGGAAAAGGTCTGGAATTCCTTTTTTTTTTAAATTATTTTTAATTTTTTTTTGTTGTTTTTTTAACTTGGTGGGGACACGAGGAGGAGCCTTAAGCCCTTGGGGGCAATCCTGGGGATCTGGGGGGGATTTTTGGGGTGAAATTTGGTGAAATTTGGTGAAATTCGGTGAAATTCGCTGAAATTCTAACTCCAGGGAGGCTTTGATCCTTTTTGAAGGGATGGCTCTGATTTTCTCTGCGTTTTTCTCTTTTTTTCCCCCAAAAATTTCAGCTGAAATTTTAATTTTTTTCGCGGTACAGAAAAAATTTTTTCCATCGCGGGACAGAAAAAATTCCATGGCGAGCCTGACTTTCCAAAGTGTCCTGAGAGATTGGGAGGAGGATTTAAAATTCGTTTTTCTCTCAGAAAAATGATGAAAAAAGGGGTTTTTTTTTAAAAAAAAAAATATTTTTGCTGCTGTGCGCATTCCCCGCCTCAGGAAATTGGGAATTTTTTGGGGAGGAATTTTCCCAATTTAACCACGAATTGCCTTTTTTTTTTTTAATCGGGGTTTGGTGGGGGAGGGAAAATCCCAAATCCCACAGGAAACCCCAAAAATTTGGATTTTCGGAGCCCAAAAATTCGGATTTTCGGAGCCCAAAAATTTGGATTTTCGGAGCCCAAAAATTCGGATTTTCGGAGACCAAAAGTTTGGATTTTCAGAGCCCAAAAATTCGGATTTTCGGAGCCCAAAAATTCGGATTTTCGGAGAGCAAAAATTTGGATTTTCAGAGCCCAAAAATTCGGATTTTCGGAGCCCAAAAATTTGGATTTTCGGAGCCCAAAAATTCGGATTTTCGGAGCCCAAAAATTCGGATTTTCGGAGCCCAAAAATTTGGATTTTCGGAGACCAAAAATTTGGATTTTCGGAGCCCAAAAATTTGAATTTTCGGAGCCCAAAAATTCGGATTTTCAGAGCCCAAAAATTTGGATTTTCAGAGCCCAAAAATTCGGATTTTCGGAGACCAAAAGTTTGGATTTTCAGAGCCCAAAAATTTGGATTTTCAGAGCCCAAAAATTCGGATTTTCAGAGCCCAAAAATTCAGATTTTCAGAGCCCTTTCCATGGAATTTTTGGGATTTGGGATTGATTTTAGCCAAAGTTTTTCCCAACTCCATTTTTGTAGGGCCCTGTCCAACTCCCCTTGGGTTTTTTTCCCCAAAAAATCGAATTTTAGGGTTCTGTTCCTTTGGGATATTTTGCCGTGGCCTCGTCCCTTCCTAAAATTCCCAAAATAATTCCCAAAATTCCCAAAGTAATTCCCAAAATTCCCAAAATAATTCCCAAAATGATTCCCAAAATAATTCCCAAAATTCCCAAAGTAATTCCCAAAATTCCCAAAATAATTCCCAAAATGATTCCCAGAATTCGCAAAATAATTCCCAAAATAATTCCCAAAATGATTCCCAGAATTCGCAAAATAATTCCCAAAATAATTCCCAAAATAATTCCCAAAATAATTCCCAAAATTCCCAAAATAATTCGCAAAATAATTTCCAAAATAATTCCCAAAATTCCCAGAATAATTCACAAAATATTTCACAAAATTCCCAAAATAATTCCCAAAATAATTCCCAAAATTCCCAAAATAATTCCCAAAATTCCCAGAATAGTTCCCAAAATAATTCCCAAAATTCCCAAAGTAATTCCCAAAATTCCCAAAATAATTCCCAAAGTTCCCAAAAAAATTCCCAAAATAATCCCCAAAATAATTTTAAAATAATTCCCAAAATTCCCAAAGTAATTAGCAAAATAATTCCCAAAATTCCCAAAATAATTCCCAGAATTCCCAAAGTAATTCCCAAAATTCCCAAAATAATTCCCAAAATGATTCCCAAAATAATTCCCAAAATTCCCAAAATAATTCCCAAAATAATTCCCAAAATGATTCCCAAATTTCCCAGAATAGTTCCCAAAATAATTCCCAAAATTCCCAAAGTAATTCCCAAAATTCCCAAAATAATTTCCAAAATAATTCCCAAAGTTCCCAAAAAAATTCCCAAAATAATTCCCAAAATAATTTTAAAATAATTCCCAAAATTCCCAAAGTAATTAGCAAAATAATTCCCAAAATTCCCAAAATAATTCCCAGAATTTCCAAAATAATTCCCAAAATTCCCAAAATAATTTCCAAAATAATTCCCAAAATTCCCAGAATAGTTCCCAAAATAATTCCCAAAATTCCCAAAGTAATTCCCAAAATTCCCAAAATAATTCCCAAAATTCCCAAAATGATTCCCAAAATAATTCCCAAAATAATTCCCAAAATGATTCCCAAAATAATTCCCAAAGTTCCCAAAATGATTCCCAAAATAATTCCCAAAATTCCCAAAACAATTCCCAAAATTTCGGGGATTTCTCCCTCTGCAGAAAGCAGGGAATGGAATTTTAGGAGAAATATTATGGATTTAAACAGGAATTTTATGGAGAGATTTCATGGATTTAAATGGGAATTTTAGGAGAAATATTATGGATTTAAACGGGAATTTTAGGAGAGATTTTATGGATTCAAATGGAAATTTTTGGATTTAAATGGGAATTTTATGGAGAGATTTCATGGATTTAAATGGGAATTCTAGGTGAAATATTACGGATTTAAATGGGAATTTCAGGAGGGATTTTGTGGATTTAAATGGGAATTTTAGGAGAAATATTATGGATTTAAATGAGAATTTATGGAGAAATTTTGCGGATTTAAACAGGAATTTTATGGAGAGATTTCATGGATTTAAATGGGAATTTTAGGAGAGATTTTGTGGATTTAAATGGGCATTTTATGGAGAAATTTTGCAGATTTAAATGGGAATTTTAAGGAGAAATTTCGTCAATTTAAACGGGAATTTTAGGAGAAATATTATGGATTTAAATGGGAATTTTAGGAGAGATTTCACAGATTTAAATGGGAATTTTAGGAGAGATTTTGTGGATTTAAACGGGAATTTTATGGAGAAATTTTGTGGATTTGAATGGGAATTTTATGGAGGGATTTTGTGGATTTAAGCAGGAATTTTATTGAGAGATTTCATGGAAATGGGAATTTTATGGAGGGATTTTGTGGATTTAAATGAGAATTTTAGGAGAAATATTATGGATTTAAATGGGAATTTTATGGAGAGATTTTGCGGATTTAAATAGGAATTTTAGAAGAGATTTCACAGATTTAAACGGGAATTTTATGGAGGGATTTTGTGGATTTAAATGAGAATTTTAGGAGAAATATTACAGATTTAAACGGGAATTTTAGGAAAGATTTTGCAGATTTAAATGGGAATTTTATGGAGAAATTTCATGGATTTAAACGGGAATTTCTTGGACAGATATGGATTTAAATAGGAATTTTACAGAGAGATTTCGTGGATTTAAATGGGAATTTTATGGAGAGATTCTGTGGATTTAAACGGGAATTTTGTGGATTTAAATGGGAATTTTTTTGAGAGATTTTATGGATTTAAATGGGAATTTTAGGAGAGATTTTGTGGATCTAAATGGGAATTTTAGGAGAAATATTTTGGATTTAAATGGGAATTTTATGGAGAGATTTTGTGGATCTAAACGGGAATTTTAGGAGAAATATGGATTTAAATGGGAATTTTAGGAGGAATTTTGTGGATTTAAATGAGAATTTTAGGAGAAATATTATGGATTTAAACGGGAATTTTAGGAGAGATTTTGCGGATTTAAATAGGAATTTTAGAAGAGATTTCACAGATTTAAACGGGAATTTTAGGAGAAATATTTTGGATTTAAACGGGAATTTTAGGAAAGATTTTGCGGATTTAAATGGGAATTTTATGGAGAAATTTCATGGATTTAAACGGGAATTTCGTGGACAGATATGGATTTAAATAGGAATTTTACAGAGAGATTTCGTGGATTTAAATGGGAATTTTACTGAGAGATTCTGTGGATTTAAACGGGAATTCTGTGGATTTAAATGGGAATTTTAGGAGAGATTTTGTGGATTTAAATGGGAATTTTGTGGATTTAAATGGGAATTTTTTTGAGAGATTTCACGGATTTAAATGGGAATTTTAGGAGAGGTTTTGTGGATTTAAATGGGCATTTTATGGAGAAATTTTGCGGATTTAAATGGGAATTTTAGGAGAAATTTCATCAATTTAAATGGGAATTTTAGGAGAAATATGGATTTAAATGGGAATTTTAGGAGAGATTTTGTGGATCTAAACGGGAATTTTATGGAGAAATTTTGTGGATTTAAATGGGCATTTTATGGAGAAATTTTGCGGATTTAAATGGGAATTTTAGGAGAAATTTCATCAATTTAAATGGGAATTTTAGGAGAAATATGGATTTAAATGGGAATTTTAGGAGAGATTTTGTGGATCTAAACGGGAATTTTATGGAGAAATTTTGTGGATTTAAATGGGCATTTTATGGAGGGATTTTGCGGATTTAAATGGGAATTTTACGGAGAAATTTCATCAATTTAAACGGGAATTTTAGGAGAAATATTATGGATTTAAATGGGAATTTTAGGAGAGATTTTGTGGATCTAAACGAGAATTTTAGGAGAAATATTTTGGATTTAAATGGGAATTTTATGGAGGGATTTTGTGGATTTAAATGAGAATTTTAGGAGAAATATTATGGATTTAAACGGGAATTTTAGGAGAGATTTTGCGGATTTAAACCGGAATTTTACGGAGAAATTTCATGGATTTAAACGGGAATTTTTTGAGTGATTTTACAGATTTAAATGGGAATTTTAGGAGAGATTTCACCGATTTAAGGGGGAATTTTAGGAGAGATTTTGTGGATTTAAACGGGAATTTTATGGAAAGATTTTACAGATTTAAATGGGAATTTTACTGAGAGATTTTATGGATTTAAATGAGAATTTTATGGATTTAAACAGGAATTTTAGGAGCGATTTCGTGGATTTAAACAGCAAAACTCAACCCCAACCCAAAATTCGGTATTCCTTCCCTCTGGCTGTGTTTTTGTGCAGAATTCCTGAGGAAAATTCCCAAATTTTTTCCACCATCAGGGAAAGCTTTTGTGGTGGGAGGCAAACGGTGCCGAAATCTCCCAAAATTCCGAATTTTTTTTTTTTCCCCTCCCACCCTCACATTCCTCCGAATATTCTCCGAAATATTCCATATTTCTCCGAATAAAAATTGGATTTTTTTTTTTAAGAAAAAGAAATCCCCGGAGTGAGATTGGAGGGGAAGGAGCTGAGGTGAATTTTAAAATAAAACCCCAACAGAAAAAAAAAAAAAAATTAAAACAAATTTTAAATTTCTCTCTGAATTTCGCATTCCTCCCCCTCCCCCTCCCTCTTGATTAATCACAGAATTAATTAACCAAATCCTGACTCTGCAGCCTTAATTGGAGGGGGAAATAAGGAAAAAAAATGAGATTTTTTTTGGAGCTGGGGATGGGATTGGGGATTGTCTGCAGCTCCGCGAGCAGCGCTGGTGCAATAAAACTCTGGCAAAAATCTCATTTATTGCGGCTCGTTCGTGGGAAAAATCACCGAGAATTGGGGGAAAAAATCAGCTTTAATTGGGGAAAAAATCACCGTGAATTGGGGTAAAAAGTCACCGTTAATTGGGGGAAATAATCGGCTTTAATTGGGGAAAAAATCACCGTGAATTGGGGGAAATAATCAGCTTTATTTGGGGAAAAAATCGCTGTGAATTGGGGAAATAATCAGCTTTAATTGGGCAAATAATCAACTTTAATTGGGGTAAAAAATCACTGTTAATTGGGGGAAAAAATCAGCTTTAATTGGGGAAAAAATCACCGTGAATTGGGGGAAATAATCGGCTTTAATTGGGGAAAAATCACATTGAAGTGGGGAAAAAATCAGCTTTAATTGGGGAAAAAATCACCGTGAATTGGGGTAAAAAGTCACCGTTAATTGGGGGAAATAATCGGCTTTAATTGGGTAAAAAATCAGCTTTAATTGGGTAAAAAATCAGCTTTAATTGGGGAAATAATCACTGTGAATTGGGGAAATAATCAGCTTTAATTGGGTAAAAAATCGCTGTTAATTGGGGGAAATAATCGGCTTTAATTGGGGAAAAAATCACCGTTAATTGGGTAAATAGTCATCTTTAATTGGGTAAAAAATCATCATTAATTGGGTAAATAATCGTCGTTAATTGGGGTAAAAAATCGCCATTAATTGGGTAAATAATCAGCTTTAATTGGGTAAAAAATCACCGTTAATTGGAGGAAATAATCGGCTTTAATTGGGTAAAAAATCACCTTGAAGTGGGGAAAAAATAATATTTAATTGGGGTAAAAAATCACCGTTAATTGGGGAAATAATCAGCTTTAATTGGGGAAAAAAATCACCGTTAATTTGGTAAAAAATCACCTTGAATTTGGATAAATAATTAGCATTGATTGGGTAAATCATCACCTGAATTAGGTTAAATAATCACCGTTAATTGGGTAAATAATGAGCTTTAATTGGGGTAAAAAATCATCTTGAATTTGGGTAAATCATCACCTGAATTCGGTTAAATAATCACCGTTAATTGGGTAAATAATGAGCTTTAATTGGGGTAAAAAATCACCTGGAATTTGGGTAAATCATCACCTGAATTAGGTTAAATAATCACCGTTAATTGGGTAAATAATAATCTTTTTTGGGCTAAAAAATCACTTTGAATTTGGGTAAATCATCACCTGAATTAAGTTAAATAATCACTGTTAATTGGGTAAATAATCATCTTTAATTGGGGTAAAAAATCACCTGGAATTATAGTAAATAATCACCTGAATTAGGTTAAATAATCACCGTTAATTGGGTAAATAATCATCTTTTTTGGGGTAAAAAAATCACCTTGAATTGGGGTAAAAAATCACCTGAATTCGGTTAAATAATCACTGTTAATTGGGATAATAACCTCGAATTTGGGTAAGTAATCACCGTTAATTGGGTAAAAAATCACCTTGAATTTGGATAAATAATTACCATTGATTGGGTAAATAATCACCTGAATTCGGTTAAATAATCACCATTAATTGGGTAAATAATCATCTTTTTTGGGGTAAAAAAATCACCTGTAATTAGGTTAAATAATCACCGTTAATTAGGTAAATAATCATCTTTATTGGGGTAAAAAATCACCTGGAATTATAGTAAATAATCACCTGAATTAGGTTAAATAATCACCGTTAATTAGGTAAATAATAATCTTTTTTGGAGTAAAAAAATCACCTTGAATTATAGTAAATAATTATCTTTAATTGGGGTAAAAAATCACCTTTAATTAGGTTAAATAATCACCTTGATTTGGGATAATCACCTTGAATTTGGATAAATAATTACCATTGATTGGGTAAATTATCACCTGAATTCGGTTAAATAATCACCGTTAATTGGGTAAATAGTTATCTTTAATTGGGGTAAAAAATGACCTTGCATTTGGGTAAATCATCACCTGAATTAAGTTAAATAATCACTGTTAATTGGGTAAATAATCATCTTTTTTGGGGTAAAAAATCACTTTGAATTGGGCTAAAAAATCACCTGTAATTAGGTTAAATAATCACTGTTAATTGGGTAAATAATAATCTTTATTGGAGTAAAAAATCACCTCGAATTATAGTAAATCATCACCTGAATTTGGTTAAATAATCACCGTTAATTGGGTAAATAATCATCTTTAATTGGGGTAAAAAATCACCTGGAATTTGGGTAAATCATCACCTGAATTAGGTTAAATAATCACCGTTAATTAGGTAAAAAATAATCTTTTTTGGGCTAAAAAATCACTTTGAATTTGGGTAAATCATCGCCTGAATTAAGTTAAATAATCACTGTTAATTGGGTAAATAATCATCTTTAATTGGGGTAAAAAATCACCTTGAATTATAGTAAATAATCACCTGAATTTGGTTAAATAATCACCGTTAATTAGGTAAATAACAATCTTTAATTGAGGTAAAAAATCACCTGGAATTTGGGTAAATCATCACCTGAATTAGGTTAAATAATCACTGTTAATTAGGTAAATTATCATCTTTATTGGAGTAAAAAATCACCTTGAATTATAGTAAATAATTATCTTTAATTGGGGAAAAAAATCACCTTTAATTAGGTTAAACAATCACCTTGATTTGGGATAATCACCTTGAATTTGGATAAATAATTACCTTGATTGGGTAAATCATCACCTGAATTAGGTTAAATAATCACCGTTAATTAGGTAAATAATAATCTTTTTTGGGGTAAAAAGCACCTTGAATTGGGGTAAAAAATCACCTGAATTCGGTTAAATAATCACCGTTAATTGGGTAAAACGGTCCCAAAAAAATTTTTTTTGATCCCAAAAAAATCTTGGGAAGCTGAGGAAAGAATGGGATCGGCCTCAGCAGCGCCACGAAAAGCTGGGAAAAAATTTAAAATTTTTTTAAAATCTGCAAATTTGGCGTTTCCTTCCTGATTTTTTCCATTCCCGGCTCGTAAATCTTTGCATTTTTTTTGGGATTTATCCTCGGAGCTCCTGAAATTCCCTGTCCCATCACTGGAAAAAAAAAAAAAAATGGGAAAAAATTCCTTCCTCCGGGGAAATCCTCCTCAGGGATGGGGCTGGGGTCTGAAATTCGTGGAATTCCTCATGGAATCGCTCATGGAATTGTTTGTGGAATTGTTCGTGGAATTTCTTATGGAATCGCTCATGGAATTTTTCATGGAATTCTTCATGGAATCGCTCAAGGAATTCCTCATGGAATTCCTAAAGAAATTCCTCATGGAATTTCTAATGAAATTCCTAATGGAATTGCTCATGGAATCGCTCATGGAATTCCTCATGGAATTCCAAATGAAATTCCTCATGGAATCACTCATGGAATTCCTAATGAAATTCCTAATGGAATTGCTCACGGAATCGCTCAAGGAATTTCTCATGGAATTGCTCATGGAATTCTTCATGGAATTCCTCATGGAATCGCTCATGGAATTCCTAATGAAATTCCTAATGGAATTCCTCATGGAATTGCTCATGGAATCGCTCATGGAATTCCTAATGAAATTCCTAATGGAATTCCTCATGGAATTGCTCATGGAATTGCTTGTGGAATTCCTAATGAAATTCCTCATGGAATTCCTTGTGGAATTCCTCATGGAATTGCTCATGGAATCGCTCAAGGAATTCCTCATGGAATTCCTAATTAAATTCCTCATGGAATTCCAAATGAAATTCCTCATGGAATTGCTCATGGAATTCTTCATGGAATTCCTAATGAAATTCCTCACAGAATTGCTCATGGAGTTCCTCACAGAATCGCTCATGGAATCGCTCAAGGAATTCCTCATGGAATTCCAAATGAAATTCCTCAGGAACCCCCGCGGAGTTTCCCCCTCGGGAACAGCCGGCTGCCGTTTAATTAGCGATAATTAATTGAATTAGCTAATTCCTGGAGGGTCGGGACGCGCCCAGCTCCGGAATTCTGCTCGCTGGGGTTTATTCCTGATCCCGATGGGGAAAATTCCCCTCTGGAGAATTCCCTTTTGGATAATCCGCGAGGCTCGGGCAGGGCCGGGAGCAAATCTGGGATTTTATGGAGAGAAAATAAAATTTCCTCGGAGGTTTTTAAATTTTTGTGATTTTCGGATTCAGCAGAGGCAGCGACGGCGAAGCTGTCCCTCCTGCCGCGGTGTGCCATGGGCTGGGAGTGTCACCGTGGGGACAGCGGGGACAGCGCTCAGTGTCACCGCAGTGTGACCTCAGTGTCACCCTGTGTGACCTTCAATGTCCCCTCAGTGTCCCCTCAGTGTGACCTCAGTGTCCCCTCAGTGTCACCCTCAGTGTCACCCTCAGTGTCCCTCAGTGTGACCTCAGTGTGACCTCAGTGTCATCCTCAATGTCACCCTCAGTGTCACTCAGTGTCACCCTGTGTGACCTTCAATGTCCCCTCAGTGTGACCTTCAGTGTCCCCTCAGTGTCACCCCAGTGTCCCTCAGTGTCCCTCAGTGTCACCTCAGTGTCCCCTCAGTGTCATCTCAATGTCACCCTCAGTGTCCCCCTCAGTGTGACCTCAGTGTCACCTCAGTGTTACCTCAGTGTCACCTCAGTGTCACCCTGTGTGACCTTCAATGTCACCCTCAGTGTCACCTTCAGTGTCACCTCAGTGTCACCTCAGTGTCATCTCAATGTCACCCTCAGTGTCACCCCAGTGTCACCCCAGTGTCACTTCAGTGCGCTCAGTGTCATTCTCAGTGTCCCCTCAATGTCACCCTCAGTGTCACCTCAGTGTCCCCGCAGTGTCACCCTGTCACCTGAATGTTACCTCAGTGTCCCCTCAGTGTTCAGTGTCACCCCAGTGTCACCTCAGTGTCACCTCAATGTCACCTCAATGTCACCTCAGTTTCTCCTCAGTGTCACCTCAATGTCACCCTCAGTGTTACTCTCAGTGTCCCCTCAGTGTCCCTCAGTGTCACCTCAGTGTGACCTCAGTGTCCCCTCAGTGTCACCTCAGTGTCCCTCAGTGTCACCCTGTGTGACCTTCAATGTCACCCCAGTGTCACCTCAGTGTCACCTTCAGTGTCACCTCAGTGTCCCTCAGTGTCCCCCTCAGTGTCACCCCAGTGTCACCTCAGTGTCACCTCAGTGTCACCTTCAGTGTCACCTCAATGCCACCTTGGGGTCACCTCAGTGTCACCCCCAGTGTCACTTCAGTGTGACCTTCAATGTCCCCCTCAGTGTCACCTCAGTGTCACCTTCAGTATCACCTCAGTGTCACCCTGTGTGACCTTCAATGTCACCTCACTGTCCCCTCAGTGTCACCTCAATGTCACCCTTAGTGTTCCTTCAGTGCTCCCTCTATGTCACCTCAGTGTCACTTCAGTGCCCTCAGTGTCATTCTCAGTGTCACCTCAGTGTCACCTCAGTGTCCTCTCAGTGTCACCCTCAATGTCCCCTCAGTGTCACCCTGTCACCTGAATGTTACCTCAGTGTCACCTCAGTGTCCTCTCAGTGTCACCTTCAATGTCCCCTCAGTGTCACCTGAATGTCACCTCAATGTCACTCTCAGTGTCCCTCAGTGTCCCCTCAGTGTTCAGTGTCACCTCAGTGTCACCCATAGTGTCCCCCTTCAATGTTACTTCAATGTCACCCTCAGTGTCACCTCAGTGCCCTCAGTATCACCTCAATGTCACCTCACTGTCACCTCAGTGTCCCCTCAGTGTCCCCCCCAGTGTCACCTCAGTGTCCCCTCAGTGTCCCTCAATGTCTCTCAGTGTTCAGTGTCCCCTCAGTGTCCCCTCAATGTCCCCTCACTGTCACCTCAATGTCCCCCTCACTGTCCCCTCAGTGTCCCCTCAGTGTCACCTCAGTGTCCCCCTCAGTGTCACCTCAGTGTCACCCTCAGTGTCCCTCAATGTCCCCTCAGTGTCACCCTCAGTGTCCCCTCAGTGTCCCCCTCAATGTCCCCTCACTGTCACCTCAATGTCCCCTCACTGTCACCTCAATGTCCCCTCACTGTCCCCCTCAGTGTCCCCTCAGTGTCACCTCAGTGTCCCCCCAGTGTCACCTCAGTGTCCCCCTCAGTGTCACCTCAGTGTCACCTCAATGTCCCCTCAATGTCCCCTCATTGTCCCCTCAGTGTCCCCTCCCCCGCCCCGGCTGTGTCCCGCTGTCCCCCAAAGTGTCCCCTCCTGTCCCCATCCCTCAGGACGCACCGCAGACATTCCCGCGTGCCAATCACACTAATTAATTAATCAAGCGCGAAATCAAACCTCGCCTCGTTCCTAATTAGATCATCCGCAGGGCCCTGGTTGATTAATGATGCTAATTAATTATGCTAATAGGGGCCCGGGAGGGCGCGCGGGGATCGGAGCGGAGGGGTTGGGGTGGGGGAGGGGAGACCCCACAGTGGCGATGTCACCTGGCCTGGGGGACAGTGCCACCTGTGTGCCCTCCCACGGGAGGCCGAGTGCTAATTAGGGGAATGTCCCTGTGCTAATTAGGGAAATGTCCGAGTGCTAATTAGGGGAATGTCCGAGTGCTAATTAGGGAAATGTCCGTGTGCCAATAGGGGGAAATGTCCGTGTGCTGATTAGGGGAAATGTCCGAGTGCTAATTAGGGGAAATGTCCGTGTGCTAATTAGGGGAAATGTCCGTGTGCCAATAGGGAAATGTCCGTGTGCTAATTAGGGAAATGTCCGAGTGCTAATTAGGGGAAATGTCCGTGTGCTAATTAGGGGAATGTCCGAGTGCTAATTAGGGGAAATGTCCCTGTGCTAATTAGGGGAAATGTCCGTGTGCCAATAGAGGAAATGTCTGTGCCCTAATTAGGGGAATGTCCGTGTGCTAATTAGGGGAATGTCCCGAGTGCTAATTAGGGGAAATGTCCGAGTGCCAATAGAGGAAATGTCTGTGCCCTAATTAGGGAAATGTCCGTGTGCTAATTAGGGGAATGTCCGAGTGCTAATTAGGGGAAATGTCCGTGTGCTAATTAGGGGAATGTCCGAGTGCTAATTAGGGGAAATGTCCGAGTGCCAATAGGGAAATGTCCCTGTGCTAATTAGGGGAATGTCCGAGTGCTAATTAGGGGAAATGTCCGAGTGCCAATAGGGAAATGTCCCCTGTGCTAATTAGGGGAAATGTCCGAGTGCTAATTAGGGAAATGTCCGTGTGCTAATTAGGGGAAATGTCCGAGTGCTAATTAGGGGAATGTCCGTGTGCCAATAGGGGAATGTCCGAGTGCTAATTAGGGGAATGTCCGAGTGCTAATTAGGGAAATGTCCGAGTGCTAATTAGGGGAAATGTCCGAGTGCCAATAGGGGAATGTCCGAGTGCTAATTAGGGGAATGTCCGAGTGCTAATTAGGGAAATGTCCGAGTGCTAATTAGGGGAATGTCCGAGTGCTAATTAGGGAAATGTCCGAGTGCTAATTAGGGGAAATGTCCGTGTGCTAATTAGGGGAAATGTCCGTGTGCTAATTAGGGGAATGTCCGTGTGCTAATTAGGGAAATGTCCGTGTGCTAATTAGGGGAAATGTCCGTGTGCCAATAGAGGAAATGTCTGTGCCCTAATTAGGGGAATGTCCGTGTGCTAATTAGGAAATGTCCGTGTGCTAATTAGGGGAAATGTCCGTGTGCTAATTAGGGAAATGTCCCTGTGCTAATTAGGGGAAATGTCCGTGTGCTAATTAGGGAAATGTCCGTGTGCTAATTAGGGAAATGTCCGTGTGCTAATTAGGGAAATGTCCGTGTGCTAATTAGGGGAATGTCCGTGTGCTGATTAGGGAAATGTCCGTGTGCTAATTAGGGAAATGTCCGTGTGCTAATTAGGGAAATGTCCGTGTGCTAATTAGGGAAATGTCCGAGTGCTAATTAGGGAAATGTCCGTGTGCTGATTAGGGAAATGTCCGTGTGCTAATTAGGGGAATGTCCGTGTGCCAATAGGGAAATGTCCGTGTGCTAATTAGGGAAATGTCCGTGTGCTAATTAGGGGAAATGTCCGAGTGCCAATAGGGAAATGTCCGTGTGCTGATTAGGGGAAATGTCCGTGTGCTAATTAGGGAAATGTCCGTGTGCTAATTAGGGAAATGTCCGTGTGCTAATTAGGGGAAATGTCCGAGTGCTAATTAGGGGAATGTCCGAGTGCTAATTAGGGAAATGTCCGTGTGCTAATTAGGGGAAATGTCCGAGCGCTAATAAGGGGAAATGTCCGTGTGCTAATTAGGGGAAATGTCCGAGCGCTAATAAGGGGAAATGTCCGTGTGCCAATAGGGAAATGTCCGTGTGCTAATTAGGGAAATGTCCGTGTGCTAATTAGGGAAATGTCCGTGTGCTAATTAGGGGAAATGTCCGAGTGCTAATTAGGGGAAATGTCCGTGTGCTAATTAGGGGAATGTCCGTGTGCTAATTAGGGAAATGTCCGTGTGCCAATAGGGAAATGTCCGTGTGCTAATTAGGGGAAATGTCCGAGTGCCAATAGGGAAATGTCCCTGTGCTAATTAGGGGAAATGTCCGTGTGCTAATTAGGGAAATGTCCGTATGCTAATGAGGGGAAATGTCCTGCCCTGGAGTGCAGAGCATCCTTTTTTTGGGATCCCGAGATCTTTTTTGGGATCCAGAGCATCCCTCATCCTGAATTCCAGCGGATCCTTGTCTTGGGATCCTGAGCATCCTTTTTGGGATCCCAAACATCTTTTTTGGGATCCCAAGATCCTTTTTGTGACCCCGAGATCCTTTTAGGGACCCCAAGCATCCTTGTTTTGGGATCCTGAGCATCCTTTTAGGGACCCAAGCATCCTTGTTTTGGGATCCTGAGCATCCTTTTTGGGATCCCAAGCATCCTTGTTTTGGGATCCTGAGCATCCTTTTTGGGATCCCAAGCATCCTTGTTTTGGGATCCTGAGCATCCTTTTTGGGATCCCGAGCATCCTTTTTGGGATCCCGAGCATCCTTTTCGGGATCCCGAGCATCCTTTTTGGGATCCCGAGATCCTTTTATTGGGACCCAGAGCATCCTTTTTGGGATCCCAGCATCCTTGTCCTGGGCTCTGGAGCATCCCTGATTTTGGATTGCAGAGCATCCTTTTTTGGGATCCCTCGATCCTTTTCGGGATCCCGAGCATCCTCGTTTGGGATCCCTCGATCCTTTTCGGATCCCTCGATCCTTTCCGGGATCCCGCGATCCTGCCGGGGCCGCAGTCCCGCCCCGCAGGAGGATCCCGGGCCGAGGCTCTCCGGCTCGGCGCTCCCGGCGCAGCTCCGCCGCGGCAGAGGGCAGCAGCGGCCTGGGCTCGGGGGCTCGGGGAGAGACCCCCGGGAGGGGCTGGGGCTGGGGGTCCGAGGGGGATTGCGGCAGCGGGAGAATTCAGATTGTTGGGAATGTGATGTAAGCCTTTCCTTTCCTTTCCTTTCCTTTCCTTTCCTTTCCTTTCCTTCCTTTCCTTTCCTTTCCTTTCCTTTCCTTTCCTTTCCTTTCCTTTCCTTTCCTTTCCTTTCCTTTCCTTTCCTTTCCTTTCCTTTCCTTTCCTTTCCTTTCCTTTCCTTTCCTTTCCTTTCCTTTCCTTTCCTTTCCTTTCCTTCCCCATTTTCCCTTTTTCCCCTTTCCCCCCCATTTTTCTCCATTCCCTCCCCAATTTTTCCCCTATTTTCCCCTCAATTTTCCCATTTCCCCCTTTTTTCTCCCTTCCCTTCCCTCCCCTCCCCATTTTTCCGCTTGCCCCCATTTTTCTCCATTCCCTTCCTTCACCTCCCCAGTTTTCCCCCATTTTTCTCCATTCCCTCCAAACTTTTCCCCCACTTGCCCCCCATTTTTCCCCTTTCCCTTCCCTTCCTCCGCAACTTTTCCCCCATTTTTTCCCCATTTTTCTCCCTTCCCTTCTCTCCCCGTTTTTCCCTATTTTCCTCCATTCCCTCCCCAATTTTTCCCCCAATTTCCCCCAATTTTCCCGTTTCCCACCCACCCCCTCAGCCTCATCCTCCCTCCAGGTGTGGGGACAGGCACAGGGACATCCAGGATGGGGTTTGGGATCTTCCCGACCCCATTCCCTGCCGGACAGACAATTCACACCTGCACAGACAATCCACACCTGGACAGACAATCCACACCTGGACAGAAAATCCCACATCTGGACAGACAATCCACACCTGCACAGATCATCCACACCTGCACAGACAATCCACACCTGCACAGACAATCCACACCTGGACAGAAAATCCTCACCTGGACAGACAATCCCACACCTGGACAGACAATCCACACCTGGACAGACAATCCACACCTGGACAGAAAATCCACACCTGGACAGAAAATCCTCACCTGGACAGAAAATCCCTCACCTGCACAGACAATCCACACCTGGACAGACAATCCACACCTGGACAGAAAATCCACACCTGGACAGAAAATCCCACACCTGGACAGAAAATCCACACCTGGACAGACAATCCCACACCTGGACAGACAATCCACACCTGGACAGACAATCCACATCTGGACAGGTGTCCCTCTCCTCCCCTGAGCCCACAAGCTCCTCGGGAATTCCTGGACCAAAATTCCTGAGAATTCCTGGACCAAAATCCCTGAGGACACCTGGAATTAATAGGGAATTATTCCGAATTCTCACCTGTCCCAAATTCATGGAATTAATAGCGAATTATCCCAAATTCCCACCTGTCTCATATTCGTGAAATGAATAGGGAATTATCCCAAATTTCCACCTGTCTCATATTCCTGGAATTAATAGGAAATTATTCCAAATTCTCACCTGTCCCACATTCCCGGAATTAATAGGGAATAATTCTGAATTCTCACCTGTCCCAAATTCATGGAATTAATAGGAAATTATTCCAAATTCCCACCTGTCCCATATTCCTGGAATGAATAGAGAATTATCCCAAATTCCCACCTGTCCCACATTCCCAGAATTAATAGGGAATTATTCCGAATTCTCACCTGTCTCATATTCCTGGAATTAATAGGGAATTATTCCGAATTCTCACCTGTCCCATATTCCTGGAATTAATAGGGAATTATTCTGAATTCGCACCTGTCCCAAATTAATGGAATTAATAGGAAATTATCCCAAGTTTCCACCTGTCCCATATTCCCGGAATTAATAGGGAATTGTCCCACATTTAACTTTATAATCCCATATTTATCATCCCATATTTATCTTTATAACCCTTTAACTGAAATAATCCCGAATTTATTTTCCCTCCGAGCCTGGCCTTCGCTGCAGCCTCCGGGAGGCCCCGAAATGGTGAATTTATATCCCCAAAAAAATCCATAAAAACCGAGCCGGAATTGCCTCGTTCTCCTCGGGAAACAATTCCGGATTTTATCTGTGGCTGTTAAAAGGGGACGGGTGTTCCGTGTGGTTAAATCTTTATTTTTTATTAAAAATATATTGTTTCATCTTTATGGATCTGGGCAGCCCTGGCAGCCTCCCCGGGATGGGAGAAGGATTTGGGGGAATTTTGGGGGAATTTGGGGGAAATTTGGGGCTGGGATAAGGAGCTGGAGACCCTTCCCAGTTTGGCAGGAGAAAAAGGATGAGGGGAAGGATTTTGGGGGAATTTTGGGAGAATTTGGGGCTGGAGACTCTTCCCAGTTTTCCTCATTCCAGCAGGAAAAAAGGGATGAGGGGAAGGATTTTGGGGGAATTTTGGGGCAGGAGGATTTTGGGGGATTTGGGGCAGAAGGATTTTGAGGGAATTTGGGAGGGAATTTGGGGCAGAGGGATTTTGGGCAGAAGGATTTTGGGGGAATTTGGGAGCTGAAGACCCTTCCCAGCTGGGCAGGAGAAAAGGGATGAAGGGAAAGATTTTGGGGGAATTTGGGGTGGGATAAGAAGCTGGACACCCTTCCCAGTTTTCCTCATCCCAGCAGGAGAAAAGGGAGCAGGAGAAGGACTTTAGGGGAATTCAGGCAGAAGAATTTTGGGGGAATTTGGGGCTGGATAAGGAGCTGGAGACCCTTCCCAGCTCGGCAGGAGAACAGGGATGAGGGGAAAGATTTTCAGGGAATTTGGGGCAGAGGGATTTTGGGGAATTTTGGGGCAGGAGGATTTTGAGGGAATTTGGGGGAATTTTGGGCTGTGACGAAGAGCTGGAAACCCTTCCCAACTGAGAAAGAGTAAAGGAATTTGGGGCAGAAGGATTTTGGGAGAATTTGGAAACCCTTCCCAGTTTGGTAGGAGAACAGCGATGAGGAGAAGGATTTTGGGGGGAATTTGGGGCAGAAGAATTTTGGAGGAATTTGGGGGAATTTGGGGCTGGGATAAGGAGCTGGAGACCCTTCCCAGTTTGGCAGGAGAAAAAGGATGAGGGGAAGGATTTGGGGGGAATTTGGGGGGGATTTGGGGAAGAAGGATTTGGGGACAGAATTTGGGGCAGAGGGATTTTGGGGGAATTTTGGGCAGAAGGATTTTGAGGGAATTTGGGGCAGGAGGATTTTAGGAGAATTTGGAAACTCTTCCCAGTTTGGCAGGAGAAAAGGGATGAGGGGAAGGATTTTGGGGGAATTTGGGGCAGAAGAATTTTGGGGGATTTTGGGCAGAAGGATTTTGAGGGAATTAGGGGAGAATTTGGGGGAATTTTGGGCTGTGACAAAGAGCTGGAAACCCTTCCCAACTGAGAAGGAGTAAAGGGATTTGGGGCAGAAGAATTTTGAGGGAATTTGGGGCAGAGGGATTTTGGGAGAATTTGGAAACCCTTCCCAGTTTGGCAGGAGAGCAGGGATGAGGAGAAGGATTTTGGGGGGAGTTTGGGGCAGAGGAATTTTGGGGGAATTTGGGGGAATTTGGGGCTGGGATAAGGAGCTGGAGACCCTTCCCAGTTTGGCAGGAGAAAAGGGATTTGGGGCAGAAGGATTTTGAGGGAATTTGGGAGGGAATTTGGGGCAGAGGGATTTTGGGGGATTTTGGGGGAATTTGGGAGCTGGAAACCCTTCCCAGCTGGGCAGGAGAAAAGGGATGAAGGGAAGGATTTTGGGGGAATTTGGGGTGGGATAAGAAGCTGGACACCCTTCCCAGTTTTCCTCATCCCAGCAGGAGAAAAGGGAGCAGGAGAAGGACTTTAGGGGAATTCAGGCAGAAGAATTTTGGGGGAATTTGGGGCTGGAATAAGGAGCTGGAGACCCTTCCCAGTTTTCCGCATCCCAGCAGGAGAAAAGGGAGTGGGAGCAGGATTTTTGGGAATTTGGGGCAGAAAGATTTTGGGGGAATTTGGGGCTGGGATAGGGAACTGCAGACCCTTCCCAGTTTTCCTCATTGCAGCAGGAGAAAAGGGAGCGGGAGAAAGATCTTGGGGGATTTTGGGAGAATTTTGGGGAATTTGGGGCTGGAATAAGGAGCTGGAGACCCTTCCCAGTTTTCCGCATCCCAGCAGGAGAAAAGGGATTGGGAGAAGGATCTTGGGGGAATTTGGGGCAGAAGGATTTTGGGGGAATTTGGGGCTGGGATAGGGAACTGCAGACCCTTCCCAGTTTTCCTCATCCCAGCAGGAGAAAAGGGAGCGGGAGAAGGATCTTGGGGGATTTTGGGAGAATTTTGGGGAATTTGGGGTAGGATAAGGAGCTCGAGACGCTGTCCCCACCCATCCTGAGCCCTCTGCCGCCGGATTTGGGATTTTGGGGTGGCGCAGCGGCACCGAGCGTGGGGACAGCGACACTCCCGGGCCTCATCCCTCATTTTCATCTCCTTCCCAGAAATCCCAACCGGATCCCATCTCCAACCTCTCCATTTCTCATCCCCAGCCCTTCCTTCCTCCCGAGCCCCCTCCGACTGCGGCTCGGGGCTTTGATCTGCGCAAAGTCCTTCCCCTCCCTGAACCCTCGGCGGAGGTTCATTAAAAATTGATGAGGATCCTTTGATCGCCGCGCCGCTGCCAGGACCTCGCCCGATTCCCTTTCATCCCGGCCCGCAGATTTTTTATTTTTTTTTTTTTTTTTTTTTTTTCCCAGGGAAAAGAGGGAGTTTGGGATTTGGGATGGGAATTTGGGGGGATCGGGGAGGTGGGAAAGGCGCGGGGGTTTAGGGGAGAGTGGGGAGGGTGTGGAGGTGGTGATGGAAATGTGGGGGGAAAGGAAAGGGAAGGGGGAGAGGAAAATCCTGTGGGGAAAGGGGAAGGGGAAGGGAAGGTGAAGGTGAAAACTGTCCTGGGGAGAAAAGGGGAAAGGAAAATGAAAATAATCCTGGGGAGGAAAGGAGAAAGGTGAAGGTGAAAATCCTGGGGAGAAATCGGGAAGAAGGAAAGGGAAAGGGAAGATAAAACAATCCTGGGAAGAAAAGGAGAAAGGGAAAGTGGAGAGGAAAATCCTGCGGGGAAAAGGGGAAGGGAAGGTGAAAACAATCCTGGGGGAAAAAAGGGAAAGAGAAGATAAAAACAATCCTGGGGGAAAAAAGGGAAAGGGAAGATAAAAACAATCCTGGGGAGAAAAAGGGAAAGGGGAAGTGAAGGTGAAAATCCTGCGGGGAAAAGGGGAAGGGGAAGGGAAGGTGAAGGTGAAAACAGACCTAGGGAGAAAAGGGGAAAGAAAAAATGAAAATAATCCTGGGGAGGAAAGGGGAAAGGAAAGGTGAAGGTGAAAATCCTGGGGAGAAATCGGGAAGAGGGAAAGGGAAAGGGAAGATAAAACAATCCTGGGAAGAAAAGGAGAAAGGGAAGGTGGAGAGGAAAATCCTGCGGGGAAAAGGGGAAGGGAAGGTGAAAACAATCCTGGGGGAAAAAAGGGAAAGAGAAGATAAAAACAATCCTGGGGAGAAAAAGGGAAAGGGAAGATAAAAACAATCCTGGGGAGAAAAAGGGAAAGGGGAAGTGAAGGTGAAAATCCTGCAGGGAAAAGGGGAAGGGGAAGGGAAGGTGAAGGTGGAAAAAATCCTGGGGAGAAAAAGGGGAAGGGAAAGGGAAGATGAAATCTTTCCTGAGGGGAAAAGGGAAAATGAAAATAATCCTGGGAAGAAAAGGAGAAAGGGAAGGTGGAGATGAAAATCCTGCGGGGAAAAGGGGAAGGGAAGGTGAAAACAATCCTGGGGGGAAAAGAGGAAAGGGACAGGGAAAATGAAAACAGTCCTGGAGGGGAAAAAGGAAAGGGAAGGTGAAGGTGGAATCAGTCCTGGCGGGGGGAAAGGGGAAGGGGAAGGGAAGGTGAAAATAATCCTTGGGGGGAAAAGGGGAGGGGAAGGTGAAGATAAAAACAGTCTTGAGGAGAAAAAGGCAAAGGGTTGGGAAAGGGAAGGCGAAGATGAAAACAGTCCTGGGGAGAAAAAGGGAAAGGAAAATGAAAACAATCCTGGGGGGAAAAGGGGAAAGGAAGGTGAAGGTGAAAACAGTCCTGAGGAGAGAACGGGAAGGGGAAAGGGAAGGTGGAGATGAAAACAGTCCTGGGGAGGAAAGGGGAAAGGGAAGGTGAAAATCCCGGGGAAAAAAAGGGAAAGGGAAGGCGGAGATGAAAATCCTGGAGGGAGAAGGGGGAAGGGAAGATGAGAACAATCGTGGGGAGCAAAGGGGAACGGTTGGAAGCAAAGAGGAGCGGCCAAGGGCAACTGCAGCCCCGGGCAGAGCCGGAGCTCGTCAGGCCTCGGGGGAGACTCGGGAGAGACGTGTGGGGAGCGGAGAAATCGGGAATAGCGGGATAATAATGGGATCATGGATAATAATGGGATAATGGATAATGAATCCCATCCGGGATGGGGCTCTGCGAGTGCTCCCTGCGCCCAGCGGGATGGGACGGGAATGGGAACGGGGATGGGAACTGGGATGGGAACTGCGATGGGAATGGGAACGGGGATGGGAACTGCGACGGGAATGGGAACAGGGATGGGAACTGGGATGGGAACTGCGACGGGAATGGGAACAGGGATGGGAACTGGGATGGGAACTGGGATGGGAATGGGAACGGGGATGGGAATTGGGATGGGATGGGATGAGATGGGAATGGGAATGGGAATGGGAACTGGGACAGGAATGGGAATGGGAACTGGGATGGGATGGGAATGGAAATGAGGACGGGAACTGGGATGGGAACGGGGATGGGAGCGGGAATGGGAATGGGAACTGGGATGGGAATGGGAACGGGAATGGGAATAGGAACTGAGGCGGGAACTGGGATGGGAACTGGGGAGATGGTACTGATAATGGGATGTGGGATAGGGTTACAGGGATACAGGGATTTGGGATGCAGGGATATGGGATATAGGATGTGAGATATGGGATTTGGGATGTGGGATTTGGGATTTGGGGCACGGAGCTGTTCCAGCAGGATCCCCCACGGGAGCTGTCCCCACTCGTGCCCTGCCCTCCCCGAGAGCTCGGGGGGGACACGGGGGTGGCACCCAGGGCACCCAGCAGGGCCCCAGGGGACCTTGGGGACAGCTCCAGCTCCGTCCCCAGCGGAGCCAGGCAAATGTTTGCCGTGAAACTGAGGCGAATCTGCTAATTAGGGCTAATTAACGGCTGCTGCCAGCCCCGTGGGGACTGTCCCCAAAGCCTGTCCCCAAACGCTGCTGCTCTGCGCGGGGCATCTGTCCCCGAGGGTGGCACTGCGTCACTGAGGGTGGCACTGTGTCACCGGGGATCGCAGGGTGCCACCAAAAATCGGAGCCTGCCACCGAGGGTGGCACTGTGTCACTGAGGGTGGCACTGTGTCACTGAGGGTGGCACTGTGTCACCAAGGATCGTGCTGTGCCACCCAGGACGGTCCACTGGGAATCACGGTGTGTCACCAGGGATTGCTCTGTGTCACCGAGGGTGGCACTGTGGCACCGAGGATCACAGAGCGGCACCGAGGCTGGCACGATGTCACCGAGGATCGCCCCATGCCACCGGGGATGTCACGCAGCCCCTCTGTCCCACCATGGTCACCTAGTCCCACCACATTCCCTTATCCCACCTTGTGTCACCACTGTCCCTTATCCCACCACAATCCCTTGTCCCCTCCCTGTCCCATCACTCTCCCTTGTCCCCTCCCTGTCCCCTGTCCCCTCACTGTCCCATCTCCTCACTGTCCCCTGTCCCATGACAATCCCTTGTTCCACCACATTCCCTCTGGCCCCTCCCTGTCCCTTATCCCCTCACTGCCCCTTGTCCCCTCGCTGTCCCCGTCCACTCACTGTTCCCTGTCCCATCACTGTCTTTTGTCCCGTCCCACCATTGTCCCCTTGTCCCCCCACTGTCCCTTTTCCCATCACTGTCCCTTGTCCCCTCGCTGTCCCCGTCCACTCACTGTCCCCTGTCCCATCACTGTCCCCTGTTCTATCACTGTTCCCCTGTTCTATCACTGTATCACACATTCCCCTGTCCCCTCACTGTCCCCTGTCCCATCACTGTCCCCTGTCCCCTCCCTGTCCCATTACTGTCCCTTGTCCCCTCACTGTCCCTTGTCCCCTGTCCCACCACTGTCCCTTGTCCCCTCACTGTCCCCTGTCCTATCACTGTCTTTTGTCCCGTCCCACCATTGTCCCCTTGTCCCCCCACTGTCCCTTTTCCCATCACTGTCCTTTATGCCATCACTGTCCCCTGACCCCTCCCTGTCCCCTGTCCCATCACTGTCCCCTGTTCTATCACTGTTCCCTGTCCCACCACATTCCCCTGTCCCCTTACCGTCCCCTGTCCCCTCACTGTCCCTTGACCCCTCACTGTCCCTTGTCCCACCACAATCCCTTATACCATACATTGTCCCCTGTCCCCCACCCTGTCCCCTGTCCCCTCACTGTCCCATCACTGTCCCCTGTCCCACCACAATCCCTTATCTCATACATTGTCCCCTGTCCCCTCACTGTCCCCTGACCCATCACTGTCCTCTGTTCTATCACTGTTCCCTGTCGCAGCACATTCCCCTGTCCCCTCACTGTCCCGTGCCCTCACTGTCCCTTGTCCCATTACTGTCCCCTGTCCCCTCACTCTCCCCTGTCTCACCACAATCCCTTATCCCATACATTGTCCCCTGTCCCCTCACTGTCCCATTACTGTTCCCTGTCCCCCCCCCCCCGTCCCCAGCCCCTCCCGGCAGCTCGCGCCGCGCCCTTATTAAGCCGTGATTCACACCCCGCGCTTAATTAGCAATTCGCTTAACGGTTTGCAATTCAGGCACGACCCTGATTGCCTCCGAACGCCGCTTTATTTCCTCCCCGCCGCTCGCATTCTGAGCACTAATTACGCCTCTTTGGATGCTAATTGCTTCCCAGCCCTCTGCCGCCGTCTTTCCCGAGCAACATTTATTTTTCACGCGTCCGTGTGTTCAAACTGAGGGAAAAGCCGCGAGGGAGGAGGGAGGAGGGAGCGGGGCCGGCCCGGGAAAAAATCCCGGGAAAGGTGAGCGGGGAGTGAGGATGGAGGAGGGAAAGAGCCGGGCTGCCTCCTCATCCTCATCTTCCTCATCTTCCTCATCTTCCTCATCTTCCTCATCTTCCTCATCCTCCTCATCTTCCTCATTTTCTTCATCTTCCTCATTTTCCTCATCTTCTCATCCTCCTCATCTTCCTCATTTTCCTCGTCCTCCTCATCCTCCTCATCTTCCTCTTCCTCATCCTCCTCCTCATCCTCAACCTCCTCATCCTCCTCTTCTTCCTCCTCATCATCCTATCCTTATCCTCCTCATCTTCCTCATCCTCATCCTCCTCTTCATCCTCATCCTCATCTCCTCATCTTCCTCATCCTCCTCATTTTCCTCGTCCTCCTCATCCTCCTCATCTTCCTCTTCCTCATCCTCCTCTCATCCTCATCCTCATCCTCCTCATCCTCCTCTTCCTCTGGGGGGTTCAAACTCCGGTGTTGGATTTGGGATGAAGCCCTGAGGGGTTCAGGTTATGGCACAGGGTTAGGGATGAAGCCAGGATCAAAAATCCTGGGAAAGGTGAGCTGGGAGTGAGGATGGAGGAGAGAGAGGGAAAGATCCAGGCTGGATTCTCCTCATCCTCATCTTCCTCATCCTCCTCATCCTCTTCCTCATCCTCATCCTCTTCCTCTTCTCCCTGCAGCCTCAGCTCCAAACCCCTCGGGATGGCTCCCGGGCCCTGTTCCTTGGTGGATGGAGATCGTCCGTGCGGCTGGGGTGGGGATGGAGCGCTGGGGATTCGGGATGGGCGCGGGGTTAGGGGTGAAGGCCTGGGGGGTTCGAATTGTGGGGCAGGATTAGGGATGAAGGCCTGGGGAGCTCAAATTGTGGGGCAGGATTAGGGACAAAACCCGGATGGGTTCAAACTGTGGGGTAGAATTAGGGACAAAACCCGGATGGGTTCAAATTGTGGTGTTGGATCAGGAATGAAGGCCTGGGGGGTTCAAATTTTGGTTCAGGATTTGGGATGAAACCCTGTGGGGCTCAGGTTGGAGCACTGGGTAAAGGACGAAGCTCCAGGGGACTCAGGTTGTGGTGCTGGATCATGAATGAAACCTGGAAGTTCAAATTGTGGGGCAGGATTAGGGACAGAACCTGGATGGGACACAGGCCCAGTCCCATTCTCCATTCCCACTGCAAATCCCACTTTTCCAGCCCCAAATCCCACTTTTCCAGCCTCAAATCCCATTTCCCCCCCCCCCCAAATCCCACTTTCCCGGCCCCAAATCCCACTTTCCCGGCCCCAAATCCCACTTTTCTGGGGCCAAATCCCAGTATTCCATTCCCCTCATCCCTCCAGGACACGGACCCTGTCCTCACGCCATTCCCATTGCAAATCCCACTTTTCCAGCCCCAAATCCCATTTTCCCACCCCAAATCCCACTTTCCCACCCCAAATCCCATTCTTCTGCCCCCAAATCCCACTTTTCCAGCCCCAAATCCCATTTTCCTGGCCCCAAATCCCACTTTCCCGGCCCCAAATCCCACTTTCCCACCCCAAATCCCATTTTCCTGGCCCCAAATCCCACTTTCCCACCCCAAATCCCACTTTCCCACCCCAAATCCCATTTTTCCACCCCAAATCCCACTTTTCCCACCCCAAATCCCACTTTTCCCACCCCAAATCCCACATTTCCAGCCCCAAATCCCATTTCCCCACCCCAAATCCCATTTTTTCCAGCCCTAAATCCCACTTTTCCCACCCTAAATCCCACTTTTCCCACCCCAAATCCCACTTTTCCCACCCCAAATCCCACTTTTCCAGCCCCAAACCCCACTTTTCTGACCCCAAACCCCACATTTCCCCCCCCTTTCCCGAGGATTCCGCCGCCCGGCGATGGATTTAGGATAATCCGGGGAGAAAAATGAAAGGCGCGGCCCCGCGGGACGGAGAGCTAATAATTATTATTATCGCCATTAAGCACCGCGGCTGTCAGGAGGGAATTAATTCCCGAGCGGCGAGAGATGAAGAGTTCCCCATTTTTCAGGGGGGGAAAGAATCACCGCGGGGTGGTTAAAAACCATCCCCGTTCGGTTAAAAATAATTCTAATTTATCTCTGCCCCCTCCGGTGGCTTCCGGGAGGGAATCCCGGGGTGCCCTGAGCTGGGGAATCCCCGGCGGGTCCGGATTTTGGGATCGGGAATTGTCCCTGATTTCCTTTTCCAGCGCCTGGGATCAAAATCCAAACCCTGGAACATCCCCGATCAGGATTTTGGGATCGGGAATTGTCCCTGATTCGATTTTCCAGCGCCCGGGATCAAAATCCGACCCCTGGAGCTGATCCAAGAGCATCCTGGAGCACCCCGGATGCAAATTTTGGGATAGCAAATTGTCCCTGATTTCCTTTTCCAGCACCAGGGACCAAAATCCGACCCTTGGAGCATCCCCGATCTGGATTTTGGGATCAGGAATTGTCCCTGGTTCAGTTTTCCAGCGCCAGGGATCAAAATCTGACCCTGGAGCATCCCCGAACAGGATTTTGGGATTGGGAATTGTGTCTGATTCCATTTTCCAGTGCCAGGGGTCAAAATTCAACCCCCGACCTGGATTTTGGGATCACAAATTGTCCCTGATTTCCTTTTCCAGCACCAGGGACCAAAATCCAAGCCCTGGAGCATCCCCGATCAGGATTTTGGGATGGCAAATTGTTCCTGATTCTGTTTTCCAGTGCCGGGGATCAAAATCCAGCCCCTGGAGCATCCCTGATGCAAATTTTGGGATCGCGGTTCGTCCCTGATTCCATTTCCCAGCGCCAGGGATCAAATTCCAGCCCCTGGAGCATCCCTGATCAGGATTTTGGGATGGCAAATTGTCCCTGATTCGCTTTTCCAGAAGCAGCGATCAAAATCCAACCCTTGAAGCATCCCCGATCAGGATTTCAGGATCGCGGGTTGTCCCTGATTCCATTTTCCAGCAGCTGAGATCAAAATCCAACCCCTGGAGCATCCCCGATGCAAATTTTGGGATCACAAACTACCCCTGGTTCCATTTTCCAGTGCCAGGGATCAAAATCCAACCCCTGGAACACCCCCGATCCAGATTTTGGGATTGCGAATAGTCCCTGATTCCATTTTCCAGCGCCAGGGATCAAAATCTGACCCCTGGAGCATCCCCGATCAGGATTTTGGGATCAGAGATTGTCCCTGATTCCATTTCCCTGAGCCAGGGATCAAAGTCCGACCCCTGGAGCATCCCCGATGCAAATTTTGGGATCACAAACTGTCCCTGGTTCCATTTTCCAGCGCCAGGGATCAAAATCCAAGCCCTGGAGCATCCTGGATCAGGATTTTGGGATTGCGAATAGTCCCTCATTCCATTTTCCAGTGCCAGGGATCAAATTCCAGCCCTGGAGCATCCCCGATCAGGATTTTGGGATTACGAATACTCCCTGATTCCATTTTCCAGCGCCAGGGACCAAAATCCAGCCCCGATCTGGATTTTGGGATCTCGGATTGTCTCTGATTCCCTTCTCCAGCAGCAGGGATCAAAATCCAAGCCCTGGAATATCCCCGATCTGGATTTTGGGATGGCAAATTGTCCCTGATTTCCTTCTCCAGCAGCAGGGATCAAAATCCAAGCCCTGGAACATCCCCGATCCGGATTTTGGGATGGCAAATTGTCCCTGATTCGCTTTTCCAGCGCCAGGGAAAGAAATCAAGCCCTGATCGGGATTTTGGGATCACAAATTGTCCCTGGTTCGCTTTTCCAGCGCCAGGGACCAAAATCCAGCCCCGCTCCAGCCCCCGTTGTTACTCCACGTCACTTTACGTTACTTCACATCACTTTACGTCACTTTATGTTACTTTACGTTACACTGTTGAGTTATGTTACAATTCCAATATATAATTATATCTATAATTTTATGTAATATTATATATAATTATACTTCTATATAATATGAATATATTTATATCTATTCTATATGCGTATATAATGTTATATAATTTGTATTTTTGGACATAGTCTATGCATTTACATTTTTATAATTTATAGAAAACGATATAAAGTAGATAAAAATAGATTTATTCGCGAATGGTAATTTTATGAATTTTGTATACAAGATGTAAAATTATATAAAATATAATTAATATGATATAACGTGTATAATATGTATAATATGAGGTAACATAATGTAATGTAATGTAATGTAATGTAATGTAATATAATATAATATAATATAATATAATATAATATAATATAATGTAATATAATGTAATATAATGTAATATAGTATAATATAATAAATATACAATATAAGACAATATAAGACAATATAATACAATATAATATAAGATATATATTATATAAATACTAAAAATATTCCAGTCTGGGAGCCACCAGGGGGTCTGGAAAAATCAGGAAAAAATCAGGAAAAAAACAGGAAAAAAATCAGGAAAAAATCAGAAAAAAACAGGAAAAAAATCAGGAAAAAATCAGGAAAAAATCAGGAAAAAATCAGGCCCGAGGCTCAGGCCTGCAGTCAGTCCATTTCTCTGGCCACAAAACGAGGATGGGGAAAAAAAAAATCAATTAACTTCGAACACAGCTTTGTGGAGATAAAAAAAGATTTTCCGGGGCTGGGAGTGGTGGCGAGATGCAGGAATTCTGATCCCAGCCGTGAAACCGCTCCTGTTTTATCATCTCATTAGGATTATTAATTAAAAAATTATTAATTATTAATTAACGCTCCCTCCCCAGCCTGGCACGTGGGCAAGAAAAGCTGGAGCGTCCCAGGTTTATTTTAACCAATCTCTCACAGATATTCCATTTTTTTCCCCAACAAATCAGGGAGGGATTTAGGAATTAAAAAAAAAAAAATAAAACGTGCTCAGAAATGAATATTTTTAATTTATTTTTTTTTCCCTTTGGTGGCTTTCCAAAAATATCTCTAATGGTGAAAGAAAAAAAAAAAAAAAAAAAAGGAAAAGTCAAGGCTCGGAAGCGGCAGTTTGGCTTTGAGCTTTCGGGGATGGATTTTATGATTTTTATTCTCTTTTCATCGCTGTGCCAGCAGCAGGTCCCCGTCCTGCCGCTGCCCTTCTAATAATAATATTCCATTGTCACCTTTAAAACATTTCCACTTTTTTTTTTTTTTTTTTTTTCTTTTCTTTTCCCCTGTCTGAAACTCCTGCTGCATATTCAGAGAATATCGGCGCTGCCTTTTCGGGCTGGGCGGAATCGGTTGGGAAATAAAAATAATAATGTTCTGAGAGAAATGTCGTGAAAAGGATTTTTTTTTTTTTTTTTTTTTTTACAAAAAAAAAAAGGTTCGAAAGGGCTGCGGGAAAATCCCACCCCTGGTGATTTTGGGAACTCCCCCAGCTCAGGTTTGGAGCGTGGGTGGGTGTGGGGGGATCCAGAAATTGGGGTGAAATGGCGGGGAATTGGGGGAAATGGGAAATTGGGGGGAAATGATGGGAATTTGGGGGGAAATGGTGGGAATTTGGGGGAAAATGGCGGGAAATTGGGGTAGAGTGATGGGAAATTGCAGTAAAATGGGAATTTGGGGGGAAATGGTGGGAAATTGGGGGGAAATGATGGGAAATTGGGGGAAAATGGTGGGAAATTGGGGTAAAATGGTGGGAAATTGGGGTAGAATGGCAGGAATTTGGGGAGAAATGGTGGGAAATTGGGGGAAAGTGGCGGGAAATTGGGGTAGAGTGATGGGAAATTGCAGTAAAATGGGAATTTGGGGTAAAACGCTGGGAAATTGGGGGGAAATGCTGGGAATTTGGGGAAAATGGTGGGAAATTGGGGAAAATGATGGGAAATTGGGGGAAAATGGTGGGAAATTGGGGTGAAATGATGGGAAATTGAGGGAAATGATGGGAAATTGGGGTAAAATGATGGGAATCTGGGGTAAAATCGTGGGAAATTGGGGAAAAATAATGCTGGGAATTTGGGGGGAAATGGTGGGAAATAGGGGCAAAATCCTGGGAATCTTGGGCAAAATGATAGGAAATTGGGGTAAAATGGGAAATTGGGGAAAATGCTGGGGAATTTGGGGGAAAATGATGGGAAATTGGGGGAAAATGATGGGAAATTTGGGTAAGATGGGAAGCTGGTGTAAAATGCTAGGAATTTGGGGCAAAACCCCAAATCCCTTCCCCAAACCCCATTTCCAAACCCCAAATCCCAGCTCCAAACCCCAAACCCCAAATCCCAATCCCGCTGCTGGAAGGTCGGTGCCTCCTCCCTCACCCCACAGCAACTCTGGAGCTGTCAGAGCCCCCCAGGGCTGGATGATTGACAGCTGTCACTCAACCCCGGCTCCGGCTGATGAATATTCATGGAATTTCCCCGGTGCTCTGCGGGTTCTCCCCATTAACGATTCACGGAACGCCAGGAAAATAAACCTGCAAATTCCGATGGGTTTGGGGTGGGAATGGGGTCAGGACAGGGCCTGGGCCCTGGGGGGTGAGGGGAGTGGAAAATTGGGGTTTGGCAATGAAAAATTGGGATTTGGGAGATTCTCACCCCATTCTCACTCCATCCTCACCCCATTCCCACTCCATCCTCACCCCATTCCTGACCCCATTCCCCACTTTATTCTCACCCCATTCTCATCCCATTCTCACCCCATTTTTACCCCATTTTTACCCCATTCTCACCTCATTCCTCACCCATTCCTGACCCCATTCTCACCCCCTTTTTACTCCATTCCCCACCCCGTTCCTAACCCCATTCCTCACCCCATTCCTCACCCCATTCTCACCCCCTTCTCACCCCCTTCTCACCCCACTCTCACCCCATTCTCACCCCATTCTCTCCCCATTCTCTCCCCATTCTCTCCCCATTCTCTCCCCATTCCTCACTCATTCCCTGCCCCATTCCCCATTCTCACCCCATTCCTGACCCCATTCTCACCCCATTTTTACCCCATTCTCACCCCATTCTCACCCCATTCCTCACCCCATTCCTGACCCCATTCCCCACCTTATTCTCACCCCATTCCCTACCCCATTCCTCACCCTATTCCCACCCCATTTCTCACCCCCTTCTCACCCCATTCTCTCCCCATTCTCACCCCATTTTTACCCCATTCCTCGCCCCATTCTCACCCCATTCCCCACCCCATTCTCACCCCATTCTCACCCCACTCTCTCCCATTCCTCACCCCATTTCACCCCATTCCCACCCATTCCTCACCCCATTCCTCACCCCATTCCCCACCCTATTCCCACCCCACCCTCACCCCACCCTCACCCATTCCTGACCCCATTCCTCACCCGCGCAATTCCCCCTCCACCGCTGGAAAAGGTTCTTTTAATCAGCGCTAATTTAATGCCTCATTAATAGCAGGCCTTGATTAGACAGAAGGGAAGTTCAGCCGAGGGGAAGAGAGGAGGAGGCGATGAGGAAGGGGGAGAGGCGGTTTTGGGGTTTTTTGGGGAGTTTTAGGGGTTTTTGGGGGTTTGGGGACAAAGGGGTCTCTCGATGCTGGAGCCACTGGGGACGAGGAGAGGCAAAAGGGTTTTTTTTGGGGTGTCCTGAGTGATTGAGGTGCTCGGTGCTCATCCCATTGGTGTCCCCCCTGTTCCCTGAGGAGGTCCCAATCTTTGGGATCCAGGAATCTCCATCTTTGGGAATCCTATTGACGAGGAGATTGGGAAAAAAGGATTTTCCCTTTCGATAAGGAGATTGGGGAAAAAGGGATTTTGTCAATGCCAGAGCCACCGGGACTGGGGACAGGGCAAAGTGATTTTTTTTGGGGTTTCCTGGGTGGTTGAGGTCTTTGGTGCTCATCCCATTGGTGTCCCCCCTGTTCCCTGAGGAGGTCCCACCCTTTGGGATCCTGGAATCTCCATCTTTGGGAATCCTACTGATGAGGAGACTGGGGACAAAGGGAAAAAAGGGTTTTCCCAATGCCGGAGCTGCAGGGGATGAGGAAAGGGAAAACGTTTTTTTTTTGGGGTGTCCTTGGGTGGTTGAGGTGCTCGGTGCTCATCCCTCCTGCCCCCTGTGACAGGAGCTGGAGGGAATCCTTCTTCGGGAATCTTTCGGAATCCTATTGATGAGGAGATTGGGGAAAAAGGGATTTTTCCAGTACCGGAGCCTCCGGGACTGGGGACAGGGCAAAGGGGCTTTTTTTGCGGTGTCCTGAGTGATTGAGGTGCTTTAGGCCCATCCCGTTGGTGTCCCCCCTGTTCCCTGTCAGGGTGACAGGAACAGGAGGCCCATCCTTTGGGAATCCTATTGATGAGGAGATTTGGAAAAAAGGGATTTTGTCAATGTCAGAGCCTCCAGGACTGGGGAGAGGGCAAAGGGGGTTTTTTTGGGGTGTCGCTGCGTGGTTGAGGTTCTTGGTTCTCATTCCTCCTGTCCCCTGTGACAGGAGCAGGAGGGAATCCTTCTTCGGGAATCTTTGGGAATCCTATTGATGCGGAGATTGGGGAAAAAGGGATTTTTCCTTTCAATGAGGAGACTGGGGAAAAAGGGATTTTCCTGATACTGGAGCCTCCGGGACTGGGGACAGGGCAAAGGGATTTTTTTTGGGGGTGATCCCTGGGTAGTTCTGGTGCTTTAGGCCCATCCCGTTGGTGTCCCCCCTGTTCCCTGTCAGGGTGACAGGAACAGGAGGCCCATCCTTTGGGAATCCTATTGATGAGGAGATTTGGAAAAAAGGGATTTTCTCGGTGCCAGAGCCTCCAGGACTGGGGAGAGGGCAAAGGGGTTTTTTTGGGGTGTCACTGCGTGGTTGAGGTGCTTTGTGCTCATTCCTCCTGTCCCCTGTGACAAGAGCTGGAGGTTTCGTCTTTGGGAATCTTTGGGAATCCTATTGATGAGGAGACTGGGGGAAAAGGGATTTTCCTTTTCGGTGAGGAGATTGGGGAAAAAGGGATTTTCCCTTTCGATGAGGAGATTGGGCAAAAAGGGATTTTCCCGATGCCGGAGCTGCGGAGAGGATTTCGGGGCCCCTGCCCAGCCCCGAGCGGTGCAGACGGAGAGGATTTTTCTCTTCCATCCTAAAGACCATTTTCCGCTTTAAAACGCTTTGGAGCATCTCCGGCATCAAAGGAATCCCTTCCGCGGGCGGGGGATCGAACACGGCCCGAAATCCCAAATCCCTCGGGTGGGAAACGGGGCCGGCAGTGCCCCCAAAACTGCCCCTGTTCCATCCTGGGTTCTCCCTGCCTGGTCCCGGCGGGATTTGGGGCCAGAATGTCATCTCCCGGTTCTCTGCAGGGAAGGGAAAAAATCGGGATAAAATGGAAATAGTTGGGATAAAATGGAAAAATCGGGATAAAATGGAAAAATTGGGAGAAAATAGAAAAAATTGGGATAAAGTGGAAATAACTGGGATAAAATAGAAAAAATCAGGATAAAATGGAAAGAATTGGGATAAAATGGGAATAGTTGGGATAAAGTGGAAAAAATGAGGATAAAATGGAAAAAATTGGGATAAAATGGAAAAATCGGGATAAAATGGAAATATTTGGGATAAAGTGGAAAGAACTGGGATAAAATGGAAATAGCTGGGATAAAATGGAAATAACCGGGATAAAATGGAAATAGTTGGGATAAAGTGGAAAAATTGGGATAAAATGGAAAAAATCAGGATAAAGTAGGAAAAAATCAGGATAAAATGGAAATAATTGGGATAAAATGGAAAGAATTGGGATAAAATGGAAAAAATCAGGATAAAATGGAAAAGGGGGATAAAATGGAAAAAATTGGGATAAAATGGAAATAATTGGGATAAAATGGAAAAAATTGGGATAAAATGGAAATAATCGGGATAAAATGGAAAAAATTGGGATAAAATGGAAATAACCGGGATAAAATGGAAAAAATTGGGATAAAATGGAAAGGGGGGATAAAATGGAAATAGTTGGGATAAAGTGGAAAAATCGGGATAAAAGGGAAAAAATTGAGATAAAATGGAAAAAAATTGGGATAAAATGGAAAAAAATTGGGATAAAATGGAAATAATCGGTATAAAATGGAAATAAAAGGGGATAAAATGGAAGTAATTGTGATAAAGTGGAAATTTGAACCCTTCCAAAGCTGTTGTGATTGGCCTGAAGAAGTATCTGAATTTCGGTTTGTTTTGGCCTTTCTCGGTGCATCCTCCGCCGGTGATTTATCTCAGCTCATGAGCTGTGGGGGTTCGGGTTTGGGTTGGGGTGAACAGAACGTCGCGGATGAGGGGAAAAAAAAATCCTCGAGATTCCTCAAAAATAATTAAGAAAGGAATCCTCAAAAATAAAAAAAAACCCTGAAAAAAAAAAAAATTCCTCAAAAATAAAAAAAACCTGCAAAAATAAAAATATCCTCAAATAATTCCACAAAACTCAAAAAACTCCTCAAAAATAAAAAAAGTCCTCAAAATCCTCTCTCTATATATATGTAATTATAATTATATAAATAGAAGATATTTTTATAATTACTGTACTATGTAAAAATCAGTTTATAATTCCATTAAGATTGGTTATTAGTAAATAATGATAAGGTTGTTCAATAAATAATGATCATTTAAATAGTAATATAATTAATTATATAAGTAAAAGTACAATTGGTTATAAATCACATATAAGATTTTTAAAATCTATTTAATGATCTATAAAAAGAATTTTTTCTGTGTTTAGAATTTTTTTTTAATAGATTTTTTTTTTTTTGTGGTTGCAGAATTTTATGGGTAAATTTTGATCGCGTTCAGGTGGAATTTTGTGAGGTTTTTACATTAATTTTCAGTTTCATCATTGGTCGAGTGCTTTTGGGGTGATCGAATCCACGTGGGAAAAACCCAAAACATCGTTAGGCCGAAATCCCGCTGAGAGAAAGGGGAGAAAAAAAAAAATTAAAAATTCCCTTAAAAATGCAAATTACATGGGCTGTGAACGTCCTCGTTTGGCTGTAATTGCGAAATTCTCCGACTCAATCAGGCGGAGATAAATTGTGTTATTTAGGAGCAATTTGGAGGCAGACGGATGGGAAATAATGGGATGGGAAATAATGGGATTGGGATTCGGCAGCTCGGGAATGGCGCCAGGATCCCGCCGGGATCAGCTGGGCCCTGTGGGGATTTCATCGCGGGAATTGTGTCCCGAGGTGGAACCCAGGGGATGTCCCCGCAGGGAGGGAGGTCCTGTTGGGTGTTCCTGGTGGATCTTCGTGGGGCTCTCCCTTCCCTCAGTGCCCTCTTTTCCTGGGATCTCATCTTCCCTGGATCCTCACCTTCCCTGGGATCTCATCTTCAGTGGATCCTCATCTTCCATGGGATCTCACCTTCCCTGGATCCTCACCTTCCATGAATCCTCACCTTCCATGGGTTCTCACCTTCCCTGGGATCTCATCTTCAGTGGTTCCTCATCTTCCCCTGAGATCTCACCTTCCCTGGATCCTCACCTTCCCTGGATCCTCATCTTCCCTGGGATCTCACCTTCCATGGGATTTCACCTTCAGTGGGATTTCACCTTCAGTGGGATCTCACCTTCCATGCATCCTCATCTTCCCTGGGATCTCACCTTCCATGGGATGTCACCTTCCATGGGGTATCATCTTCAGTGGTTCCTCATCTTCCCCTGAGATCTCACCTTCCATGAATCCTCACCTTCCATGGGATCTCACCTTTCATGTGTTCTCACCTTCCCTGGGATCTCATCTTCAATGGATCCTCACCTTCCCTGGGATCTCCACCTACCCTGGGATCTCACCTTCCCTGGGATCTCATCTTCCATGGGATCTCATCTTCAGTGGATCCTCACCTCCCCCGGGTCCTCAGCTTCCCCTGCATTCTCTCCCTTCCTTGGATGTTCTTCCTTCCCTGAGTGTTCTCCCTTCCCCACCAAGGCCACACTCTACAAACCCCACACCCTACAAATACCCTACAAACCCCACAGTTTACAAACACCCTACAAACCCCACAATGTACAAACACCCTACAAACCCCACAACATACAATCCCCACACCCTACAAACACCCCACAAACCGCAGTGTACAAACCCCCTACAAATCCCACAGTGTACAAACCCCCTACAAATCCCACAGTGTACAAACCCCCTACAAATCCCACAGTGTACAAACCCCCTACAAAACCCACAATGTACAAACACCCTACAAACCCCATACCCGACAAATACCCTACAAACCCCACAATTTACAAACACCCTACAAACCCCCCTACAAATCCCACAACCTACAAATCCCACAATGTACAAACCCCACAACCTACAAACCCCACAATGTACAAACACCCTAAAAACCCCACAGCCTACAAATCCCACACCCTCCAAACCCCCTCCAAACCCTACAACCTACAATCCCCACACCCTACAAACCTCACACTCTACAAACATCCTACAAACCCTATACCCTACAATCCCCACACCCTACAAACCCCATACCCTACAAGCCCCTCACCCTACAAACCCCTCACCCTACAAACCCCACAATGTCATTATTTCCCAGCCATCCCGCCCCCTTTCCGCGCAGCCCTACAAGGATGCAAACCCGATCCCCTATAACCGCCCGCTTCCCTCCCATCCATCACCCCATCCGGACTTCCTCACTCCCCGCTCTCGGCCTTATAAATTACATTTTAATGATAAATTACACATTCCCGACGCCGGCAAAAACAATAATAGATTTGTAGGGAGAGAAAATGGGGAAATGCATATTTATGAGGTCGGGCGGTTTTGGGGGAAAAAAGCAATTGTGAGGTGAGATGTTTGGATTTATGGATTATTTCCTGTTTTTAAAAGGCCTCGCGCTCGAAATGTGAAGCCAATCCAGGGGAAAAAGGGCGGGAATCGCTCCCTGGGGTTCCTTTGGGATTAAACTGGGCTGCAAACACCCTACAAACCCCACAAGGTACAGACCCCACAATGTACAAACCCCACAATGTACAAACCCCACAATGTACAAACCCCACAGTGCACAAGCCCCACACCCTACAAATCCCATACCCAACAGACCCCACAACCTACAAACCCCCTACAAACCCCACAATGTACAAATCCCCCAGAAACCCCACAGTGTACAAATCCCCTACAAATACCCTACAAACCCCACAATATACAAACCCCACACCCTACAAATCCCATACCTTACAAACCCCACAGCCTACAAACCCCACACCCTACAAACCCCACACCCTACAAACATCTACAAACGCCACACCCTACAAACACTCTACAAACCCCACACCCTACAAACGCTCTACAAACCCTACACCCTACAAACACTCTACAAACCCCACACCCTACAAACCCCACCATGTACAAACCTCACAATGTAAAAACCCCACACCGTACAAACCCCACACCGTACAAACCCCACACCCTACAAATCCCATACCCTACAAACCCCACACCCTACAAACCCCCTACAAACCGAGCCCTTAATGGGCTGGGAAGATCCCAAGGGATGGTTCGGCATTCCGGGATGGTGGTGCCAGTGGGGCAGGGGTGGAAATAGGGACCCCACAAATTCCCTGGGCTGCAGGTGGGACGAGGGTTGGGGAAAATGGCCAAAATTTGGGGAATGATGGGGATGGGGATGGGATGGGATGGGATGGGATCCATGGGATGGGATCCATGGGATGGGATGGGATGGATCCATGGGATGGGATCCATGGGATGGGATGGGATGGGATGGGATCAATGGGATGGGATCCATGGGATGGGATGGGATGGGATGGGATGGGATGGGATGGGATGGGATGGGATGGGATGGGATGGGATGGGATCCATGGGATCCATGGGATCCATGGGATCCATGGGATGGGATGGGATGGGATGGGATCCATGGGATCCATGGGATGGGGTGGGATCCATGGATGGGATGGGGTGGGGGGGAATCTCATAGATGGGGATTTGATGGGGAATGAGATGGGAGAATGGGGATGATGGGAACGCAATTGGGGGATGTGATGGGGACGTGATGGGGGACAAGGTGTGGGGCTGTTCTGGGATGTGATGAGGGATTCGATGTGGGATGAGGTGTGGGGCTGTTTTGGGATTCAAAGGGGGATGAGCTATGGGGCTGTTCTGGGATTTAGTGGGGGATGAGGTGTGGGGCTGTTTTGGGATTCAATGGGGGATGAGGTGTGGGGCTGTTCCGGGATGTGATGGGGACAAGGTGTGGGACAGTTCTGGGATTCAGTGGGGGATGAGCTGTGGGGCTGTTTTGGGATTCAATGGGGGATGAGCTGTGGGGCTGTTCCGGGATGCGATGGGGGATTCGATGTGGGACGAGCTATGGGGCTGTTCTGGGATTTAGTGGGGGATGAGGTGTGGGGCTGTTTTGGGATTCAATGGGGGATGAGCTGTGGAGCTGTTCCGGGATGCGATGGGGGATTCGATGTGGGATGAGCTGTGGGGCTGTTCCAGGATGTGATGGGGGATTCGATGTGGGACGAGCTTTGGGGCTGTTCCGGGATGCGATAGGGACGCGGGAGCACCAGGAGCACACATCCCCGGGGTCACCTGGCCGGGGGGGGGTCCCCACTGCCCCCTCGGTGCCCGGGCAGTGCCAGGGCCGCAGGGACGGGGGGAGGACTCGGGGGCCGCTGCGAGCCGGGGCTGCTTTTGTGAGCACATCCATTACGGAGCAGCTTTTAACCGGAGCGGGATCGCGGCTCTGGCCTTCAGCAAATGGCTTTTTCAAGGTGAACATCAGCACTCCGCCGCAGCTTCGGGGAGCTTTTCCGAGAGGGCTTTTATTCCGCTCCGATGGCAGCCGGAGTCCCTTGGTGGGATCGGGGCCCTGGGGTGAACCCCCAGAAAAAGGAGGGGGAAAGGGAAATGAGAGGAGATGGGGCCTGCCCCCCCCCGGAGCTCCGTTCGAGGCTCCGCCGTGGAATTCCGGGCGGGAATTCCAGAATTTGGAGTTTCTTGGGTGCTTGGTGGTGCTGGGAAAGGGATGAAGGCGGTGTTGGGGAAGGGAAGGGCTGGTGGGGGTCGGGGATTTCTGCAGGGAAGGTCCTGAGGGGGGACCCGGGGGGATGTCCCACTGTGGGGGAGGACGGAGGTCCTGCACGACCCTGGCTCTGGGGAAGAGGATTTTGGAGAGTGGGGGAGGCTGACAGGGAGGAAGGGCTGAGGAGGAAGGGCTGAGGAGGAGGAAAGGTTGAGGAGGAGGAAGGTCTGACAGAGAGGAAGGGCTGAGGAGGAAGGGCTGAGGAGGAGGAAGGGCTGAGGAGGAGGAAGGTCTGACAGAGAGGAAGGACTGAGGAGGAAGAAGGGCTGACAGGGAGGAAAGGCTGAGGAGGAGGAAGGGCTGAGGAAGAGGAAGGGCTGAGGAGGAGGAAGAGCTCACAGGGAGGAAGGTCTAACAAGGAGGAAGAAGAGCTGAGGAAGAGGAAGGGCTGAGGAGGAGGAAGGTCTGACACGGATGAAGAAGGGCTGACAGGGAGGTAGAATAGCTGAGGAGGAAGAAGAGTTGACAGAGAGGAAGGGCTGAGGAGGCGGAAGGACTGACAGGGAGGAAGGTCTGACAGGGAGGAAGAAGAGCTGAGGAGGAGGAAGGGCTGAGGAGGAAGAAGAGCTGTCAGAGAGGAAGGGCTGAGGAGGAGGAAGGGCTGACAGGGAGGAAGAAGAGCTGAGAAGGAGGAAGAAGAGCTGACGGAGAGGAAGGGCTGAGGAGGAGGAAGGTCTGACACAGATGAAGAAGGGCTGACAGGGAGGAAAGGCTGAGGAGGAAGAAGGTCTGACAGGGAGGAAGGGCTGACACAGAAGAAGGTCTGACACGGACGAAGGTCTGACGGTGACAATGACCTCGGTGTCGCTCCCTCGCTCCCCTCCCATCCCATCCCGTCCGCTCTCCCCGGGGAACGGAGCACGGGAGCGGAGCCCCGGCCCCGGGCAGGGCGCAGGAGGGGCTGCAACCCCAGCCGTTCACGCATGAGCGGCCCCTCGCTCACGCACAAGTGCCCCATTATCGCTCGCATGGCCACCCAAGCGAGCCCGGCCCCCGCAGCTCACGCGTGGGTGCCCCACGCCCACCCCGAGCCCCTCCTCGTGCCTCGCTCCGGTGTGGGCACCGCGCTGGGGCTCGGGTCCTGCCCCACGAGCTCCGTTCCATTCTGAATTCTGAGCCCACCGCGGAATTCCGGGCCAAAATCCGGAATTTCTGGCTGTTCCACGGTGCTGGGAAGGGGCGAAGGAAGGGAGGAGCTGGTGGGGATCCGGGATTTCTGCCGGCGGTGCAAAAATGGGGTGAGGGAGCCAAAAACCCGAGTGGGAACGTCGGGAGCTGTTCGGGGATGGGGTCTGTGAGCCCCTCGGGGGCCGGGGTGACCCAGAGCTGAGAATCGAGTGGGGACAGGCTGTTCTGTGGGGTTTGGGGACAATGGGGTGGCCCAGAGATGAGCAGTGAGTAGGGACAGGCTGTTCTGTGGGATTTGGGGACAATGAGGTGGCCCAGAGCTGAGCACCGAGTGGGGACAGGCTGTTCTGTGGGGTTTGGGGACAATGGGGTGGCCCAGAGTTGAGCACCGAGTGGGGACAGGCTGTTCTGTGGGGTTTGGGGACTATGGGGTGACCCAGAGCTGCGCACCGAGTGGGGACAGGCTGTTCTGTGGGGTTTGGGGACAATGGGGTGGCCCAGAGCTGAGAATCGAGTGGGGACAGGCTGTTCTGTGGGGTTTAGGGACAATGGGGTGGCCCAGAGATGAGCAGTGAGTGGGAACAGGCTGTTCTGTGGGGTTTGGGGACAATGGGGTGGCCCAGAGATGAGCACTGAATGGGGACAGGCTCTTCTGGGGGGTTTGGGGACGAACGGAGAGGATGAGCTGGGATCCAGGGTTTTTATGGGAATCACGGGACCTGGAGGGGCAGAGCCTTGACGAAAACCCTCAAGAAGGCAAGAGATTCCAGGCTGGCATCAGGCCCAGCTCTGCCAGCAGCAAACCAAGTCCTGCAGGCAGGAGAAATCCCAAAATCCAGGAGAAATCCCAAAATCCAAGAGAAATCCCGAAATCCAAGAGAAATCCCAAAATCCAGCCGGGAATGCTCTGCACCCCTGCAGCACCTCCTGGGACAGGGGACACCGAACCGGGGGTGACCCTTCTCCGAGCCACTCCCAGGGCTGGCACTGCCATTCCCTGGAATTTTGGGGAGCAGGAGGTGCGAGCTGCCTTCTCTCCTCCTCCTGCTGGCCCGCGGTGCGGGAAGCCCTTCCCGGCTATTTTTGGGATGGCTCCCCGCGTTTGGAGGGGAAAAATCCCCAAGGCGTGTGTCCATCCGGATGTCCTGCCGTGTCCCCAGGGTGCCACCGGCTCAGCCCCCGCGGTGTCCCAGGCAGGGCGGGAGAGGCGACACAGGGATGGGGACGGTGGTGACAGGCTCAGCATTCCAGTGTCCCAACTGTCGGGAAAATTAATCCTCAAACACCGGAGGTTTGTGTCCAAAAAGGAGATGGAGGAGCCCTGTAACTTTGCTCCAATAAAAGGAGAGGCCATGGGGCAATTTCCCGTGGGGTCTCCAAAATTTTTAGAGGCCTCTTTTTATCCCAAATTCCCAACCGCATTTCCCTCTCTCTTTTCCCCACTGACTCGAGAGGCACAGACTTCCCAAATTCCCTCACCCAGACCCACGAAATGCACATTTCTTCTTTTTCTTATGCCTCCGTTCCTGTAATTTATCACCACAGCCTCGGGCGAGTCAATCACCGGAATTCCTATGGAAATCCTTCCCATTGTTCCTTCCATCGCTCTCATCTCCCCCGCGGTCCGCAGGGACACTCCCTCATCCTTTCCACCGACATTCCAGCATTCCCAGCATCCCGGGGCGGGCCCAGCCGGCCTCTCCCGACCCTCCCGAAGTGGCAGCACCTGGCTGGCTATATTTAGGAGAAATGTAGGGCAGGCCGGAGCATCCCAGGCAATCTCCTTCCCCGCACGGAGCGCGGCATGTGAGGGCCGCGGCGGGCGCAGGGGGGCCGGAGGGGGCTGCTGCCCGTCCGTGTGTGCCGGCACGCTCCGGCTCCGGCCAGCTGGCCCACGGCTCGGGAGGTTTCTTCCCGAGGATTTTTTTCTTTTTTTTCCCCCCCGTGGATGAGGCTGTGATGCCCCCGCGATGAGCCCCGGGGGTGCGCGGTGTCCCCCACCCCGCTGATCCTCGCCCCCGCTCCCGCTGCGGGGGTTTTTTTATCCGGCTGGAAGCGCCTCCAGCTCGGTCACGCTGATCTCCTCTCAACTGAGGCCTTTGTTCTGCTGCTCGGGAGAGGTTTAATTCCCATTGTTGGCATTAGCGCGGGAGTACAAAGAAAGGTGAAGGGAGAAAAATCGCTCTCGTCCCCGAATTCCCTGGATCTCTGCGGCACGGGGAGCGGGGCTGGAGGCGGGAGGGAGGTGCCAGCCCGGGGTCGGGGAGGGTTTGGCAGCCGGGATGGAGCTGGGGAGGGAGGAATGCCACCCTGGGGGATGGCAGCAGTCCCGAGTGCTCCACACGGGCACACCGCCCCGGGCCGGGCACGGTGGGAGCCCTTGGCTGTGTTCCAGCAGCTGCCGCGTCTCTGGGAAGCTGCTCCAGCCTTGGTGTACCCCTGGGTTCATCCAATTCCTTGCGTTCATCCCATTCCCTGTGCTCATCCCCATTCCCTGTGCTAATCCCTATCCATCCTTATCCCCATTCTCTGTTCCCATCCCATTCCCTGTGCTCATCCCATTCCCTGGGCTCATCTACATCCCTGTGCTCATCCCCATTCCCTGTGCTCATCCCCATCCATCCTTATCCCCATTCCCTGTTCTAATCCTATTCCCTGTTCTCAGCCCCATTCCTGTGCTAATCCCATTCCCTGTACCCATCCCTGTCCCTGTCCTTATTCCCATCCCTGTCCTCATCCCTGTGCTCATCCCATTCCCTGCGCCCATCCCCATCCATCCTTATCCCCATCCCTGTCCTCATCCCATTCTCTCTGCTCATCCCGTTCCCTGTCCTCAGCCCATTCCCTGTTCTCAACCTCATCCCTGTGCCAATCCCGTTCCCTGTGCCCATCCCCATCCCTGTCCTTATTCCCATCCCTGTCCTTATTCCCAATCCCTGTGCTCATCCCATTCCCTGTGCTCATCTCCATTTCCTGATCCCAGCAAATCTCCCTGCCCTATCCATCAATCATTCATCCCTGGCTACTGTCACCTCCATGGTGGCCGTGACCTGGTGCCATCTCTCCCCATTCCCATCTCTCCCTATTTCCTCTCCCCATTTCCATCTCTCCCCATTCCCATCTCTCCCCATTCCCATCTCTCCCCATTTCCATCTCTCCCCATTCCCATCTCTCCCCATTTCCTCTCCCCATTTCCTCTCCCCATTTCCCATCTCTCCCCATCCCCACCTCTCCCATTCCCACCTCCCCCACTCCCCCCTGTGCCAATGGGGTCACCCCGAGGGTCTCCCGGGGACCCTGGCATGTGGGGCCGTGCCCCAGACTCCGTGCGGCAAACCCCACCAGGCCCCGGGGCCACCACGCCCGGGCGGTTCCAGGGCTGCTCCCACGGGAAGGAGAGGGAAAAAAACCATCTCCATCCTCGAAATTCCCGGGATTTCCTCCCTCCGCGGGCCCGGCCGGAGCGGAGTGGCCTCTGCAGATCCAGGCGATTGGGGCATTAAATTTAAAGAGCTGATTAAGTGCCATGAAAAGCGTGTCAGCTCCTTGTCAGCGAGGAGAATGCGCCAGGGCTGCGGATTAGGGGCTGAGTGACGGCCGGGGATTGCGGGCAGACAGGCGATCCGTCAGCCGGGGGATCAGAGGGAAGTGTTCCCGGCCCCGGTGTTCCCGGTCCCGGTGTTCCCTGTCCCGGTGTTCCTGGCCCCGCCGTTCCCGGTCCCGGTGTTCCCGGCCCCGCCGTTCCCGGTCCCGGCGTTCCCTGCCCCGCCGTTCCCGGCCCCGCCGTTCCCTGCCCCGCCGTTCCCGGTCCCGGTGTTCCCGGTCCCGCCGTTCCCTGCCCCGCCGTTCCCGGTCCCGGTGTTCCCGGCCCCGCCGTTCCCGGCCCCGCCGTTCCCTGCCCCGCCGTTCCCGGTCCCGGTGTTCCCTGCCCCGGTGTTCCCGGTCCCGGTGTTCCCTGTCCCGCCGTTCCCGGTCCCGGTGTTCCCTGTCCCGCCGTTCCCTGCCCCGGTGTTCCCTGCCCCGGTGTTCCCGGCCCCGCCGTTCCCGGTCCCGCCGTTCCCTGCCCCGCCGTTCCCTGCCCCGGTGTTCCCGGCCCCGCCGTTCCCGGTCCCGGTGTTCCCGGCCCCGCCGTTCCCGGCCCCGCCGTTCCCTGCCCCGCCGTTCCCGGTCCCGGAATCCCCGGCAGCTCGGCGGTCCCTGTCCCCCCACCTTGGCACAGGCGCGGTGGCACCGGGCTGAGCTGGGAGTGGAGATGGGAAAAGGGAAGAGCCAGAGATTGGTAAAGGGTCATCCCTGGTCCTTGCTGAGTCCCCTGACCCCAAAAAAGCCCCAAAAATCCCTTTATGGGATGTACCTGCTCCTGTTCCCCCAGGGCCCTGACCTGGAGATATGAGGGAACAATGTGACCGTGGGGACATGTGGGGGTGGTGACAGCGGTGCTGAAGCCCAGGTGAGGTGGAGCCGGAGCATTTCCATCTCTCCCCAATTCCTCCTCTCCCCATTCCCATCTCTCCCCATTTTCTCTCCCCATTTCCTCTCCCCATTTCCTTCTCATTCCATTTCCTCCTGCCCCCATTTCTTTCTCATTTCCACCTCTCCCCATTCCCATCTCTCCCATTTCCATCTCTCCCCATTCCCCTCTCTCCTCATTCCCATTTCCTCTCCCCATTCCCCTCTCTCCCCATTCCCATTTCCTCTCCCCATTCCCATCTCCCCACCCAGCCGCTCCCACTCTGTTCCACCCCAAACTCATCCCAGAATCCCCGGAAAAGCTCCCAGGATGCCCAGCCCGGGGTGACAACACCTCCCAACCCCACGCAGCCGAGCTGGGGTCGGATTTTGTCACAAACCCGCCAGAATCGGCCCACACCGAGCTCTCCCTCCAGTCCAGGGGCTCATCCCCATCCTGGCAGGAGTTCCTGGATCGTCACCACTCCTCACCCTCCCTCTCACCCCTGGAATTCTCTCTCGGCGCCGGGAAATTGTGGGGTCGGTGTGGGGCTCTCCCACCCCATCCCACGGCGTGGGAATGCAGATTCCAGGACCTTCCAGCTCTTTCCCTGCCTCGTTCCCCATCTGGAACGTCAGGAGAAGCAGAATTTGGGGCGATGGCCGCGCCGGCTCGGCCATTCCTGGTGGATCCGTGGGGTCCGTGTGGGGTTCTCCCACCCCATCCCATGCGCCGGATCTGGCCTGGAAATGCAAATTCCAGGACCTTCCAGCCCTTTCCCTGCCTCATTCCCCACCTGGACTATCAGGAGAAGCAGAATTTGGGGCGATGGCCGCGCTGGCTCAGCCGTTCCTGTTGGATCCGTGCGGCCGGAGCGGCCCTGGGGCTGACCTGCTCCGAATCCGGGCATAAATAAAAACCAAACGCTCCTCCGTTCCTCGGAGGGGGCCTCCAGCCTCTTCCCTCTCCTTCCCTCGGTTAATTAATTTAATGGCTTTATGATTGCGGAGAGATTAGCCGGGAGATATGGGATCTATATATAGAGGTATAGAGGGGACTATAGATAGCGCATCGGAGTGAGAACAGCCCCCACTCCCCTGGAATTGGGAAATTTGGGAGCGGAGGGGAGGCCGAGCCTGGGGAGGACGTGGATGGAGAGCCTGGGTGCCTCCAAATTTCCGCGGCAAAGCCCTGGAGATGCCCGCGGGGATTTAGGGCTGGCGGGAAGGTGAGTGAGGGGATCCCGGGGGTCGCAGGGGTTGGGATCGGAGCTGAGGGAGGGGAGGATGGCGTGTCCTGCCTGGGGGATTGGGACAGGGGGGTGACAGTGTCCTGGGGGCCACAGCACCCTCTGCCCCTGCTTTGGGGTCCTGCGGGTGCCAGGTCTGTGTCGCTCTGCCGCGGTGGCCTGGGGGACATGGAAAAGCTCTGGCTCCGCCCCAGCAGGGCTTTGGCACCGCTGTCACCACCCCCGTGTGTCCTCACTGTCACAGCTGTCCCCTCATCTCAGAGGCCTGGGGGGACATGCGCAGGCACACCCCATAAAGGAACTTTTGGGGGATTTTTGGGGTTAGGGGGCTCAACGAGGAGCAGGGCTGAGTCCCTTTGGAAAACCTCTGTCTCTTCCCATCTCAGCTCGGTGCCACCGTGCGTGGCAGGGCTGTGACAAAGCCGTCCCCTCCCGCCTCGCAGCCAGCCCCGATCGCTGTCACCGCTCCCTGGCAGCTCCCTTTGTGCAGGGAACAAAGCCAGGGAACACGAGTCTGTCGCGGGAGCGACAGCTGTCACCCAGGGAACATCCAGGAGCGGCGCTGGCCCCTTCCCACGGTGACAGCGAGGGCTGAGCCCCCCCGGCTCGTGACAGCGCCCTGGGCTGGGGCTGGGGTTTGTGGTTTGGTGTTCGATCCCCTTGGAGCACTGTGGCTCATGCCGGGGATGTCCCAGGGATGTCCCCAAGGGATGCTTTGTCCTTGTGTCACCCACAAGTGGATGGCTCCTTCCTTCCTTCCTTCCTTCCTTCCTTCCTTCCTTCCTTCCTTCCTTCCTTCCTTCCTTCCTTCCTTCCTTCCTTCCTTCCTTCCTTCCTTCCTTCCTTCCTTCCTTCCTTCCTCCCTCCCTCCCTCCCTCCCTCCCTCCCTCCCTCCCTCCCTCCCTCCCTTCCTCCTAGAATTTGCGTCCTTGGGGTTCATGGAGGTGGGGCTGATGCTGAATTTGGGGTGATGTTCCTGCCCTGGTGTTTAATCCCTTTGGATCACAACTCATCCCAGGGGTGTCCCCAAGGAACACCTCGTCCTGGTGTCACCCCCAAGCTGGTGGCTCATTCCTTCCTTCCACCCAAGAATTTGCACCTCTGGGGCTCAGGGAAATGAGGGCTGATGCTGAATTTGGGGTGATGCTCCCACACCGGTGTTGAGTCCCCTTGGATCACCACAAGTCATCCCAGGGATGAGGGGACACAGGGACACCTCGTCCTGGTGTCACCCCCACGCTGCTGGCTCTTCTCTTTCTGTTTCTTAAGAATTTTCCCCCCTGGGGCGCAGGGAAGTGGGGCTGATGCTGGAATTTGATATGATGCTCCCGCCCTGGTGTTTAATCCCTTTGGATCACAACTCATCCTGGAGATGTCCCCAAGGGACACCTCATCCTGGTGTCACCCCCACGCTGCTGGCTCTTTGCTTTCTGTCTCCCGAGAATTTGCACCCCTGGGACTCAGGGAAGTGGGGCAGATGCTGAATTTGGGGTGATGCTCCCGCCCTGATGTTTAATCCTTTTAGATCGCATCAACTCATCCCGGGGATGAGGGGACGCGGGGACACCTCATCCTGGTGTCACCCCCAAGCTGCTGGCTCTTTGCTTTCTGTCTCCCGAGAATTTGCACCCCTGGGGTGGAGGGAGATGGGGCTGACGCTGAATTTGGGATGATGTTCCTACCCTGATGTTTAATCCCTTTGGATCACCCCAACTCATCCCGGGGATGAGGGGACACGGGGACACCACATCCTGGTGTCACCCCCAAGCTGCTGGCTCTTTCCCTCCTTCCACCCAAGAATTTGCACCCCTGGGGTGGAAGGAGATGGGGCTGATGCTGAATTTGGGATGATGCCCCTGCCCTGGTGTTTAATCCCTTTGGATCACCACGTCTCCTCCCAGGGATGAGGGGACACGGGGACACCTCATCCTGGTGTCACCCCCAAGCTGCTGGCTCTTTGCTTTCTGTCTCCCGAGAATTTGCACCCCTGGGACTCAGGGAAGTGGGGCAGATGCTGAATTTGGGATGATGCCCCTGCCCTGGTGTTTAATCCTTTTAGATCGCCACAACTCATCCTGGGGATGAGGGGACATGGGGACACCTCATCCTGGTGTCACCCCCAGGCTGCTGGCTCTTTGCTTTCTGTCTCCCGAGAATTTGCACCCCTGGGGTGGAGGGAGATGGGGCTGATGCTGAATTTGGGATGATGTTCCTGCCCTGGTCTTTAATCCCTTTGGATCACCCCAACTCATCCCGGGGATGAGGGGACACAGGGACACCACATCCTGGTGTCACCCCCAAGCTGCTGGCTCTTCCCTTCCTTCCACCCAAGAATTTCCCCCGCCGGGGGCCGCACCGGCACGGGCGGGAGGTGCCAGGGCCATCCCGGGGCAGCGTCCGGGGCTGGGCTGGGCTCGTGTCGGAACCTGCGGAGGCGGCGCGGCGCAGATCGACTCTGACAAACGGGAGCTGCGTCGTGGCTGATGCAAATTATTCAGCAGCTCCCGGGAAAAACGCGCGGTGACAGCGCGTGCCGGGGGGCGGGGAAGGGGCTGTGACACCCTGTCACATCCCCCGCCGGCAGCAGCTGCGCTGTCCCCCCGCCCACGGCACGGAGAGAGGGGGGGGGACAGGCGCGGGGGTCCCCAAAGGCCAGGCAGGGAGGTGACAAAGGGGGGATGGCCGAGGGATGTCATCGGAGCAGGCGGACCCGTGGATGATGAGCGCGCTGAGGAGATCCTGCGTCAGGCTGGGGGGACACCTGGAGCATCCCGGTTCATCCCAGTTCATCCCAGTTCATCCCGGTTCATCCCAGTTCATCCCAGTTCACCCCAGTTCACCCCAGTTCATCCCAGCTCACCCCAGTCCATCCCAGTTCATCTGAGTTCGTCCCAGTTCCTCCCAGTTCATCCCAGCTCATCCCAGTTCATCCCAGTTCCTCCCGGAGCATCCCAATTCATCCCAGTTCCTCCCGGTTCCTCCCGGCTCATCCCAGTCCATCCCGGTTCATCCCAGCCCATCCTGGTTCATCCCAGTCCACCCCAGTCCATTCCAGTTCATCCCAGTTCCTCCTGGAGCATCCAAGGTCATCTCAGTCCACCCCAGTTCATCCCAGTTCACCCCAGTTCATCCCAGCTCATCCCAGCCCATCCCAGTCCACCCCAGTTCACCCCAGTCCATCCCAGTTCACCCCAGTCCATCCCAGTTCACCCCAGTTCATCTCAGTCCATCCCAGTTCATCTCAGTCCATCCCAGTCCATCCCAGTTCACCCCAGTTCATCCCAGTCTATCCCAGTCCATCCCAGTTCACCCCAGTCCATCCCAGTTCACCCCAGTCCATCCCAGTCCATCCCAGTTCACCCCGGTTCACCGCAGGGTTGCTCTGCGGGGCTGGGATTAACCTTGGGGTTTTTGGAGGTTGGCCCGGAGCTGATGAGGATCCAGAAGGAGCCCCCCAGGATCATTTCCCGATGCGATTCAGGGCAGGTGGATCTGGCAGGAAAAGTCTGTTCCCAGCTGGGATTCCGTTCACGCCCGGGAAATAAATCACGGCTGGCTCCGAGCCTGCGGCAGGACCCTCCCCAGGGATGTCCCCACGCGGGTGACATTGGGATCCGGGCACCTCAGCTTTCCCCAGGGTGTTGCAAACCCAAAAAGCCTCTGTTTCCGGGAAGAAATGGAGGTTTGGAGACCACCCCCTGCCTCTGGAGCATCCCAGTTCATCCCAGTTCACCCCAGTCCATCCCAGTCCACCCCAGTCCATCCCAGTTCACCCTGGTTCACCGCAGGGTTGCTCTGCGGGGCTGGGATTAACCTCGGGGTTTTTGGAGGTTGGCCCGGAGCTGATGAGGATCCAGAAGGAGCCCCCCGGGATCATTTCCCGGTCTGATTCGGGGCAGGTGGATCTGGCAGGAAAAGTCTGTTCCCAGCTGGGATTCCATTCACGCCCGGGAAATAAATCACGGCTGGCTCCGAGCTTGCGGCAGGACCCTCCCCAGGGATGTCCCCACGTGGGTGACATTGGGATCCGGGCACCTCAGCTTTCCCCAGGGTGTTGCAAACCCAAAAAACCTCTGTTTCCGGGAAGAAATGGAGGTTTGGAGCCCACCCCCTGCCCCATCCCCAGGCTGACCCACTTTCCGTCGCTCCCAGGCCCCGCAAAATCCAAAAAGCCTTCCCGAATTCCCGGGATCAGGCATGCAAACCCCGAGGAGGAGGAGGACGACAAGGGGGGAAGCTGTTCCGAGCCAATCCCTCTCGGAGGTGGCATTTCAGCAGATGGAGGAGTGGAGCGGAGCTGTCTGAGGAGGATGTGATGGAAATGTGAATATGGAGAGGAGGCTCGGCTGCCTGGAGGGAGCGGCTGCCCTCTGGAATCTTCCCGGAAAAGCATCCCGCGGCCTCTGCCCCACGGCCAGCCCCTCACGCCGGCCCTTGGAACGGCAGGAGCCGATTTTAGGGATCGTGAAGCGGCTTGGGGGGTCCCTTCTCTTCCCGGGAGGTGGATGGGGCTGCATTGTGCTTGGAAAGGCTCTTGCTGCCTTTCCTTCTCTCTTCAGCTCCTTCCCTCCCCATTCCCACCTCTCCCCATTTCCTTCTCTCCTCATTTCCTCTCCCCATTCCCATCTCCCCCTTTCCTTCTCTCCCCATTCCCACCCCTCCCCATTTCTTGCTCTCCCCATTTCCTTCTCATTTCCATCTCTCCCCATTCCCACCTCTCCCTATTCCCATCTCTCTCATTCCCATCTCTCTCATTTCCTTCTCATTCCCATCTCTCCCCATTCCCTCTCCCCATTTCCTTCTCCTTCCCACCCCTCCCCATTCCCATCTTCTCCCCATTCCCATCTTCTCCCCATTTCCATCTCTCCCCATTTCCTCTCCCCATTCTCATCTCTCCCCATTTCCATCTCTCCCCATTTCCTCCTCTCCCCATTTCCATCTCTCCCCATTTCCACCTCATTCCCACCTCTCCCATTCCCATCTCCCCTCCCAGCCGCTCCCGCTCTATTCCAATCCAAATTCCTCCCAAATTCCCCAGAAAAGCTCCCAGGATGCCCAGCCCGGGGTGACAACCCCTCCCAGCCCCACGCAGCCGAGCCGGGGAGGGGACAGGGAGTGTGTCACATGGATGGTGACAATCCCGCGCCAGGAATGGCCTCGTGCTGGGACAGCAGAGCCACTCCCGTGCCAAACCCTCGGCGCTCCAAGACGGATCCTCATCCCCGAGGGCGTGGAATTAATATTTATCTATCAGTGGCTGCTAATTAGGCCTCTCGCTGATCCGGGTTGGAGCGGATAAATGCAGATGATGCGCGAGAGGAGCCGCGGGGATGTGCTTCGCCTCCAGATCGATACCGGGGCTTAAAAATTTAAAATTAAAATTTTCCACGATGTTTCCCCACCTTCTGCCTCTCCCGCCGCCGCCTCGGGGAGGGCGACACGCGGCAGGATTTGGGATTTTCCCCTCCAGGTGTTTCCCCCGTATTTTCCCGGTGCTGCGGCAGGGCCGGGGACGAGCCGGGCAGGAGGGAGGATTCCTCCCGGATCCCTCTCCATGCTGCTTCCCATCTGCTGGATTATTTCAGCATTTAATTATTTACCGCAGGCTGTGTGGGCAGCTGTACAGAGGCTGTTATTGCTTAATTGAGCTACTTGACTCCAGCGCTGCCGAAATAGGAACGGGAGAGGGGGGAAAAAAAAAAAAGGATCCCCCCCCTAGGAGGGAAAGAGGAACAGCACAATCAAAATTCTGATTTTCGGGGGAAATTTGGGGTGATGGCACCCTCACGCCTTGCTCCGGGCTCCTGAGGGAAAGGGAAGCCCCAGGGATGCTCCGGAGAGGTGACACGCGGTGACAACGCCAGCCTGCCGAGTGTCCCATCCCGGAGCCAGGAATGTCCCCAGGAATCTCCGCTCTCGGGGTGTCCCCTCCAGCCGAGGCTGGAAATTAGCTTTTCTACCTTTTCCCATTTCCCGGAGGGAATCCACCCCCAGGATTCCCCGCCCCTCCCACCGCCGCGACCTCGCCATCTGTCACCGGTGTCCCCAGCACCCCCCGGCCCTCGGAGCGGCTGCATCCATCTCCGCTTCCCGGGGAACGCGGAGCTGCGCGGATGAGAGCTCGGGATAATTGATATTATTAGGGAATCCAGCAGGACGCGGATTGGCACCGAGCGAACATCTGCCTGCCGCTCCTCGGGGAGCCCGGAGAGCGAGAGGGGCGCATCCCATTTTCCTCTGGAGCGACGATGGGAAGGGGGAGAAGCGAGGAAAAGCCGGGAGCGTGTTTTGGGGTGGTCACGAGGGGGTGTGTGGGATTTGGGATGGGATTTTGGGAAGGGGGTGGTCACATCCAGAGGCACGGATGGAGCTAGGGATGGGGTTTGGGATGGCCAAATGCAGCGGGCACGCAGAATTCCATGGGAATTGGGGATTTATTGCCCTCCAGAAGCTGCGTGAGCCGGCAGGGACACTTTGGGATGTGTAAAGGAGGAATGGGAGCCATAAATCTGCTCCGGGTTGCTCCCGGTGCTGGCACGGCGACAAGGGCGGGACCTTTGGCTCCGCTCGGGCCATCAATCACTCGGTCCTGCCCTGCGGCCTCCTCCTGGGGTGGGCAGCGGGGCTGTGGAGGTGACAGGGACAGCGGGGACGGAGGGGACAGTGGGGAGCTCGCCCATCTCTCCCCTGTCCCTGTCCCCATCCCCATCCCCATCCCTGTCCTTGTCCCTGTCCCTGTCCCTGTTCCTGTCCCTGTCCCTGTCCCTGTCCCTGTCCCTGTCCCTGTCCGAGGTGGCCCCGGAGGTTCTGTGGCTCCGTTCCCCTCATGGAGTGGCAGCCGGGACAGCACAGGAGGTGACGCTGAGCTGCCGTTCCCCCGGGAATTTGGGATGTCCCACAGCCCATGGTGACACCAGGAATGTCCCCAGGATGGACCCCAGCTCCATCCCTGATGTGGAAACGTGCCCTTTATGGGTCCCTGTCCCCTCAGTGTTTTGGGGTTCAGCCCCGAGAGGGCGAGCCCAGCACGGGGCAGGGACAAGGCCACGAAATTAGGGTCACCACGAGGGTTGGGGGACCCTGGAGGAGGAGGATGGAGCTGGAGGAGGATGGAGCTGGAGGAAGATGATGGAGCTGGAGGAAGATAGAGCTGGAGGAAGATGAGGATGGAGCTGGAGGAAGATGGAACTGGAGGAGGATGAGGATGGAGCTGGAGGAAGATGATGGAGCTGGAGGAAGATAGAGCTGGAGGATGAGGATGGAGCTGGAGGAAGATGGAGCTGGAGGAGGAAGAGGATGGAGCTTGGGGAGATTCCTGCCCTATTCGGGTCAAGCACATGGTGAAAATCTCAGAGCAGCTGGGACCCCACAGTTCCCAAACTGGGCCACCAAAACAGACCCCCGGGCCAGGCCACCATGACCTGTGGCCACAACAGCCAGGGAAGTGAGGAGATGGCCGCTGGGGACAGCCTGGGGTCACCCCCGGGCGCTCACGGGGGTCCCAAGAGCCTCGGCCACGCGCGGGGCGGGGAGCGCCGAGCTGCTAGCAGAGCGATAAATTAATTAAAGCCATCAAATAAAGCAGCACAACAGCCCCAGCGGGACCCCCGCTGACGCCGGCGCTGGTGGCGTTTAGGAATTCACGCCCTGCCGGGACGGGCTCTCCTCCCCAGCCTTCAATCCCCATTTTCTCCTCCCCGCCCCGGCGGCTCCCGGCGCGGGTGTCCTCGTCCCCCGGGAGCCGCGCTGTCAGCTCGCATCGCTCTCCGCGAGCATCCCGGCGACACTGCCAGCCTGTCCCCCGCACCACCGGCTCCTCCGGGACCCCGGCGAGCGAGGATCAAACCCAAGCAGCGGGAAGGATCCCGGAGGTTCCCGCCTGAGCCGGAACCCGCTGGAGATGGGGGACGGGAGGCGGCGTGCGGTGTGGTTTTTGGTAAATTGTTGATAATCGTGGCTGCTCGAGGAGCTGAAGGGATCCTCGTCTTGGTGAAGGGAGAGGAGGAGTCCCAAATCCTGGAGTTTTGGAGGAGAGCGGGGAGGGTTTTGTGGGAATGGGAATGGGAATGAATGGGAATGAATGGGAATGGGAATGGGAATGGGAATGGGAATGGGGAAATGGGAATGAATGGGAATGAATGGGAATGGGAATGGGAATTAATGGGAATGGGAATGGGGAATGGGAATGGGAATGGGAATGGAAATGGTAATGAGAATGAGAATGGGAATGGGAGTGAGAATGGGAATGAATGGGAATGGGAATGGGAATGGGAATGGGAATGGGAATGGGAATGGGAATGGGAATGAGAATGGGAATGGGAACGGGAATGGGGAAATGGGGAATGGGAACGGGAATGGGGAAATGGGGAATGGGAATGGGAATTAATGGGAATGGGAATGGGAATGGGAATTAATGGGAATGGGAATGGGAATGGGAATGGGAATGGAAATGAATAGGAATGGGAATGGGAATGGGAATGGAAATGAATGGGAATTAATGGGAATGGGAATGGGAATGAATGGGAATGGGAATGGGGAATGGGAATGGGATTGGGAATGGGAATGGGAATGGGAATGGGAATGGGGAATGGGGAATGGGAATGGCGTCGTGCTCCAGGGAAGGAAAGGAAGGGAAAGAGGGAAAAAAGGAAGGGAAAAAAAGGAAGGGAAGGGGTAAAAAAGGAAGGGAAAGGGAATAAGGGAAGGGAAAGAAAGGGGGAAAAATGAAGGGGGGAAAAAGGAAGGGAAGGGGAAAAAAGGAAGGGAAGGGAAGGGTGGAGCAGCTGCAGCGCTGTTTTGGCGCCGGGAGCGCAGCTGGAATTTCCCAGCCCGAGGAGCTGCCGGTCCCCAAAGCCACACCGGGAGAAGCCAATCCCGGCGGGAAGGGACAGGGAGCTTGTCCCGCTGCCAGCTCATGCTCATCGCTGCCGCGCGCCAGCTTGTGCTGCTAATTGTCTGTTAATTGGAACGGAGCTGGAGTCAGTGGTGGTTTAATTAGCGCTCTGCCTCATCCCGGGAGAGGCTCACCGGAGCTCCGGGGCTCCGCGCGGCGCTCGGGGATGGAGATTGGGATTCCTGCGGGATGGAAATCCCAAGGAATTCTTGGGGGAAAGCGCTGGGATGAGCAGGGGGAGACGAGGGGTTTTTGGAGGGGTTTAGTGCTGTGGGATGTTGATCCCATTCCCAAAACGATGGCAGCAGGGAAGGAGCCCGAGGGGATCGGAATTTATCGTTTTTTTATCCCGGATATTTTTGGAATCCCAACCCATCCCGGCATTTTCTCTCCGTTTCCCTCTTCTGCAAAATGCCGTGTTTATAAATCCAGGCTCCCATTCCCTCTTCTCCCTCCTTTTCCGCCGCCTCCGTGCCGTGCCGGGCAATTCCTGACTCATGGCGTGTGGGATCGATGGCTGTGCTGAGCCCTGGGAAAGCCAAAATCCTCCCAAACTGGAGCGGGGCAATCCCAGCTGGCAGCGTTTACCCTGGAATGCTTCAGCCCTGGCCTTGCTCCTCGCGGAGCAGGGCCGGGGATGTGTGTGCCTCAAATTCCCACTTTTATCATTTAATCTCCGCGATTTCCACCCCAAATAATGGGAATGCTGATCGACCTTATCCCAAGGTTTTCCAGCCCTGAATGGGTCCTTTCCTCAAAATCGTGCTTTCCGCAGTGAAAACTCCACAGTTTTCACCCCAAATATTGGGAATGGAGAGGCTGATCCTCTTCACCTGAAGTTTTCCATCCCAAATATTGGGAATGGAGCAGCTGATCATCTTCATCCAAAGTTTTCTGCCCCAAATATTGGGAATGGGGAGGTTGATCCTCTTTATCCAAAGTTTTCCACCCCAAATATTGGGAATGGAGAGGCTGATCAACTTTATCTGAAGTTTTCCATCGCAAATATTGGGAATGGAGAGGCCGATCAACTTTATCCCAAGATTTATCCAGCCCCGAATGGCTCCTTTCCTCAAAATCATGCTTTCTGCAGTGAAAACTCCACAGTTTTCACCCCAAAGAGTGCGAATAGAGAGGCTGATCCTCTTCATCTGAAGTTTTCCACCCCAAATATTGGGAATGGGAGAGGCTGATCCTCTTTATCTGAAGTTTTTTCACCCCAAATATTGGGAATGGAGAGGCTGATCCACCTTATCTGAAGTTTTTCCAGCCTAAATGGTTCCTTTCCTCAAAATCCCACTTTCATCCTTTCTCCTCCATTATTTCTGCCCCGAATGGTGCAAATGGAGAGGCTGATCCTCTTCTTCCAAAGTTTTTCCAGCCCGAATGTCTCCTTTCCTGAAAATTGCACTTTCACCCTTTCTGCTCCATAGTTTTCACCCCAAATATTGGGAATGGAGAGGCTGATCCTCTTCATCTGAAGTTTTCCGCCCCAAATATTGGGACTGAAGAGGTTGATTCTTTTCATCCAAAGTTTTCCATCCCAAATATTGGGAATGGAGAGGCTGATCCTCTTCACCTGAAGTCTTTCCACCCCAAATCCTTTGCTCCGGCCTCATTTTTTTGGGTACGGGGCTGCTCGCAGGGTGCTCCGAACACTCCTTCTCATCCCGGATCTCCCAATATCCCAAAATCAGTTCCTCCATGGGATTTGGGATCCTGGGATGGCCGGAGAATGGCAGGAGGATCCCTCCGGCAGCCCCAAAACAGTTGTCAGCGCTGCTCCGTGCGCTCCCGTATTTTCCCACCCATAAAACTCCCGCCTCAATTACCTCATTTTTTATCTTTACGGCCTTGGCCGCTGCGGGAGATATTGGATCCATATCGGAGCGAGAGAGGACATGAAAAAAATCTCCTAAAAGCAGAGAGGAGATCCGTCAAGCCGCCGGGAGAAACGCGGGGCTTTGATGGAGCACCCGCGGGTAGCCCGGGCGGAATTTATGGTCCTTAAAAACGCGGCTCGTGCTGAGCCGGGAGCTGGATCCTTCGGAGAGCCCGGGATTGGTGTCACGGGGATTGGGGACACCTTTGGGGACACCCCGGGAACCCTCAGGGCCTCAGGGCTGCTGTTTGGGGTTATGCTGGGATGGAATGAGGTGAGAGAGGCAGAGATTTCCAGGAGTTGGGGTTTAATTGCTGGAGGTCTGTGCTGTGGCTGGGGGGACACTGTCACCCCCCTGGGGACACCTGGGTGAGTTTTGGGGTGCCCGGGGTGGTTTTAGGGCCGATGGGACAATGTCAACCCTGTTCTTGCGCCGCTGCACCATCGCTGGAAGCCTCCGGCAGAAGGGGGAATTTTATCCTAATTTTTCCTGGGGGTGGTTTATGCTCCTCGTCCATTCCTGTGCTGATCCAGGGGAATTTTATCCCAATTTCTCTGGGGATGGTTTACGCTCCTCATCCATTCCCAGTGCTGATCCAGGGTGAATTTTATCCCAATTTCTCCCTAGAGTGGTTTATCCTCCTCATCCATCCCCGGTGCTGATCCAGGGGAATTTTATCCCAATTTCTCCCAGGGATAGTTTATGCTCCTCATCTATTCCCTGCGCTGATCTAGGTGGAATTTTATCCCAATTTCTCACAGGATGGTTTATCCTCCTCATCCATCCCCATGCTGATCCAGGGGGAATTTTATCCCAATTTCTCCCTAGAGTGGTTTATTCTCCTCATCCATCCCCGGTGCTGATCCAGGTGCTTGCGATCCCGCGGGAGAAGCCGCCGCGCCGGGGTTATGATGCGTATTAAAAAATAAAAAAAAGTCAATAGGAAAGGGCCAGCGGCGATGGCAGCGCCCATCCATCACCGGCCGGGAGCTGTCACCGCGGCCAAGGATTATCCCGGGAAACGGATCCGCAGGGAAGGGGGGGTTCGGTGTCCCAGCCGCTGGCCACCCTGGCCATCTGTCACCCGGCCCGGGCGGTGGCAGCAGGGCTGGGGGTGACGAGACAGGGATTTATGGGAAGGCCAGGAGGGAACGGGGCCTCGGCAGGGAGGCTGGGGGGAGGATCGGGATTTGGGATGGGCGGGATGGTGTGGGGGGTCCCACCCGGGGGGGTCCCACCCCACTGCCATCCCACTCTGGGCAGGGTCTCTGGGGCTGTGCGGCGTGTGTGATTCTTGGGTATTGATCGGTATTGATGGGTATTGATCAGTATTGGTGGATGTTGGTGGATGCTGATGGATATTGATGGATATTGATGGATATTGATGGATATTGGTGGATATTGGTGGATATTGGTGGATGTTGATGGATGTTGATGGATGTCGGTGGATATTGGTGGGTATTGATGGATATTGATCAATATTGGTGGATGTTGGTGGATATTGGTGGATATTGGTGAATATTGATGGATATTGATGGATATTGGTGAATATTGATGGATATTGATGGATATTGGTGGATATTGGTGGATATTGGTGGATATCACTGGATATTGGTGAATATTGATGAATATTGATGGATATTGGTGGATATTGATGGATATTGGTGAATATTGATGGATATTGGTGAATATTGATGGATATTGGTGGTTATTGGTGGATATTGGTGAATATTGGTGGATATTGGTGGATATTGGTGGATATTGGTGGATATCACTGGATATTGGTGAATATTGATGAATATTGATGGATATTGGTGGATATTGATGGATATTGGTGGATATTGATGGATATTGGTGAATATTGATGGATATTGGTGGATATCACTGGATATTGGTGAATATTGATGAATATTGATGGATATTGGTGGATATTGGTGGATATTGGTGGATATTGGTGGATATTGGTGGATATTGGTGGATATCGGTGAATATTGATGCATATTGATGGATATTGGTGGATATTGATGCATATTGGTGAATATTGGTGGATATTGGTGGATATTGGTGGATAACGATGGATATCGATGGATGTCGACGGATGTCGATGGATATTGGTGGACATTGATGGATATTGATGGGTATTGATGGATACCAATGGATAGTGATGGATATCAATGGATAGTGATGGATATTGATGGATATAGATGGATATGGATGGATATCAAAGGATATTGATTGATATTGATGGATGCCGATGGATGTCAATGGATATTGATGAATATTGATGGATGTCGATGGATGTCAATGGACATTGAGGGATATCAATGGATGTCAATGGATGTCAATGGATATTGATGGATATCATGAATGTTGAAGGATATTGATGGATGGAGGCCACTGGACATTGGGGACAGTCCCAGGTGACCCCCAGGACCCAGCCAGCCCTGGGGGCTGAGGCTGGGGGGCTGCTGGCCCAATCCCGGGTGCCCAGGGAGGAGGAGGAGGAGGAGAAGGGAACATTTTCCTCAATTATCCATCAGAAAAGAGGCGTTCCAAGAGCTCACGGATCTGATGATGCCACCAGGGATGTCCCCCAGAGCTTGGTGGCTCTGACTTTGTCACCCCCCGCCTGATTTTGGGGCGTTTTGGGGCTGCTGAGTGGGGGGAAACCCCGCGGGAACGGGGCCGGCATTGTCCCCAAGCCGCGCCGGCAGCCTGGCACCTCTGCCTGATCCCAAATCCCACCCGGGAGAGCCTGGAATGTGCTCCCGGCGGGGCAGGAGCCACCCCTGCGGCGCTCCGGGGGTGGGGACTGTCACTGAACATCCCTTAATGAGCACTCCCAGCGCTATGGAAATTCGCTCTTCCCTCCCTCACCCCGAGCGATCTGATCCGACAAGAGCTGGAGCCCTTTTTTTTTTTTTTTATTCTTGTCCTTTTTTTCCTTTTTAATCTCGCCAGGGATCGTTCTTTTCTCTTTTTTCCCTTTCAATTCGGCAGCAGAGAGGGCGGGAGACCTCACCGGCTGCAGAATTCCAGCACATTCCAGAGCCAGGCGCCACCTGGGATACCTGAGGCCACCCCCAGCGCGGCCTTCCCCTCACCCCCGATCCTTTAAATCCCTTAAATCCATCCCCAAACCCCTCAGCGCCTGGGACCGAGCACCGAGAAATGCTTCCGGGCCCTCAGAATTCGAAAATTCTGGATTTCTCCATCCCTGGAAGTGCCCAAGGTCAGTTTGGAGAAATTTAGGGTGGGGAAGGTGGAGCCGGCCTCGTTTTAAGGCCCCTCCAGACCCCAAACTCTCCTCGAATAGCCCCAAAATCCCATCCAACCCTTCGGAAAAACACTCGGCTTTGCACACATCCGCCTCCTGGAAAGCACTTTTCAGCTCCTTCCCCTGGTAATTATCCCTGGGATGAGCAGGCAGCTCCAAGGCCTGGAAGGAAATGTGGAAATGTGTCAGTCACACAACGATTTCCTTGATTTTTATTTTTTTTTTTTCCCCCTCTCCCCTCCTTCAAATGAAAGTTGGCTAATGGCTCGTTGCGCGGGGGAAAAAAAAAAAAAGAAAAAAAAATAATTGCTGCTGATTTCTCCAAATTGCGGAAAATGTATTAATGACGCTTTTTCGAGACAGAAATAACGCAATTTGCATTTAAACGTGCCCGGTCTTTTGCAAACTCCGCTCGGTGTTTTCTTGAGGGCCCCCCAAAAAAAATAACGGAGCGTTTTCGGTGCCTTGTAACACCGGGGGTTGGGGACAAGGGGTGACACTGGCTCGGGGATGTGGCACTGCGCGGGAATTGGAATTCCAGCGGGAATTCAGCCGGGAATCTCCGAACCGGGAGATTTGTGTGCCGGAAGGGAAGCGGAGCTGCTCTTCTTCGTTAATAAATTGTCCTTTGGTTTTTATCGCGGCCTCGTTAGTCAGACCCCCGCGGGGAATGGGAAAATCACGGATTTATGGAATGGGACGTGGATCCCGCGGGGTAGGGACCCCGGGAATGGCCCAGTCCCGCAGGGTGAGGATATTGGGGTGTCCTGTGCTGCTTTTTGGTATTTCTGGGTGGGCAGGAGAGGGTTTTGGGGTCATCAGATCCCTTTTCCCTCAACAAATCCCATTGGAATCCCAGGTGTAGGATTTTGGGGTCATCAGATCCTTTTCCCCCAATAAACCCCACCAGAATCCCAAGTGTAGGGATTTGGGGTCATCAGAGCTCTTCCCCCATCTTTAAATCCCATTGGAATCCCAGGTGTGGGATTTTGGGGTCATCAGATCCCTTTTCCCACAATAAATCCTGATGGAATCCCAGCTGTAGGATTTTAGGGTCATCAGGTCCCTTTTCCCACCTTTAAATTCCAAGTGTAGGATTTTAGGGTCATCCGATTCCTTTTCCTGCCTTTAAATCCCACGTGTAGGATTTTGGGGTCATCAGGTCCCTTTTCCTGCAATAAATCCCGATGGAATCCCAAGTGTAGGGATTCGGGGCCATCCGATTCCTTTTCCCGCCTTTAAATTCCAAGTGTAGGATTTTGGGGTCACCAGGTCCCTTTCCTGCTTTTAAATCCCACTGGAATCCCAGCTGTAGGATTTTGGGGTCATCAGATCTCTTTTCCTGCAATAAATTCCACTGGAATCCCAAGTGTAGGGATTTGGGGTCATCAGGTCCCTTTTCCCACAACAAACCCCACCAGAATCCCAAGTGTAGGGATCTGGGGTCATCTGATTCCTTTTCCTGCCTTTAAATTCCACGTGTAGGATTTTGGGGTCATCAGATCTCTTTTCCCACAATAAATCCCAATGGAATCCCACGTGTATGATTTTGGGGTCATCAGGTCCCTTTTCCCATAATAAACCCCACCAGAATCCCAAGTGTAGGGATTTGGGGTCATCCGATCCCTTTTCCCACCTTTAAATCCCACGTGTAGGATTTTGGGGTCGCCAGGTCCCTTTTCCTGCATAAATCCCGATGGAATCCCATGGGTAGGATTTTGGGGTCATCAGATCCCTTTTCCCGCAATAAATCCCACTGGAATCCCAACTGTAGGATTTTGGGGTCCTCCCCCACCCCCATCCTGGCACCGCCGCCCTCTCCTCCGCCCACCGTGGTTTAATTCCACGTCAGGCAGAAAATCGCCAGGTTTTAGGGGATCAGAACTGTGGAAATTGGGTTTTTCCCTGGATTTGGCAGGGCTGAGGAGCTGAGAGAGAAATCCCTCCCGGCGGTTTCAGCATCAGGAATTCAGGGATGTGATGAATCCCTGAAAAAAAACCCCAGTTTTCCCAGGGGAAACTGAGGCACGGGGCGGGATTTGGGGTTGGGGGAGGATTTCCCTGACCCCTGGGGTTCCTCCCTCCCACGCTTTGTTTTGGGATGAAGGCCTCTGTCTGGAGAATGGGAAATATTTGTTTTTTCCGTGGAAAAATAATTTGTGGGGTCACTGATCCCACAGATCCCACAGTGGGGCAGGACCTTTTCCAGGGCCTGATTTCCTGGGAATCCATGGCTCTGCTGCAGAAGGAAAACCGGAGAGGAAAGATTAGAAAGAAAACGGGAAAGGAGAAATTAGAAGGAAAAATGGGAAATGAGAAATTAGAAGGAAAATGGGAAGGAGAAATTAGGAGGAAAATGGGAAGGAGAAATTAGGAGGAAAAGCAGGAAGGAGAAAATAGAAGGAAAAATGGGAAAGAGAAATTAGAAGGAAAACACGAATGGAGAAATTAGAAGGAGAACGGGAATGGAGAAATTAGAAGGAAAACACGAATGGAGAAATTAGAAGGAGAACGGGAATGGAGAAATTAGAAGGAAAAGCGGGAAGGAGAAATTCCAGGCGGCCCAGGAGGGATTTCCTTTCCCCTTTCCCCTTCCAACCAGGCACATTCCCAGGTGTTTTGGGGTTCTGCCCCACCCCAGAAGGAGCAGTTTTGGGGGTTCAGGATGCTGGGAAATGCTGGGAATTCCGGCCGTGTCCCGGCACTGAAAGGGGGGGCTTAAATTCACACTTTAAATTGTGTTTTATGTGCGGCTCCCTCGGCTCCTCCCCGGGGGCCTCGCGCTCCATAAAAAGCAAACTGCAGCCCTAAAAGCTAAAAGGAGGAGGAAAATTCTCGCTGGTTTATTCCCTGCTCCCTGCCCTGGCTCCTTCCAACAGCTTTTCCTCCTCTCCCTCCTCCCCCTGGGCTGTGGAGAAGCAAAAAATTCCCTTTTGGGAATTTCCTGAGTTTCCCTGTGCCGCATGCTTGGGGTCAGGACTCATCCCCGCTCCTCGGGAGGGGACAGGAGGCACAGGGTGCCCCAAAATCCAGAAATTCCGTGGTGTGCACGAGATTCCCTGGAGGGAGAATCAGGATGCAATTCCAGGGTTTTTTTTTTGTGCCCTCGAATGTCCCCAGCAAGGCCCTGGCAGTCGGGGACCTCTCCAGCCTCTCTCTCCTGCCGAATTTCTCCCTCCCCTCTCTCCCCTTGTGTTTTCCTTGCAAACAGCTCGCCTTTGAAATTCAAATGTTGCCGTAGCCCTTTCCTCACCCTCCGCAGGAATATCTCCCTTTTCATCTGAAAATAATTAACAAATGAACAAAACTCCTGCGCCGAATTAAAATTCATGCCCAGAGGTGACCTTTGAAGCCCAGCGCTGCTGCTGGCTTGGGTTGGGTTTTTATATTTTCACTTCTCTTTTTTTTTTTTTGGTTTCTCACGCTCTCTGCGGCTCCTGAGGGCTCCTTTTCACCTCCTCTCCCCTCTCTTTTTTAAAATTATTTCTAAAAAAAATTTAAAATAATTTTTAAAAATAATTTTAAAGCATTTCTCCAGGGATACTCTGCCTCCCACCACCGCCTCTCCGGTCCTGGATGTCCCCGCGGGTTCCAAACTCTGCCCAGGGTTGCTCCCGCCGGGTTTGGGATGGGATTTCTCCATGTGGGATTTCTCTGGGATCAGAGATCATTTCTCTGCCCACTTGGCAGCCGGACGTGGGTCAGGGTCAGCTGCCACGGGAGGATAATTGTTTGTAATTAATTACAAAGATTTGCAGCCTGAACGCTGCCCTGGGGAGGGAAATTCCCATGGGGGTGGAGATGTCTCATCCCTGCTCGTTTGAGACTCAAGGATTTGCCTTGGGATTCGCTTTGGGGTCCTCTTGGGTCCTGGGATGGACATTTTCCACATCCCCCCATGGAGAAGACAACCCCAAACTGGTTTTGTCCTCAGAGAGGGAGGAAATGTTGAGCCAGGAATGGTTCCTGTGCTGGGGGAATCCTGGGCCCCTTTGGGCTGGTTTGGCTTTGAATTCCAGTTGGGATGGGTGGATGGACATGGATGGACATGGATGGATGGACATGGATGGATGGATGGATGGATGGATGGATGGATGGATGGATGGATGGACATGGATGGATGGACATGGATGGATGGACATGGATGGATGATGGATGGACATGGATGGATGGATGGATGGACATGGATGGATGGACATGGATGGATGGACATGGATGGACATGGATGGATGGACATGGATGGATGGACAGGGATGGATGGATGGATGGACATGATGGATGGATGGATGGATGGATGGACATGGATGGACGGATGGATGATGGATGGACATGGATGGACATGGATGGATGGATGGATGGATGGATGGACAGACATGGATGGATGGACAGGGATGGATGGAAGGACAGGGGTGGATGGATGGACGGATGGATGGACATGGATGGATGGGTGGATGGACATGGATGGATGGATGGATGGATGGGTGGATGGATGGATGGATGGATGGATGGATGGAATTCATGGATGGAGGGATGGATGGACATGGATGGGCTGGGACATCCCAGTGCCGGGGGTGGGCTTTGAGGAGCAGCGAGGGCAGGAATGAGCCAGGCCATGAGGAAGAGGAGGAGGCAGAAAAGTCCTTTCCCAGCACAGAACAGCCCTGCCCAGGTGGATCCCAGCACGGGTGGCAGTCCAGGGCTGCTCCCTGAGGATTCTCCTTCGGGGCTGGGCCAGGGGAGCTTGGAGGTTCTGTCATCTCCTGTCCTTCATGTCTGGCTCTGGGGAGCCGGGAAGGAGGTGGGAAGGGGCAGGAAAGGAAGGAAGGAAGGAAGGAAGGAAGGAAGGAAGGAAGGAAGGAAGGAAGGAAGGAAGGAAGGAAGGAAGGAAGGAAGGAAGGAAGGAAGGAAGGAAGGAAGGAAGGAAGGAAGGAAGGAAGGAAGGAAGGAAGGAAGGAAGAGGGAAGGAAGGAAGGAAGGAGCAGACCCCCGGCCCCCCCGCGGAGGCACAGCCGGCTCTGTAATTAAGCCAAGTGGGAAAGGTTGCCATGGCACCAAGAGCAAAGGAACGAAGCCGCACCTTTCTGGCTGCTCCGGAGCCTCCGGGCGCTCCCAGCCCCTCTGCCCGGGGCGCTGCGGGGCCGTGGGGCACCGGGGACCCCCTGCCAGCCCCCGCTCCCTGCCCCTGCGAAGGGGTCGGGATGGGGCAGCAGGGCCCCGGGGCTGCGCCGTGTGGGATCCTCGGGGGGTCTGGGGTGGTCCCGGTGGGCTCCATCCCGCTTTTCCCACTGCGCCACGTGGCCGTGGCCTTGTCCGCGCCCGCCGGGTCCAGGCGGCTCTTGGAGGGGGGGTCTCATCTGGACCCCAGCCCGGGGGGGCTTCCCGGCACCCCAAACCCGCCGCCGCCACATCCCCACATCCCGGGGCCGGCCCTGACGGAGGTGGCTCCATCACATCCCGTTGTCCTGGCAACGGGCGAGGATGCGGCTGAGCCTCACCCGGGAGTGTCCCCCTGCGTCTGGACCATCCCCGCCGCTTCTCCCGGGATGTGGCACTGTCCCCTCCTCACCGCCACGCCGCACCGGGACACAGGGGTGGCTGGTGGCATCGGTGTCCCTTTGTCCCGCCCGGCTGAGCAGCAAAACAGGGACACGGGCACAGCCTGAGGCTGTGACAAGCGGGACAGGTCTCAGCCATTCCCACGCCATTCCCGGGTTTATTTTCTCTCCCTCTGTCCCACATTTCCAGCCGTTCCTTGCCCTTTCTCTGGCCTTGCGCTCCTGTTGTGTTTCTGCCGCGACGAAAATAGCCCGAGAGGTGCTAAAATAGAATTAAGGATATGTAAATGCTGTTTGTGCTCGCCCTGTTGCCTCCTTCTCTTCAGCAGGAATGATGATTTTCCTGCCAACCCCAGCCCGGGGAGGCGGTTTGGGATCAGGGAATTCTGGGACTCGGAGCTTCGCCGCGGGGTGAGGATGGATTTGTGAACTCCCCTTGGCACCCGTGACCCTTTTCCCAGCGGCGCCTCCAAATCCTGGGGTTTTCCACCCAAAATCGGCGTCATGAGCATCCCTTCGGTCCCCCCCGGGGGGGGGGACACGAGCGGCATCCCACGCTTTACACTCAGCGCCTTCCCGACAGGGATTTTGGGATTTTGGGGGGGACCAGGCCGTGCCCCGAGGGTTCTGGCGGAGGCAGAAGCTTCGCGGCTCCCTCCTCGCGCGGCGAGGGAGGGATAACTCGGGAGCGCTGCCATGAATCTCGGCTGCTCCCGCGGCTGCCGAGGGGAAGGAATTAAGCACTTTGAGGAGCTGGCAAGGATCCCTCTGGGAGCCCCGCGGCGGCTTCTTCAAACCCATCCTCCCCTCAGAACTTGCAGCACGCTGTCTCTGCCGCTGCCAGCGCCGATCCCGGGGCGTTCTCCCACCCCTGCACCCATCTGGGACACCTGGGAGACCCTAAATCCCTGCCGGGGCCTCTTCTCCCCCTTCCCGCAGTGCGGTATCCCACCCCTGCACCCATCTGGGACACCCGGGAGACCCTAAATCCCTGCCGGGGCCGCTCCTCTCCCTTCCCTCAGTGAGGTATCCCACCCCTGCACCCATCTGGGACACCTGGGAGACCCTAAATCCCTGCCGGGGCCTCTTCTCCCCCTTCCCGCAGTGCGGTTTGCCCCCGCGGGTCGTGCCGGGAGGGCTCGGGGGCCGTGGGTGTGAGCTCTGCCAGCCGGCGCAGATGCTGGATTTGCTCACACGACAGCTCCGCTTCTCCCTCTCCAGATTTTGCCCTGGGAAAGTAGGGCGCAGCCACGGCTGCCCACGTTCCGCCCGTCCCCCCCATCGCCTGGCATCTGCCGCTCCTCGTGCTGGGGACGGCGGTGGCATTGGGGGGGTTGGCTTTGGGATCGGACCCGCGGAACGCGGGCAGGGTGGCACCGCCTGGCAGTGCCACCGCTCCCACCTTGGGAAGGAGCACCCGCCGCGACCTCCGTGTCGCCTGTCCCTGCCTCGGGGTGGGGTGGAGCGGCAGGATTGGGGTCCCAGCACGGCCACGCAGCCACCCACGGGCTCCGCACCAGGCGGTGCAGGGAGGCAGCGCAATCTGCATGTAAATGGGGATATTTAAAGCCGGAGCCGGGTGGGAAGCGAAGGAATCAATTTCCCAAGTGGGAGGGCGGGGTGTTATTTTTATATCTCACTGGATACGCAGCTTAAATCTGGCCCTGCGAGATGGAGGGGGGACGGGGCGGGTGGGGAAGGCAAATCGCGTCCCTTCGGCGTTTTGGCTCTGCAATCGCCGCATCCAGGAGCGCTGCCATCGCCGCCAGCCCCACGCTGCGTCCCTCCGCTCTCCGGGTCTGGATGAGGCGGCAGGAGGGGACAGGGACCGCGGAGTGCCCTTCTCCGCCTCCCCGCTGGGTCTGTGCCCTCGGCTCTGATCATTCCCTCCTCCCGCAGCACCTCCAGCTCCTTTTTGTGCCACCGCTGGGCACGGCCTGGATCCGTGGGCGTCCTCACGGAGCTGTGGCTGCTCTTCCAGCAGCGCCGGCGGGCTCGGAGGTGGGCAGGGGCTCCTTTTGTGCTCGCCGTTAATTAAGAGGATCATTCAGAGCCACTCGTAGTGTAGTGTGTTGTCTTCTAATAGTTGCCATTCTGTCCCCGTGCCAGCTTCCATTAGCAACAAAACCCACTTATCTTGTTCTTCCCTATCTCTTCCCTTTATATTTTTATCCTCCCCTCTTCCCCGCGAGTCTCTCTCTCCTCTTTTTTTTTTTTTTTTTTTTTTTTTTTCCTTTCCCCAGCCCCGGCACCGCAGTAATAATTCCACCAGTCGTCATCTCGGTTGACAAAACACCGTTGATGTGACAGCTCGGAGCTATGAAATCTCTGTTACCGCTCGATAATTAATTTACTAATTGCGCGCGCCGCTTCGCCACGCGGCTCCGGGCCAGCTCCGCAGGCCACCGGTGCCACCCTGACCCCGCCGTGCCCACAGTGTCCCCTCCCCGCGGTGGATTTGTCCCCTCCGGGATGGTGCGGTTCCCCTGGGAATGGGGGATTCGGGATGGAGGGAATGGGGTGGGATTCAGGCAAGGCTGAGTGCCCCCAGTGCCCCCCGGCTTTCTGCCCGGCTGAGCTGCCAGCGCTGCCAGCCACGCTTGGGTGGCTTTGCGTGTCACCTCCATCCTCTGTCGCACTGGAGAGAAGGTTTCAAAACTCGTCCGTCGTTTGGAAGGAAAAAGCCCTTCCCTGCCTGCGTCCCAGCGGATAAATGAGATTTTCACCCCTGGGGAGAGGGATGGATTTGCCGCCGTCCCCACATGGGGTGAGGGGCGAGAGGTGTCCCCAAAAGGTGTCCCCAAAAGGTGTCCCCAAAACCCCACCGAGCTGCTCTCTCATCCCGCATCTCCTGTGGGTTTGGAATGTTGGGAATGGAGATTTTTTCCCCTCATTCCCATCCCTTTCCAAACCAATCCGGACCCCTCTTTTTGCGGCGCCGCTGCCTCGCGCACGGGGATCGCTGTGGAAGGAGCGTTTGGATTTTCCCCGATCGCAGGAGGCAAAATGAACAAAGTCTGCCGGAGCCGCTGGAGCCGAGTGACATCCCTCACTCCGACACCGCCACTCGCTGCCGTCCTGAGGGGAAATGTTGTGTTTTGCTTTGTTTTGCTGGTTTTTCTTGCTTTTTTTTTCCCCCTCTGCGCCGTCTCAAACCCCAGACGGTGTTTTGTCATCGGCAGAAAAACTTCTCCTTGGAGAATTTGGGAGGGACAGGGCAAGGCCTCAGCCGCGCAGGGGCAGCGTTTGGGGTTCGATCGCTCTGTCAGGGATTAAACCCCTCTCTTTGGGGTTAATTTGGGATTAAAATTTGGATTTTAATCCCAGAATTGGCGGTCCTGTGGGCATGATCCCATGGGATGGGGATCTGGGATTGCAACACGAGGATGAGGGAGCTGGAAGGGATTGGGAATTCCTGGGAGCGATCCCTGACCCCTGTGGGTTATCCCAATTTCTCCGTGAGCTCCTGGAGCTGAGGGAGCACAATGAGTTCTCCTCGATGTTTTTTTTTAGGGTTCCCCTCGATATTTTTTTAGGGCATTTCGCTCTGGGTTATACAAAACGCTTCCAAAATATATTTGGGGTTATCCGCTCCTGTTTGGGGCCGTGCGAGGAGGAGAGACCCCACTGAGCCCTCCAACCCACGGAAAATCCCCTCGGGTTGGCATCAGGAGCCTCTGGAACTTACTTTTTCCCACCCAGGGAGGTGACAAGTGCCGGGACCATCGCCAGGAAAGGGAAACTGAGGCACGGCCAGGGCCGCTCGATGGCCGGGCCAGGTGTCACCATCACGGCCACTCTCGGCGGGGGGTTAAGCGCCCCATTGGCGCTGCCAGCGACATTCCGGGGGCTGCCACCTCGTCGCCGGGTGAATAAATACCTCTCCGCCTCGGCCGCCGCGGGGCTGCCGGCGCCGTAATTGCTTTTTGGGAGACGCAATTACCGGGCAATGTTGTGGAACGTGTCGCGCCCGCGGACCGCAGCGCGCTCCCGCCGGGCCCCGGCCCTTGGCCGAGCGGCGGTGGCAGCTGGTGACACCCCCGAGGCCACCGAGGGAACGGCTGAGCTTTGGGTGCTGCTCCTTGGCACCGAGCTGGGCTCCCTCTGCCACGAGTTGTCACCTCCGGGGCAAAATTCAGCTTTTTGTCCCCTCTCCCTGCAGCCAGAAACCTCAAAAGCTTTGCTTTTCTGCTTTTTGGGGGGGATTTGGGCAGGGGTTGGTACCACCCCCGTGTCCCCCTTTGTCACCCTCCCCAGGACCCCTGGAAAATCCCGATTTGGAATTTGGGATGGCAGAGGAGGGCAGGGCAGGACAGCCGAGGCTGTTTGGATCCCCGAGTGGCACAGGGAGACACGAGGGTGGTGCCACCCCCTACATCCAGAACCCCCAAAACCTCCGTGCTTTAAATCCTCCGCTTTTCTGCTTTTTTGGGGGGATTTGGGCAGGTGTTGGCACCATCCCGTGTCTCCCTTTGGGGCTCTCCCTGTGCTTGTCACCCTCCCCAGGAGCCCTGGAAAACCCCGATTTGGAATTTGGGATGGGGGAGGAGGTCAGGGCAGGGCAGGGGGACACGGGGTGGTGTCAGTCCCTGCCCTAATCTCCCCCAAAAAAGCTGAAAAGCAGAGGATTTAAAGCACGGAGGGTTTTTCAGGGGTTGTGGATGCACCACCCCCGTGTCTCCCATGCCATGGGGTCTCTCCCCGTGCCGATCCCCCTCCCCAGGAGCCCTGAAAAACCCCGATTTGGAATTTGGGATGGCAGAGGAGGGCAGGGCAGGGCAGCCGAGGCTGTTTGGATCCCCGAGCGAAGGTTTGGAAGCACAGGGGGACACGGGGTGGTCCTGATCCCACCCCAAAAAAGCAGAAAAGCAGAGGATTTATAGCACAGAGGGTTTTTGGGGTTTCTGGATGCAGGGGGTGGCACCACCCCCGTGTCCCCCTTTGTCGCGGGGGCTCTCCCTGGGCTTGCGACCCTCACCCAGCGCCCTAGAAAACTCTGATTTGGAATTTGGGATGGAGGAGGAGGTCAGGGCAGGGCAGGGGGACACGGGGTGGTGCCAGTCCCTGCCCTAATCTCCCCCAAAAAAGCAGAAAAGCAGAGGATTTAAAGCACCGAGGGTTTTTCAGGGGTTGTGGATGCACCACCCCCGTGTCTCCCATGCCATGGGGGCTCTCCCCGTGCCGATCCCCCTCCCCAGGAGCCCTGAAAAACCCCGATTTGGAATTTGGGATGGGGGAGGAGGGCAGGCGAGGCTGTTTGGATCCCCGAGCGAAGGTTTGGAAGCACAGGGGGACACGGGGCGGTCCTGATCCCACCCCAAAAAAGCAGAAAAGCAGAGGATTTATAGCACCGAGCGTTTTTCGGGGTTCTGGATGCACCACCCCTGTGTCCCCCATGCCATGGGGTCTCTCCCCGTGCCGATCCCCCTCCCCAGGAGCCCTGAAAAACCCCGATTTGGAATTTGGGAGGGCAGGGCAGGGCAGCCGAGGCTGTTTGGATCCCCGAGCGAAGGTTTGGAAGCACAGGGGGACACGGGGTGGTCCTGATCCCACCCCAAAAAAGCAGAAAAGCAGAGGATTTGTAGGACAGAGGGGTTTGGGGGGTTCTGGTTGTACCACCCCCGTGTCCCCCCGTGCCATAGGGGCTCTCCCCGTGCCGATCCCCCTCCCCAGGAGCCCTGGAAAGCCCCGATTTGAAATTTGGGATGGCGGAGGAGGGCAGCCGAGGCTGTTTGGATCCCCGAGCGAAGGTTTGGAAGCACAGGGGGACACGGGGTGGTCCTGATCCCACCCCAAAAAAGCAGAAAAGCAGAGGATTTAAAGCACCGAGGGTTTTGGGGGGTTCTGGATGCACCACCCCTGTGTCCCCCATGCCATGGGGTCTCTCCCCGTGCCGATCCCCCTCCCCAGGAGCCCTGAAAAACCCCGATTTGGAATTTGGGATGGCAGGGCAGGGCAGCCGAGGCTGTTTGGATCCCCGAGCGAAGGTTTGGAAGCACAGGGGGACACGGGGTGGTCCTGATCCCACCCCAAAAAAGCAGAAAAGCAGAGGATTTATAGCACCGAGCGTTTTTCGGGGTTCTGGATGCACCACCCCTGTGTCCCCCATGCCATGGGGTCTCTCCCCGTGCCGATCCCCCTCCCCAGGAGCCCTGAAAAACCCCGATTTGGAATTTGGGAGGGCAGGGCAGGGCAGCCGAGGCTGTTTGGATCCCCGAGCGAAGGTTTGGAAGCACAGGGGGACACGGGGTGGTCCTGATCCCACCCCAAAAAAGCAGAAAAGCAGAGGATTTGTAGGACAGAGGGGTTTGGGGGGTTCTGGTTGTACCACCCCCGTGTCCCCCCGTGCCATAGGGGCTCTCCCCGTGCCGATCCCCCTCCCCAGGAGCCCTGGAAAGCCCCGATTTGAAATTTGGGATGGCGGAGGAGGGCAGCCGAGGCTGTTTGGATCCCCGAGCGAAGGTTTGGAAGCACAGGGGGACACGGGGTGGTCCTGATCCCACCCCAAAAAAGCAGAAAAGCAGAGGATTTAAAGCACCGAGGGTTTTGGGGGGTTCTGGATGCACCACCCCTGTGTCCCCCATGCCATGGGGTCTCTCCCCGTGCCGATCCCCCTCCCCAGGAGCCCTGAAAAACCCCGATTTGGAATTTGGGATGGCAGGGCAGGGCAGCCGAGGCTGTTTGGATCCCCGAGCGAAGGTTTGGAAGCACAGGGGGACACGGGGTGGTCCTGATCCCACCCCAAAAAAGCAGAAAAGCAGAGGATTTAAAGCACCGAGGGTTTTGGGGGGTTCTGGATGCACCACCCCCGTGTCCCCCCGTGCCATGGGGGCTCTCCCCGTGCCGATCCCCCTCCCCAGGAGCCCTGAAAAACCCCGATTTGGAATTTGGGATGGGGGAGGAGGGCAGGCGAGGCTGTTTGGATCCCCAAGCGAAGGTTTGGAAGCACAGGGGGACACGGGGTGGTCCTGATCCCACCCCAAAAAAGCAGAAAAGCAGAGGATTTAAAGCACCGAGGGTTTTGGGGGGTTCTGGATGCACCACCCCTGTGTCCCCCATGCCATGGGGTCTCTCCCCGTGCCGATCCCCCTCCCCAGGAGCTCTGGAAAACCCCGGTTTGTAATTCGGGCAGGGGGAGGAGGGCAGGGCGAGCGAGGGCAGCCGAGGCTGTTTGGCTCGGTGAGTGATGGCTCTGAAGCGCGGAGCTGTGGCTCTCAGCAGCTTTTGAAGCTCCGGGAAATTTGTCTTTTTGACTCGGCAAGGTGCTCAGGCGGGGAGGGAGATGCATTACGAGTTGAAAGGCTCCGAGAGCAGAGGGGAAGCGTTCTGTGATTCCAGCGCCAGCCGGAGCCACCCGGGGAATGAAATCCATTGTTCCCTCGTTCCTGCCCTCCCCGTGCCGGGGTTTGCTCCTTCCCCTGGAGCTCAGAGCAGGATTCGGTTCCCAGCACCCCTTGGAATCCAGCCCGGCCTGGAGGGGTGAAGGGAATGACAGGGAAAGGATAAAATCTTTCCATCGTGAATATCCTGAGGCTCCCGAGCCTCTCCCCGCGTGGGCTTTGCCTGCTTTAGAGATGGGAAGGCATCCAGGAGAGGATGGGGAGCCTCTTCCCGAAAATCCCAATCCACTCCTGGCCTCTCCCCAGGGTGGGATTTTCCTCTCTCAGAGGTAGAAAGGAACTGGGAGGGAATGGGGAGCCTGATCTGAGAATCCACATCCCCTCCTGGCCTCCCCAAGGTGGGATTTTCCCCCCTCAGAAGTGGGAAGGGGTCTGGGAGAGGATGGGGAGCCTCATTTGAGTATCCAAATCCTCTCCTGGCTTTGTCCCCCCTCAGAAGTGGGAAGGGAGGTCAGAGGGGATCGGGAACCTTGTCTTGAGTACCCAAATCCACTCCTGGCCCTCCCAAGGTGGGCTTTGTCCCCCTCAGAAGTGGGAAGGGAGGTCAGAGGGGATGGGGAGCCTCATCCTGAGAATCCAAATCCCCTCCTGGCCTCTCCCTAAGGTGGGATTTTCCCCTCTCAGAGGTGGGAAGGGGTCTGGGAGAGGATGGAGAGCCTGATCTGAGTATCCCGATCCCCTCCTGGCCTCACCCCAGGTGGTCTTTGTCCCTCTCAAAAGTGGGAAGGGAGGTCAGAGGGGATGGAAGACTCTGGTGTTGAGAATCCTGAGCATCCCAATCCTCTCCGGGTGGGATTTTCCCATCTTGGAGAAGTGAAAGGAGCTGGGAGGGAATGTGGGGCCTCATCCTGAGAATCCCAATCCCCTCATGACCTCACCCCAGGTGGGATTTGTGGCTTTCAGAGGTAGGAAGGAACTGGGAGGGGATTGGGAGCCTCATCCTGAGAATCCTGAGCATCCCAGTCCTCTCCTGGTTGGATTTTCCCCTCTCAGAGACAGGAAAGGAGATGGAGGCCTCATCCTGAGAATCCCAATCCTCTCCTGGTGGGATTTTCCCCTCTTGGAGATGAGAAGGGATGGAGGCCTCATCCTGAGCATCCCAATCCTCTCCTGGTGGGATTTTCCCCCCTCAGAGTTGGGAGGGGATCTGGGAGGAGATGGGGACCGCGATCCTGAGTACCCCGAGCACCCCAGACCCCTCCTGCCTTCCCAAGGAGCGTTCCCCCCATGCCAGGGGAATTTTGGGGATCGTGCCCCGGGCAGACCCGGGCCCGCCGGGGATCCCAAAACAGAATCCCCGGCGGCTCGCCCCTGATAATAAACGGGGAATTGAATGCCGAGCGCCGGCGTTTGAACATCCTCACAAAAGCCCCGTGCCTAAGTGGGGCTTTGCATGAGTAATTCCATCCATTTTTAATGGCGGGCCCTGCGGGGGAATCCATCACGCGAAGAGTTTCCCTCACGCCAGGGAGCACAAAGCGATTCGGGTGGAGAAGACAGCGCTCCGGAGGCTCCTCTCTCCCCCCGTTTCCCTGGGAAACACCCCTGGCCGGGCCGGGGGAGGATTTTCCGGCTGGTTTTGGGGTGGTTTGGGGAAAAAACGTGGTCGGCGTGGGATTGGGGCTCTGGAGGAGGGGTTGGGGATCTTCCTGGTGGGTCTGGGGATGCATCCCTGGGATTTGGGGTCCCATCTCCCTGCAGGGCTCCTGGTTTTGGGAGCATCCTGAAGTGCCTCAACCTTCCCAGAGAACCTAGCCCAGCCGGGGAGTGACAGGTCCTGCCGGGAATTGTTTTTTTGGGGAAAAAAGAGGTTTTTTGGAGCATCCTGAAGTGCCTCAGCGTTCTCAGAGAATCCAGCCCAGCCAGGGAGAGGGAGAGTGACAAGTCCTGCCAGGAATTGTTAGGTTTTTTGTGGAAAAAAACGGTTTTTGGGAGCATCCTGAAGTGCCTCAGCCTTCCCAGAGAATCCAGCCCAGCCGGGGAGTGACAGATCCTGCTGGGAACAGTTTTTTGGAGGAAAAGGAAAAAAAAAGGTTTTTGGGAAATACACCGAGGCTCACGTGCCTCAGCCTTCCCAGAGAATCCAGCCCAGTCGGAGAGTGACAGGTCTTGCCAGGATCAGTTTTTTGGGGGAAAAGAAAAAAAGGTTTTTTTGGAATACACGGAGGCTCACGTGCCTCAGTCTTCCTGGAGAATCCAGCCCAGTTGGAGAGTGACAGGTCCTGCCAGGAATCAGTTTTTTGGGGGAAAAGAAAAAAGGTTTTTGGGAGCATCCTGAGGCTCAGGTGCCTCAGCCTTCCTGGAGAATCCAGCGCAGCCGGGGAGTGACAGGTCCTGGCAGGAACAGTTTTTTGGGAGAAAAAGGAAAAAAAAAAAAGCTTTTTTGGGAATATACCGAGGCTCACGTGCCTCAGCCTTCCCAGAGAATCCAGCCCAGCCGGGGAGTGACAGGTCCTGCCAGGAATCAGGTTTTTTTTGGGAAAAAATGTCCTCATTGGTATTCCAAATCATCCCAGCTCCATTCACCTCCCGCGGCAGGACACTAAATTTGGATCAGCAGAGCTTCCCTGGGGCTGCAGCTCACGGAGCAGCACCCCTGGGTACCCCCACCCCACCCCAGGGTGGCGCTTGGGGACAATTTGGGGACATCCTGCGACCCCGAGGGTTGCCTGGGGAAGCAGCGGGAGGAGGGATTTTTGGGATGGAGGGCTAATGTACTCCAACCTGCGCCGGGGATATGGAGCACCTCATTTACCGGGATATTTCTTCTGCCGGAACGGGAGGAAGCAGCTGCTATCTGTACAAACAAAATTAGGCCGAAGGAGGAAAGTAATTTTGTCAAAGAAATAGGGAGATGCAGGGGGAGATGGAGAGGAGACAGATGAATAAACACAATCTACATAGGAACCGATAAAAATTCAATTTCTGCTCACACACGTCCCGGTCTCACTCACACCCTTCCTCTCCTCCTCTCCACGCGCTCCCCGGCGTTGTCTGCAGCCCTCGTGCATCCATCTGGGATGTGGGAGGCAAACACAATGATCCTCTCCTGTCTCCGGCATGCTGGAAAATTTTTCCCTTTAATTATGGCGCTTTAAATCGCTTCGCTCCGGTTTTTCTATTCCGTACTTTTCCCTGGTGAGGAGGGGAAGGCAGGGAGAGCGGGACGGCCCCGGGATGGATGGGATCACCCATGGAATAGGGGATCCGGGGTTGAAACACGTGGGTGAGGGGCTGGGAATTCCTGGGAGTGATCCCTGCTCCCTGTGAGTTATCCCAATTTTCCCTGTGAGCTCCTGGAGCTGTGGGAACACAATGGTTTTTTTTGGGGAAAAAATGCCCTCAGTGGATTTTTTTTCCCCCTAGGATGTGCGTTAACCCTCGGCTCCTGCAGCTCCATCCCAAAAATCTCCCCTCCTGCTGCTTCCCCAGGGAACCCTCGGGGTCGCAGGATGTCCCCAAATTGTCCCCAAGTGCCACCCTCGGGTTGGGTGGGGGTACCCAGTGGTGCTGCTCCATGAGCTGCATCCCCAGAGGATGCACATCCCTAAATGTACAGATGGATAAAATGTACAGATGGATAAAAAAAAATGGATTTTTTTAGGGAATTTTACTCCGGGTTGTACAAAACACTCCCAAAATCTTCCTGGGGCCCTGCATTTTCTGTGAGCTGGGATCACCAGCTCCGATCCGGAGCCATGCCCAGGGGGAAGAACCTCGGGCTCAGCAGGGAAATCCTGCAAAACTCACCCGTGTGAGCTTCGGGACTGACCACAGGCCGGCCTGGGAGCTGCGGGTGGCCGAGCCGCCGCGTTTGACCCCTCCTTGTCCCACCCCAGTGTCCCTGTCCCTGTCCCGGTGCCATTCCGTGCCTTCCCCGGCCCCTCCACACCCACGGCAGCCCGGGAGGGGCTCCTGGAGGAGACTTCAGTAGACTTTTCAAGTCTGTTCCTTCATCCTCTCTTTTCAAGTCTATTCCTTCATCCTCTCTTTCCTTTTCTATTCCTTCATCCTCTCTTTTCCTGTCTATTCCTTCATCCTCTTTCCTTTTCTATTCCTTCATCCTCTCTTTTCTTGTCTATTCCTTCATCCTCTTTCCTTTTCTATTCCTTCATCCTCTCTTTTCTTGTCTATTCCTTCATCCTCTCTTTTCTTGTCTATTCCTTCATCCTCTCCTTTCTTGTCTATTCCTTCATCCTCTCTTTTCCTCTCTATTCCTTCACCCTCTCTTTTCAAGTCTATTCCTTTACCCTCTCTTTTCAAGTCTATTCCTTCATCCTCTCTTTTCAAGTCTATTCCTTCATCCTCTCTTTTCTTGTCTATTCCTTCATCCTCTCTTTTCTTGTCTATTCCTTCATCCTCTCCTTTCTTGTCTATTCCTTCATCTTCTCTTTTCCTCTCTATTCCTTCATCCTCTCTTTTCCTCTCTATTCCTTCACCCTCTGCGTACGGGGGGAGCATTCCCCGTGCCTTGAGGGACATTTTTTGGGGACCCAGGGCGCTTGGGAGGCTCCTCCGGGTGGGAGCGGAGCTGTCCCGGAGCTGATCCTTCTCTCTCCCGCTCTCCCCTGACCTTCCTCTTCCCTTTTCCCACCGCATCCCAGGCTTTGGATGCTCCGAGGTGCCGCAGAGCCACTCCTGGAATTGCGTGAAGGCCCACGGGGGGGGGTCCCGCGTGTCCCCCGCGGTTGGGGACGCGGGGCACGCGCTCCTCCCGTGTCCCCAGGGAGCGAGCGCTGGCTCGGGGCCGGAGGGGACGGATCGATGGGAGCAAAGCGGATGCGTTTCCAATCTGTTCAAAGGGCAATGGAGCATGGAAACGGCCGGGCCCGAGCTCCTCCTGCCGCTCACCGAGCCCCGGGGGAGGCTCTGAGCAGCCCCGAGGGCTGGGGACAGCACCGGAGCGTCCTCGGGGACGTGAGATTTGCGTCCCCCCCGCTCAGGGGACACGCGGGAGTGGGGGCTCCGCTCGGCTCCGGCCCCTTCCTCGGGGGTTTGGGAGGCTCCGGGGAGAGCTGGGAGAGGACGCAGAGGGTGCGGGGCACCCACGATCCTCTCTGCACACCCAGGATCCTCTCTGCACACCCACGATCCCCCCGCACGCCCACGATCCCCCCGCACGCCCACGATCCCCCCGCACGCCCACGTGCGCGGAGGCTGAGCCGAGCTGCAGCCTGGTTTCCCTAGGAAACCAAGCGGAGCCCAAAATCCTGCAGGGAAGTGCTGGAGGGGCTCCAGAACGCGGCTGGAATGGCTCTGCACCCCAACAGCCTCGCTGTCCCCCCTCCCGGGATGGCACTGACGTGGCAGTGGCGGTGTGGTGGCACTCGGGTGGCAGTGGCGGTGTGGTGGCACCCGGGTGGCCTGGGCAGTGCTGGTGGCAGCTGGAGGGTTGGAAAAGGAGATTTTTGGGAAAGAAACATTCCTGACTCTCACAGGTGACCGAGCTGGGGTTGTGTGGGTTTGTCCCCAGCGCTGTGGGGCTGTCACCGGTGCTGGCGTGTCCTCGCCATGGCTGCAGCGTGCCCTCCTGAGCCACAGGGATTTTGGGGGCTACTCCTGAAATCTTGAAATCCTGAAATCCTGAAATCCTGAAATCCTGAAACCCTGAAATCCTGAAATCTTGAAGCTGAAATCCTGAAATCCTGAAATCCTGAAACCCTGAAATCCTGAAATCCTGAAACCCTGAAACCCTGAAACCCTGAAATCCTGAAATCTTGAAACTGAAATCCTGAAACCCTGAAATCCTGAAATCTTGAAACTGAAATCCTGAAATCCTGAAATCCTGCTGCCACGGGGGCATCCTCCCGGGAAGACCCCTTGGATGAGGGGGAGGAAGAAAGGGCTCCGGGGCTGATCCTCGGGGACCAGCGAGGGAAGAGCCTCTCTCAGATGGCAGGATCCTCACCCCGTGCGCTCCCTCCGTGCCTCCTCCACCTTGTCCTCCTCCTCCTCCTCTTCCCACACCTCCTCTTCCTCCTCCTCTTCCTCCTCCTCCTCCTCTCCTCCTCCTCCTCCTCCCCGGGCCTTTCGCACGCTGCCAAGCGAAGATGCATTTACCGGGCTGCACGCTCCGAAAGTTGCTCCGCTCCCCTCCAGGCAATTAAAGGGAAGCGATTTCTCCTCAATCAGGCGTATTTGAATATGGAAATGATTTTTAATTACTCAGAGTCAATATCATTTTATCACCGAAATGTGTTTGAACGAGGCTCGCCCGTATTTGCAGGGTGTCTAATAAGCTGAATGCAAATTCACCCTGGTTCACGGGTTTTGCGTGTCCCAGGAAGGTTCTGCCCTTCGGAGATTTCATTTCCAGGCTGGAAATTCCGCTTAGCCCCTGCCCCGCTGGGAAAACGCCGGGGGAGGGCCCGGCAGGTGACACGGCGACAGCAACTCGTGGCCGTCCCCGCCTTGCCTGGCCCCGAACATGCCCGGGGTCAGCTCCACGCGGAGCCGGTGACAGCTCGGCAGCCTGAGATCCCCGGCTATTGTCTCCTGATTAATTTGCTAATTACGTTCTGCTTTAATCCGAGGGCCTGGCGGCGGTGTGGAAATGTCAGGCACTTGTTTATGCCCCGGGTTGCTGGCGGAGTGACAAAGGCAGGGTCCCGCAGGAGCCACCACGCGTCACCTGGCCCCGGCGGCGCTGCCACCGAGCTGCTGCCTCTGCCGCAGCCCTGGGGCTGTCCCTTTGCCTCAGTTTCCCCCCAGGAGCTGGGAATACCTGGATCCACCCCCCTGCCTGCTCCGGGGTGGGGATCGCTGGCCGCGGTGCCGATTGTCGCTGTCGCTGGGTTTGTCCCTGTCCGCTCTGCCGTGGCCTCGGCAAGGATCTGGGCTGCTCTGGACATTCCCTCTGGGGTTTGAACATCCCCCCGGGGGTTTGGGGCTATTCCAGAGCCCCCATCCTGGTGCAGCCACACCCAGTGGGGACTGCGGGGACACTGTGGCTCTGCGGGGTTGTCACAGAGGGCGCAAAGGTGACCAGGCCACCTTCCCTCGCCTTCCACAGCGTCGCCGTCCGTGTCTTACTGGAAAGCACTGGGACTGCAGCCCCCGGGGGAGATGCCACCCCCTGGCTGCCGAGGGGACAAGGGACGTGGCCGAGAGGTTTCCCGACACCCAACCTCTGGGTTTTCCCTCTGTGCAAAGCCATCGGGTGTCGGGGCTGAGCTCCCGCAAGGCCGAGCAGCCGCTAACGCCCCGCCGCCGCTGCAGCCGGGCTTTCTGCAGCCCTCATGTTTATTAATCGAGATGAATATTTATGCAAAGTTCCCCGCGCTGGAGCGGCTGCTCGAGTGCAGGCGTGATCTGGCCGCTGCTGCCGGGCTGGGCAGTGAGATGGCTCCGGTGGATGGGGCTGGGGAAGGGACCCGGGGTGGGATTGTTCCTTGTCGCGCTGCTCTGGGTCAGGAGGATCTCCCAGGATGGATTTATCCTCCCCAAAGCGCCCGGAGGTGAAAATCCTGCAGTTGTCCCATCAATGCTGTGCTCGTGCGTCAGTCCCGCAGGCCCAGCAGGGAGGTCAGCACCTCACCGAGCAGAAATTCCTCCCATTTTTTCCCAAAATCTCTTCCCAGCGTGCGTGGCTCAGCACCTCGAGTCCTTCGAGGCCCTGTGTCACAGCGTCACCTCCACACGGGCACGGAAGGACAAGGATCAGCCCCGATCCATCCTTCAGTGCCCAGAGAGCCTGGGAATGTCAAAATGGAGATGCTGAGCTGAAATCCATCTTCCTGGGCACAGTGACCACATCCAGATTTCCGGGAGCCACTCGGGATGGATTGCTGGCCGTGCCCTCAGCGTGGAGCAAACCACAAAGAGAAATTTATTCCACGGTTTATTCATGTCCTCCCTCTGCTTCTCTCATCACCTGGGCTTTCCTAGGTTTTGTTTTTTTTTTCTCCTGGGATTTTCTCCCTCACACCAGCGGGAAAAACTCCACGTGAAGGTCCCCGGGAGGGAGCAGGGGCCGCGGGCAGGGCCGGTCCCTCCGCGCCGGTGACAGGCACCGAGCGAGTGGCGAAGGCTCCTCCGCGGGCGCTCGCGGCCTTCTCCCATCAGAGCGGATTATCCTGCAGCCCCAGCTCCCCCGTTTATGGCTGTTTTTGTTTTTCCGCTGGAGCAATTCGCCCGCCGAGTTTACGGCGAGCGATTCAGACAAGCGGCTGTCGTTACCGGCTGCTCCGGGGCTGCCGCTCCCTCCCGGGCCGAGGTGCTCTCGCTAAACCTTTCTGCAAAGCCGCTGCTCCCTGCCCTGCTCTGGGGGACACAATCCACGGGGATCGAGCCCATCGTGGGCCGCTCGGGGCTGGATGAGCATCCCCACACCCCCGGCCGGGAGCCGGACTCAACTCTTGCCTCAATCCTCAGTGGGCACAGAGCAGCTGCCACCTCGGTGACTCTCCCTGTCCCTGATTTCTGTGCCAAATGAAGGGGAAACGAGAGCTCTGTGTTGGAAGCAGCAGCGCCGTGTGCCTGGGGAGCCCCTGGCCGGCGCGGGGGGGGCTCGGCCGGTGCTTGGCTGTCCCGGTGCGCCCGGTCCCCGCGGCGCTGGAGGCCTCTAATGACGGTGGTGGCACCGGCGACCTCGTGTCAGCCTGGCGGGTGATTATGGCCTTAATGGACGGCTCTGATTCGCGGCGAGCCACGGAGCCCCGGTGTCACCACCGCCGCGCGCTGCTCTAATGACACCCCGCGGGCTGCTCTGCCCCCGGGCCCGCGGGCACCGGAGAGTCCCTGAGCGGTGTCCCCACATCCCGGCAGCTCCAGGGGGTGAGGAGGAGGAGGATGAAGGCTCAGAGCCCTCACCCTGCCCAGCTGGGACACGGCTCGCGTTGCCTGGGGGGGTCTCGGGTGCCTTTTCAAGCTGTGCCTGGGGGGGCTGAGCACCCCCCGGGCTGAGGCTTTGGTGGCAGCGGCGCTCCCGCGAGCTTTGCAGGGATGCGGCAGCAGCGACGAGCGGCTCCGGAGAGCACCCAGTTGTCCTGGTAACAGTGGGTGCCTCCCGCCCCCACCGCTCAGCCCCCCAGCGCCGGGGCTCCTCTGGGCCCACCCGGAGCAGAGGGGGCTTGGCGGGGAGGGGGCGCGGAGGTTGGGAATGACCCCGACGTGGTGGCAGGGGGGACTTGTGGCACAGAGTGACACGAGCCAGGCCGGGCCACAGCTTCAGGGAAGAGCCCCCCGTGTCGCATCCTGCATCTCACGTTGCATCCCCGGCATAAAACCCGCTGCATCCTGCATCGCATCCTGCATCTTATCCTGCTTGTTGCATCCCGCATTGCATCCTGCATCTTATCCTGCTTGTTGCATCCCACATCGCATCCTGCATCTTATCCTGCTTGTTGCATCCTGCATCGCATCCTGCATCTTATCCTGCTTGTTGCATCCCACATCGCATCCTGCATCTTATCCTGCTTGTTGCATCCCGCATTGCATCCTGCATCTTATCCTGCTTGTTGCATCCCACATCGCATCCTGCATCTTATCCCGCTTGTTGCATCCTGCATCGCATCCTGCATCTTATCCCGCTTGTTGCATCCTGCATCGCATCCTGCATCCTATCCTGCTTGTTGCATCCTGCATCGCGTCCTGCATCACATCCTGCATCCCACATCACACCCCACGCTGCATCCCGCATTGCATCCTGCATCTTATCCTGCTTGTTGCATCCTGCATCACATCCTGCATCCCACATCACACGCCACGCTGCATCCCGCATTGCATCCTGCATCTTATCCTGCTTGTTGCATCCCACATCGCATCCTGCATCTTATCATGCTTGTTGCATCCCGCATCGCATCCTGCACCGCATCCTGCATCCCACATCACACCCCACGCTGCATCCTGCAGCACATCCTGCATCGCATCCTGCAGTGCACCCCATGTTGCATCCTGCATCCCGCATCACACCCCACGTTGCATCCTGCATGGCATCCTGCAGTGCATCCCACGTTGCATCCTGCACCCCACATTGCATCCTGAGTCACATCCTGCACTGCATGCCATGTTGCATCCTGCACCCCACCTTGCATCCTGCATCACACCCTGCACCGCATCCCGCGTTTCATCCTGCACCCCACGCTGCATCCTGCATCCCACGCCGCATCCCGCGCTGCTCGCAGGGCAGCGGTAGCCGGCGCAGGAGATCCCTTCGGAAATTTCCAATTCCCTCAGCCGTGCAGAGCTACTTGGCTGAGGGAGCAAACACCTCGTGGGAAGCTGGGAATGACCCAGGGAGCCGCGGTTTTGGGATTGTTCATCCACGGAGCTGCGCTGAGCTGTATTTACAGAGCCGGGGTCGGGGATATCCTCCAGCTCCGGCGGAGCTAATGCTGCTTTTCTCCCCGGGATAAAAACCAGCCTGAAAAGCTGGTTTGCTTTCTTCCAGCCCTGACCCGCGGGGGATGAGTGTCTGTCTGGGGACACTGGGTCAGGCACCCAGGGACTGCAGGGAAGCGCTGGGAAAAGGGAATGCCAGGGAGGGAAGGAGCTGAGCCGCACAGAGGTCTCGGGTGGATGTGATCCTGCGCTTTCAGCAGCGCCGGGCTGGATCAGAGCTGGTGCTGAGCCACAGATCCCCAGGGTGCAGAGCAGCGGTGCTGGCGCTGCCTCCTGCCCTCTCCATCGTGTCCGGGCTGGATGGAGGGGACAAGGGACAGCTCTGAGCACACCCAGCGTGAGTGCAGCACTCGCAGCGCTGGACAGGATGCGTCCGGCAGAGGTGGACAGGCAGCAGAGGGAATGTGCTGCATTTCCAGCTGCGCTGCTCCCGCAGCGTGGCAGCCAGGCCGTGCCGCATCCTGCTGAGCTCCTCCTGCACGCCTGGGGCTCGGTGGCCCTGACACCCTGTCCCCTCCTGGGGACACAGCTCCTGGCGAGCAGCAGGGTCCGGGCTGCAGTGCAGCCTCTGTGCCAGTGGCTCAGTCGCCCACGGACCACCGAGATCCTCGGGCTCATGCTGTCTGTGCTTCCCCTCCGGGTGTGGAACCGCAGCTCCGCAGCCCCCCGAGGTGCCGGGGGTCCCACAGGCTCCGTGTCAGCCACACTCGTGCCACGTTTGTGTGTGTGACAGCCCCGCTGCTCATTGTCCCCGCACCCCCTGCGGAACTCCCCGAGGCCTGCACGCGCGTGGGGACAAGCACGGGGCACACGCACACGCACAGAGCCCCGCGTGCCTCGCACACGCGTGTGCAAACCGCACCGCCACGGCTGAGCTCAGCCGGCGTTCACACCCCCCCGCCGCCGTGCACACGCAGCCACAGCCCCCCCGAGCCTGTGCACGACCCGCTCCACGCGTGTGACACTCGGGGAAGGGGGGGGGACACGCCACCCACACCGCGGAGCTCGACCCCCCCCCCACTGTGCGTGTGCACCGCTCGCCCCCCCCCCCCACCCCCGCCCCCCGTGCGGCCCCCGCCGCCCCCCCAGCGCTGCAGCAGCAGCCCGGGGGTCACCTCCCCCCGCACACACGGCGGGGGCGGGGGCGGTGGAGCGGGGAGAAGGGGGGGGTCCCCGCCGTGCCCGGTGCTGTCACACCGCCCCGCGCCCGGCGCATGCAGCAAGTGCCCGAGCGGCGCGCGCCGCCGCCGCCCCCGCGCCCCCCGCTCCCCCAGCCCCCCCTCTCCCTTCCCCTCCCCACCGCATCCGCCGCCGCCGCCGCCGCCACCGGGGCCCGGCGCGCTGCGCGCCCGCTCCCGGCCCCGCGCCCGCTCCCGGCCCCGCGCGCCGCCGCCGCCGCCGCGCTCCCCCGGGCGCGCCCGGGCACCGGCAGCCGCCGCCGCCGCCACCGCTCGGGGATGGCCAGCCCGCTGCTCGCCGCGCCGCGCCGGGGCTACACGCGCTGCTAACGGAGCGCAGGTAAGGGCGGCCACGACCCCCTCCGCCGGTGCACCGACACCCCCCATCCCCCGGTGCACCGGCACCCCCCTTCTCGGTGAACCCCCCCCCCCTTTCCCGGTGCGGCGGCTCCGCTCCCCCCCCCGGCGCGGCGCAGCGGGGGCGGCAGCTCTCCGCCGATGCGGGATGCGGCGGTCGGTGCTGGCGCTTGGCAGAGCCCCGGTTCCACCGGGGACCCCCCCGCCCGCCGCCCCAGCTCCAACCCCAACCGCGGCCAACTTTCCTGCCCCGGCGGTGGGGCTGCGGGAACGGGAGTTGCAGCCGCGCCGCGGTACCGCGGGTGCCCCGTGTCCGGTGCCCGGGGCGGGCAGCGGCATCCCCGGGGCGGCCCCGGCCCTGCCGGGAAGTTGCGCGGGGCTGCGGCGGCGCGGAGGGCTCGGCACCGGGGCTGGCTGAGCGCCGCGGCGTGCCCGGAGCTGCCGGTCCTTCCCCGGTCCCCCCCTCCCGGGCTGCCGGTTCCCCCCTCCCGGGGCTGCCGATCTCCTCCTCCCCGGGCTGCCGGTCCTTCCCCGCGGAGCTGCCGGTCCCCCCCTCCCCGGTGGCTGCCGCTTCTCCCCTCGGGACCGCCGGTTCCCCCGGGGGTCCCGCTGCCCCCCAGGACGCTCGTGCCCCCCGCGAGGCGCCGTTTCCTCCCTCGGGGTGCCGGTCCCTGCCCGTGAAGCAGTGCCAGGGCTCCGGCAGCCCCACGGCGGAGGGGCTGCACGCGTGTCCGCGGGCACATGTGTGTCGCCGGGCACACGTGTGGCACCGCGGTGCCGTGGTGTGTCACACAGCAAGGCCACGGGTGGGTGCAGGGCTCCCTGCTGGCATCCCTGCTGTGGGCACACGTGTGCTGCCAGCCCGGTGAGTGTGGGTGCTCGGCGGGGTTGGTCACCCCGCGTTGTCACCCCCGGGCAGGGCCCTGGGGACTCGGCACGCACCGGGGCGCGTGGGCGGGCGCGTCGGCGGAGCCCCGGCAGCGGCTGGGTGGGTGGGTGGGTGGGTGGGTTTGGGGGTGGGCTTGCAGCCTCCCCCCGCGCGCTGGGGCTTTGTTCGGTGCCAGCGTGGGGGGCTGCGGGGGGCCACGGCACCCGGGGCGTGCGGGAGGGCACACGTGGGCACCCAGCGTGTGTCGCCGCGGGCACGTGCGGCAGGCAGGTGGCAGTCAGGGTTGGGTCGGGAGGGGTGTGGGGGGGACACGACACCCGCAGCCCTTCCCGGGGGGTGGGGGGGACCCGCGGGCCCTGGGGCTGGTGGCACTCGCGGTGCCAGGTGTGCCCCACGCGCGTGGCCGCGCCGGTCACTTGTTGAGGACGGGGAGGTTTTTCCGCAGCCGCGGCCGCCGGGGGCTCGCGGCAGCGCCGGCGTGTGAACAACCCTTTGCTTTTCTAGGTCATGGCACTGCTGGCTGTGCTGCCTGGCGCCTGGCAGCCGGGGCCGCCGGTGACGCGGGGAGGTGGCCCCGGGGTGGCCGGGGGTTCTGTCCGGGGCAAGCGTGGAGCAGGTGGCGCGGGGCTGGCGCTGAGCTGCTGCACTGGGGCTGTTCCCGGTGGTTGGGGACGGATTTGTCCCTCCCTTGAAGGCCGTGGCTGAGCCGAGGGGGGTCATGGGGAGGCTCACACGGGGAGGAGCGGGGTGGCGCAGCTGTTGTCACTGTCACCGTCACCCGGCTGCTCTCCGGCCACCCTCAGCAGGCAGGGGCTGTGCCCCATTCCCAGCAGGGCTCCTCGGGGATGGCACGATGGATGTAGAGCTGGCTGTGGGGCAGTGCCAGCCCCGCTGTGCCAGAGCCCGGAGCCTGGCAGTAGCTCCTCTCCCAGGCCTGCCCAGTTGCTTGTCAAGCCTTGTCGCCAGCCCCTGCTCTGATCCGAGGAGCCAGGATCCTACAAATTTGGGCTGTGTTGGAGAGAAAATGGACACGGAGCCGGCACAGCGGGCGCTCGCTCTCCGCGCGTGGCAGAGGTGCTCTGGCACTGCTTGCCAGCTCTTTCCAGACCCTCTGGCTCTCCTCAACGCCTCCAAGGACCCCTGGCAGTGAGATCTTCCACCCGGAGTGACTCCCTGCCATGTTGGAGATGGCTACGGGGGTGCTCCCAGGCTCTGCCCTGGTGCCAACCTCCTGCTCCCAGCTGTGGGAAGAGATGGGATTTCCATCAGCCAGGATGTTGCCAAATCCCCACATCCCACACTCTCCGGCCTGGGTGGGGGCAGCAGGATGGACCCCCGCGCTCTCCGGCCTGGGTGGGGGCAGCAGGATGGACCCCCGCGCTCTCCGGCCTGGGTGGGGGCAGCAGGATGGACCCCCGCGCTCTCCGGCCTGGGTGGGGGCAGCAGGATGGACCCCCACGCTCTCCGGCCTGGGTGGGGGCTGCAGGATGGACCCCTGTGCTCTCCGGCCTGGGTGGGGGCTGCAAGATGGACCCCCGTGCTCTCCGGCCTGGGTGGGGGCTGCAGGATGGACCCCCCATCTCCCCGTGCCTGGAGGAAGACGATGCTCCAGCCCTGCTCCAGCCCGTGGTGCCTCAATGCTTCTCCATGGGAATTTGGACTGAGGCCCTGCAAACTCATTTCCTACCACGGGGCTGTCCTCTAATGGGGACGGGGCTGGCTCGGGGCCACCCGGCTCGGTTGCCAAACGTCAGAAGCTCTGTAGCTCCCCCGTGCTCACGAGGGCCATCGTGTCCCCCCGCACTGGTCCTGTCTGTTCCTTCTTGATGTCCTCCAAGGCCACGATGGAGCCAGGCCCCTTCTCCTCCCTGGGGCACCTCGGAGGCTCCCGGCGGGGCTGGGTCTGGATGAGGTGGTGGGATACAGAAAAATCCCCTCTCGGGATGAGCACAAATCCTGCTGCCAGCGCCGGAACTCAGGGCCCCCTTTGGAACCTTCCTGGCTCTCCCAGCTGATGGAAAACAGATTCCCATCCCAACCGTGTGGAAGAAACTCCTCGGAAGAGGCCGTGGGAGCTGCTGCAGCCCCTGCAGGTGCCCTGCAGCCGAGGGGGGGCTTTGCCTCCAGGGACCCCCCAGCCCTGCGGGGAGGGGGGAGGCAACACACGCCGCTCCCTGGCAGAGCAAATCCCTAATCCCGGCGGAGATTTCTCTGTGCTGTCTCCCGGCCTTGCTTTTGGAGTGGAGTTTTACCAACAGCAGTTAAGTAAAATAAATAAAGAGGCCTGCGCTTGCCAGTGCTCGCGAGGCCGCGCCAGGGATTGGCAAAGCGGCACCATTAATTACAGCTCGGCACCGCTGCCAGCCTGCCGGCTCCAGGAGAGGCCGTGGCAGCACGCCGGGGAGCCAGAGGGACGGGGGAGACGTGGAATCATGGAAGGGAGGGGAAACGTGGTCCTGGACAGCGGGGGAATTGTGCCAGAGCGGGTGGAGGCAGCTTGGATATTTCATGTCCCTCTCTGTGCACACACGCGTGTGTGTGCGTGTGCCGTGCGGGAATCCGTGTTTTGGGGCTGGAGGCTGCGATTGCGGAGGAGTTTTTCACAGGAATTGTGTTAATCCGTTGGTGGAGGGGCTGGGAAGGTCCAGGGCAGCTCGGTGTCCCCACGGAGATGACAACCTCAGCTTTGGAGTTCCCTTTGAGCTGCTGGGGAAGATCCCGGGAATTGGAGGGTTGTGGTAATTGCTCATTGCGGGGCTGTGTTTGTCACTGTCACCTCCGGGTGGGCAGGGATGTGATCCCATGGCATGGACCCTCACGGCCGTGCCGTGCCAGGGGCCAGCCCGGTCCTTTTGGCAGGAAAGTGAGGCTGTTCCTTGATGGATCAACCCCCAGAACTCCTCGGCCCTTCCTTACTTTCCCCTTTATCCCAAGCCCTGTCCGTGTCAGGAATTCTCATGGATCAGGTATTTTTCCCCGTGGATTTGGTATTTCCCACAGCCTGTTAAAAGAACAGTCGGGTTAAAACCCACGTCTCTCAACCCCCAAATCTCCTTTACTCTGCCATTAATCGTTTCTCAGATTACTGATGCCAAGGGACTCAGTGCCGCCCATTTATCACTTTTTTTGGGAACCGTGGCTGTTCCTGGCTTTTCCTGGCTGGAGATGGTCACGATCTGGGCTCCTGCCGTGCCGCGAGGATGGAGCTGGACTGGGATCCAGCCAAAATCCAGGCAAAACATCCTCAGGGAAACAACCTGTTTGTGCTTCGGGAGCAGTGCCGTGCCGTGGCCAGGCAGACCCGAGCCGCGCTCGGATCCTGCTCTTCTTCCCGGAGGGATGATCCAGCAGGGATGGAGAGGGACGCCGCTCCGAGGACGTGGAGCCCGGGCTGTCCCTTCCGCCCGCCCGGCTGCTTCCCGGCTCTGCGATGGCTCTTTAAAAGCTTTAATTAAAGCTTTAAACCCACCCCCTTCCCTGCGCCCGGGCGGGAACAAAGGCAGATGGAAGGGGCTGGAGCGGGTGCCTGCGGCGGGCGAGCGTGCCAGGCTGTGCCCGCCGTGCTCCGGGTGACATCGCCGTCCCCGGGGAGCACCAGCCACTCCCCAGTGACCAGCTGGGGGTCCCTGGAGGGTCGCCAGCTGTCCCCAGGGACCCAACAGAGCTGCCGGGATGCGGTGACCGCCGCCGGGTGGTTCATTCCGCATGGACCGAGGTCGTTTCGGAGGCGGTGCGGGTGATGCCAGCGCGGCCGTGCCCTGGCACCGCGGCCGGGCTGGGCTCCCCCGAGCCGGAGAACGCAGACGGTGACGCCGCAGGGCGCGAGGTCCCCGCCGCGCTGCCGGGTGGCGGTGGTGGTGACCCCTCCTCGTGCCACCCGGCAGCTCCCGCCGGGTGACTCGGTGGCCCAGATGTTAAATATCTCCTCGGCCCGGCTCGCAGCTCAGTGAAATATTTTCACTGCAGCAGCGGCGGCGGCGGCGGCGGCAGCGGCAGCTCGAGCGCTGCAGGGAGCGGGGCTGGTGCCGAGCGAGGCTTGGTTCAGCCCCGGCCGCAGCTCGGTGCGGCGCCGGGCTCCGGGCAGCCGCAGCGCCGGCAGGTTTTGGGGCTGGGAGGAGGCTCCCCATATCCCAGAACACCTGGATCATGCGTGCCTGGAGAGGTGAGGCGTGGGCTGCCCTGCTGTGTCCATCCTTCCAGCGGCCGGCTGGGCGGTGGGAGGGATGAGGGATGGATGGATGGATGGATGATGGATGGATGGATGGATGGATGGATGGATGGATGGATGGCGGTGCCGGAGCGTCCCTGCTCGCTGCTCCTGGGCGAGGGAAGCAAGCACCATCTTGTGTCCCTGCCAGGCTGCGGGAGCCCCAGGATCTCGCTGCAGAGCAGCAGCGTGTCCCTGCCTGACCTCCTCCTCCTCTCCCTCCTCCTCTCCCTCCTCTCCCTCCTCCTCCTCTCCTCCTCCCTCCCCCACCCCCGGCTCTCTCGGAGCAGCGGAGGGGGCTGGGACTCTCCGGGGGACCCCAGCTCCTCGGTGGCTGCTGGAGGAACACCAGTGCGGGATGTCCCCCGCTCCGGCCGCCGCTGCAATTCCGTGCCGTTGGGTCTCTCCTGTTGCATTCCCTGGGGTCTGGGGGTGGAAGTTTCTCCGGGAAAATGGGGATTTCTTTCGCCCCACATCTCCCGGCTCGATTCAGAGGGGTCCAGCCCGTGCTGCCCCCGCTGGCTCCATCGCAGCCCCTCTCTCGCGGTGCCCTGGCGAGGGGGGGATGCCAGCACCGAGCCCCCCCTCGCTGCCGGGGCGGCAGGAGCCAGCGCCAGCCTGTTGCACGAGAATCGGGATATTTTTAGCACCCTGATGTCCCCGTCGTGGCTCCAGCGCAGGCTCGGCCAAGGCTCCGCGTCCCTCCCCGGCGAGCCGGGGGATGTCCCAGTGTCACCAGCTCGGCCAGGGGTGATTTGGGAGCGGGAGGTGCTGTTTGAGGCTGGAGAGGAACATCCCCGTGCCGTGCCAAGCGCTCGGCATCCCCGGCACATGGCTGGGCGGAGGCGAGCGGCGACCTCAGCGATTTTGGAATCAACCTCTGCCATGGCATCTGGCCCTGCGGCCGCCTCCTGAATGTCCCCTGCTGTCCCCAGGGCTGTCCCCTGGCCACCGCTGCCCCGGGCACGGGCTGAGTGATGCTGACACGTGCGCGGCGGCCTCGGCCTCTGTGGAGCCGTGCTCCGGGCTCACTTAATAAGGGCACCGCGTGCATTATTTTATTAATGAGGTATTAAAAAGCTGTTCACGGCGATGATCTGCATACCCGGAGAGGTATCCAAGTAATCTGTGCTTACGCAGTGACTGCTCACCCTGTGCCAGGCTTTCGGAGCAGCTGTGGGGACACTGAGCTGTTGGGGTGTCACTGTGCGCCCCCAGCGTGTCACCCTGAGCTGCTGGCCTGTCCCCACCGTGCTTCAGGGCACCAGAAATAGCTCCGAGGGTTTTTCCAGCCCTGCCTGAAGTTGGTCGGTGGTCCTTGGCCAGCTCTGGGGGTGAGCTGAGGGCAGGGGGTCACTGTGACGGGGGCGTGCAGGGCTGGGGCTCTGCTCCGGTGGCTTTGGGGTGAGGTCCTCGGTCTGTGCTGCACTGTCCCCAACTCAGGGACAGCAGGGAGTCCCCTGTAACCCTGCAGGGTGGCAGAGGGGACATGGACCAGGTGGGGACATGGACCTGGTGGGGACATGGAGCAGGTGGGAACATGGACCCGGTGGGAACATGGACCCGGTGGGGACATGGACCAGGAGGGGACATGAAGCAGGAGGGGACATTGACCCGGTGGGGACATGGACTCGGTGGGGACATGAAGCAGGAGGTGACATGAACCCGGTGGGGACATGGACCAGGAGGGGACATGAACCAGGTGGGGACATGAAGGAGGGGACATGAACCAGGAGGTGACATGGACCCGGTGGGGAAATGGACTCAGTGGGGACATGGACTCAGTGGGGACATGAAGCAGTAGGTGACATGAACCAGGAGGTGACATGAACCAGGAGGGGACATGAAGCGGGAGGGGACATGAAGCGGGAGGGGACATGAACCAGGAGGGGACATGAAGGAGGGGACATGAACCAGGTGGGGACATGGACTCGGTGGGGACATGTACCAGGAGGTGACATGGACCAGGAGGGGACATGAGGCAGGAGGGTACATGGACCCGGTGGGGACATGGACTCAGTGGGGACATGAACCAGGAGTGGACATGGACCAGGAGGGGACATGAGGCAGGAGGGTACATGGACCCGGTGGGGACATGAAGCAGGAGTGGACATGGGGTCACGGGGTTGCCGCTCCCACACCAGCTGGCCTGGGGGCAGGGTGCTGACCCCCAGCCCAGTTGCACAGCGGCCGTGCCTCCAGCTACGCCCCTCTCCATGTGTCCATCTGTCTGTCCGCAGGGCAAATGCCATAGGATGACCGCTGCTGGTCCCCTCTTACTGGCTGTGATTTCGTCTGTCCTGTGGCTCACGCGGGGCTTCGACCCGGCTCCCAGCGCCTGCTCCGCCCTGGCCTCCGGCGTCCTCTACGGCTCCTTCTCCCTCAAGGACCTGTTCCCCACCATCTCCTCCGGCTGCTCCTGGACCCTGGAGAACCCCGACCCCACCAAGTACTCGCTCTACCTCCGCTTCAACCGGGAGGAGCAGGTCTGCACCCACTTCTCGCCCATGGTGCTGCCGCTCGATCACTACCTGGCCAACTACACCTGCGACCCCCGGGGCGAGGCCAGCCCCGCGCCCGCCCGCCGGCGCCCGGAGCAGCAGCAGGAGGAGGAGGAGGACGAGGAAGCCGAGCTGGAGCTGTGCGAGGGCGCGGGGCCTTTCACCTTCCTGCACTTCGACAAGAACTTCGTGCAGCTGTGCCTGGCGGCCGAGCCCGAGGCGGCCCCGCGGCTCCTGGCGCCGCAAGCGCTGGAATTCCGCTTCGTGGAGGTGCTGCTCATCAACAACAACAACTCCAGCCAGTTCACCTGCAGCGTGCTGTGCCGCTGGCTCGAGGAGTGCCTGCAGGCTCCCGGGGCACGCCGCTGCGGCTTCACCCACGCCGGCTGCAGCTGCCAGGCCGAGAGCCCCCCGGCCCCCCGGCGCAACGGCACCCGGCCCCCGGCCCCCGCGCCCACCCCTGCGCCCGCCGGCCCCGACTGCTGCCCCACCGAGCTGCATTCTGCGAACGCCGACGAGCTCGACCTGCCAGAGGTGCCGCACGGTGAGTGGGGAGCGGGGGTGGGGACCCCTGAGCTGTGCGGGGGGTGCCAGGGGGGCTGCAGGTGGGGTAGGGTGGGCTCTGCCTGTGCATGGTCCGTGGGGAATGGGGTGTTAGTTGGGAATTGTGCATGGAGCAGGGAATTTGCAGTGGATGGATCCTGCTTGTGCAAATTCTCTGGGACTGGAAAACGCTGGGAACTGGAAAGTGCTGGGAACTGGAAAGTGCTGGGAACTGGAAAATGCTAGGAAATGGGAGATGTGCATGGAGCAGGAAGTTGTGCAATGGATGGATCCTGGAGCTGGAGGGTGCCAGTGGGGCACTGCACATGGAGCAGGGAACCCATGGAATGGATGAATCCTGCCTGAGCACACACCTGGGGTAGATTGGTGCCACCTGGGTGCTGGGCATGGAGCAGGGAATCTCTGGAATGGATGAATCCTGCCTGAGCACACACCTGGGATAGATTGGTGCCACCTGGGCACCTGGCATGGGGCAGGGAATCCCCGGAATGGATGAATCCTGCCTGAGCCCACTCCCAGGGCAGGATGATGCCAGCTGGGTGCTGGGCTTGGAGCAGGGAAGATATTGCATGGAGCAGGGAATCCCTGGAATGGATGAATCCTGCCTGAGCACACACCTGGGATAGATTGATGCCAGCTGGGCACTGTGCATGGAACAGGGAATCCCTGGAATGGATGAATCCTGCCTGAGCCCACTCCCAGGGCAGGATGATGCCAGCTGGGCACCGGGCATGGAGCAGAGAAGCTGCTGCATGGAGCAGGGAATCCCTGGAACGGATGAATCCTGGCTGAGCACATGCCTGGGGTAGATTGGTGTCACCTGGGCACCGGGCATGGAGCAGGGAATCCCTGGAATGGATGAATCCTGCCTGAGCACACACCTGGGGTAGGATTGATGCCAGCTGGGCACCGGGCATGGAGCAGGGAAGCTGCTGCATGGAGCAGGGAATCCCCGGAATGGATGAATCCCGCCTGAGGGTGCTCCCCGGGGCTGGAGGTTTCCAGCAGGACATCGTGAACAGAGCAGGGAATTCACCCAAAGCGCAAACCCTCAGCTCCAGCTCCACACGCACATCCCCGGAGCGATGCCCGCGCTCCGTTTGGAGCTCTTTCCGCCCTTGCCACGGCTCGGCCATCCCCGGGAATGCCACTTTGCCACCGCGGTGACCCCAGGGCCGATGCCACGGCTGCTCAGGCACATCCCCCGCGGCTCCCTGGCCCCGCTCGCCGCCTCCCCGGCACGGGGCAGGAGCCGGAGCCAACTCGCTCTGCCCCGGTGGAGACGCGGAAAACAATTTGCAGGTAAAACGACCCTTCCCCGTGGCAAATTACCCTTGACTGCTGCAGCCCGGGCGCTTGTTATTCCAGGCAGGATGTCACGGCACGGCGGCCGGGCTATTAACCAGGCGGAATGAGGCCATTTGCTCGTTCCGGGATTGTAGGAATGTCGGCTGAGGATAAAGCAGCCGCCCCCCGGGATCGGCGTGCCCGCGGCGGGGCCGCCTCGCCCCGGTGCTGCCCGTGTCGAGCCCGCCGAGGTGGTACGGGGATTTTGGGGCGCATCTGGCCAGATGTTCTCTTCGGCAGCCCCAGGGTGGTGCGCGGGAGGGAGCAATCCCTAACTGGGCTGCGTGGGGTGTTTATCCGGCAGATTAGGTGGCGGGGCCGGGCTGGGGGTGTAGAGATAATTTCATTGGGCTTTAGCATTTATTTCAGGAGCTAAATGTCATTACGGGCAGATCCCCCACTAAATCCCCGGTCCGTTACAGCTGCAGAGCTCTAAATCTCCTCATCCCGAGGGGAGCTGCTTGAGCTGATTTCATTTTAAGGTTTTGGTTTTTTTTCTCCTGTTTCCCCCCGCTTTAAACACAATTCCCCGGGGGCGATTAAGAGCTCAGCGCCGGGGTCAGGTGCCAGCCCCAAGGGCAGCCTGGCTGACCCTGTGCCCAGGGGGTGACACCTGCTGTGGCTGGGGGATTGCTGGGGAGAAACGGGATCGAGGATGGGATAGAAAAACGGGATCGAGTATAGGATGGAAAAATGGGATACAGGATGGGATGGAGAAGTGGGATGCAGGATGGGATGAAGTGGGATAGAGGATAGGATGGAAAAATGGGGTCCAGGATGGGATGGAAAATTGGGATCCAGAATGGGATGGAAAAATGGGATCGAGGATAGGATGGAAAAATGGGATACAGGATGGGATGGAGAAGTGGGATGCAGGATGGGGTGAAGTGGGATCAAGGATGGGATGGAAAAATTGGATCCAGGATGGGATGGAAAAATAGGATCCAGGATGGATGGAAAAATGGGATCGAGGATGGGATGGAAAAATGGGATCCAGGATGGGGTGGAAAAATGGGATCGAGGAGGGGATGGAATAAAAGGATCCAGGATGGGATGGAAAAATAGGATCCAGGATGGATGGAAAAATGGGATCGAGGATGGGATGGAGAAGAAGGATGTAGGACGGGATGGAGAAGAGGGATCAAGGATGGGATGGAGAAACGGGATTCAGGATGGGGTGGAGAAACAGGATCAAAAATGGGATGGAGGAGTGGGATCCAGGATGGGATGGAGGAGTGGGATCCAGGATGGGATGGAGGAGAGGCATCCAGGATGGGATGGAGAGGCAGGATGCTCCTCCAGGGGATCCAACACGTCCCCAGGGATGGCTCGGTGGGGTTATTTCCCCCGAGCCTGGCGCAGGGGGGTCCCTGCAGAGCTGGCAGGGCTCGGTGCCACATTCCTCCTCTCCGGCTGCGACGGCCACAGCGCAAACTCCAGCTCCTTCTCCAAATTACATTTGACATTCAATTAAAGGCTGGAGCGCCCGGAGGTTCAGCACGATTGCCGTGCCGGAGCCACGGGGGTGACGCGCTGCCTCGGCCACCCCTCGTGCCACGCCGCTGCCACCGTCCCCCCCGGGCGTCACCCGCGCAGGGCCGCAGCACAGAGCGCCCTTCATGCAGCGAGGGGGGGTCCCGGGCTCCCACCTGGCCTCCCCCCGGCCCCCCGGGGTGGAGAATGGTCCCCTTTCAGGGGGATGGTGGCACGCAGGGCCGGGGGGCTGAATGGCGCCTGTGAGCCGAGGCTTGGCGGGCGCCCAGCGCTGATCTCAGCCGCTCCTCCGCCGCAGCAACGTGGGGCTGGCGCCCGCCCAGAGCCTCCCCACAGCGGTGACCCCGGGGTCCCCTCGCCCGCGTCATCCCCGCCGTGGGGCAGCTCTCCCGCGGGGATGAGGTTGGAGACACGTGGGTGGGAAGCGTGGATGGGTTGGAGTTTTGGGGGGTGACTTTGGGTGCGCTCATTGCTGGTCCTCTGGGTGTGCCCCAAAGACCCCCAAAGGGGTGGCCTCCTCTGTGGTGACGCTGCTGTGTCGAGGCCAAGCTGTCCCAGTTTTGGGGTTTCCCTTGCCCCCAACCCAACCCTGCTCAGAAACCAACCCCCAGCGAAGTGGTGCCGAGACAAGGCTTTGGGATTCACCTTGAGCTCCCCAAAAGAGCGCCCATGAGGCCCCCAAAACCACCCGGGCAGGGTGGGGGTGCTGTGCCGGGGTTGGCCACAGCCTCCCCGTGGTGACAGCCGAGGATTTAGTGCTCTCCGAAGGAAATTGAATTTGGTGTCTCTGTCGAACACAGGCAGGGAGAACGCCCTCGTATATCCTCGGGATTTATGGTTTTCCCGAGGCTTTTGCCATGCCACGTGTAATTCCACCGTGGTGCTCCCAGGGGGGATGGACCTGTGAGGAACTCAGCCTGGTGGCCCCACAAACCCCCCCGGGCAACCCCTCAGGGTCCCCAGGTCCCCCTGTGTCTCCCATGCCACCCGGAATTGGGGTGCCCAAGGACAGGATCTGAGGAGCCCTGAAGAGTTATCCTGAGTTAAGGCAAAACTCGGTAAATTTGGCTCTTTCTGGCAGCACAGTCAGTGTCAGAGCAGGCTGAGGGGCGGGGTGTCCTCACTGGTGTGTCCCTGCCCTGTGTCCCACGGGAGCCACCGTGTGCCCAAAGCGCCCTGCCAATGCCAGGTGTCCCCGTGCCACCTCCCCGCCGTCCCTTGGGGACATCGCTGTGCTTGGCTGGCAGTGGTGAGCAGCTCCATGAGGCGATGGTGCCATCCCTGCTCTCCTGGCTGTCACAGCAGTGGGGTGACCGTGGCGTTTTTGGTGGTGACATCCCTGGGGTGGCACCGATGGTGCCCAGGACTCTCCCCCACGTGCCATGGGGTGAATCCACAGAACTCCTGCGCCCAGATTTGGGGACAAGAGTCCCTCTGGAGGACAGGGAGGTGGCCCAGGGGGATGGGGAAGGCCGGGGGAGGCGTCCCCGTGCGCCTGCAGCCGCGTCCCCCGCCGAGCCCCGCACATGCCAGTTAATTTCACGCCAAGTGCTCTTGATGGATCACTTGTTATTTTTGGTGAGCCGAGCCATAAATTTGTGCCACCTCACTGCAGCGAGCTGATAAGTGGGGACGGGAGAGCACCTCTGCCTGGCACGGTGTGGGCACCCTGCCTGTGCCAGGGACGTGGCACCCCGGGCTGGACTCCAGCTGCCACCGCGGTGACACTTGTGGGGTAGCTGTGACACGCGTTTGGGCTCTGTGAGTGATGCTCAACCATATCTTGTCCTCAGGGGTGCCATGGCTGCTCAGCGTGGGGCCAGGCGTCCCTGTGTGCCCCTGAAATGTCCCACGGTGGTCTGTCCCCATCCCTGTCCCCATCCCTGCCCCCTGTCCTCTCTCACCCAAGCGCTTCTCTCTTTCAGGCAATGCGGTGGAGGAGAACCAGAAGGTGAAGACCCAGTGGCCACGGTCAGCGGATGAACCCGGGGTCTACATGGCCCAGACAGGTACCACGAACAGGCAGGGGACACTGGTGACACCAGGCTCGTGCACCTGGGCAGGGGTGGTGGAGATGGAGCGACTCCCTTTAGCTTCCTGCCCACGAACTGGCTTAATTTGCTCCATTTATATATTTTTTCCTCTGCGCTTTCCTCCGAGGGTTGTAAAGCAAAAAAAAAAAAAAAAAAAAAAAAAAAAAAAAAAAAAAATCTATTAATTGTTTCGTTCAAATGTATTTATTTGGCAAATCCATCTGCGTAATTTGAGCGTGCTGCTCCCCCCTCCCCGGCCTCCCTGATTTATGGTCGGAGGGCTCGGAGGCGAGCGGGAGATGGATGGGCCCCGGCTCCGCTCCATGTGCCTGGCGTGCAGAATTCCCGGCCACACTCAGCTCCTCGCACGGTTCTACCCCAGTGGGACCTCCTGGGCACAGCGTGGGTGACCCTGGTGGTGACCCTGTCCAGTCTGGGGGTCCCCGTGTGACACGGAGCAGCCCCAGCACGTTGCCACCGCCGTGGGTGACGCAGAGCAGGCATCCTGCCTGTCTCCAGGACAAATGGTCCCCTTTGGAGCCCTCCCCCATAGATCCCCGTTTAATTTAAACGGATGGGCTCTGCTGCTGGGCTGTCCAAGAGCCTCAGAGACATCATCAACCTTAATAAGAGCCGGTTGTTGTAAATGTCAGTGTGTGACGGGGTGGGGAGAGGGAGCCGTGGAGGGCTGTCCGTGCTGCCTGTGTTGTTTGTGCTGCCTGCACTGTCTGTGCTGCCCGTGCTGCCCACCCTGTCCGTGCTGCCCACCCTGTCCGTGCTGCCCACCCTGCCTGTACTGCCCACCCTGTCCGTGCTGCCCACCCTGTCCGTGCTGCCCACCCTGTCTGCGCTGCCCACCCTGCCTGTACTGCCCACCCTGCTTGTGCTGCCTGTACTGCCCACCCTGCCCGTGCTGCCCACCCTGTCCGTGCTGCCCACCCTGCCCGTGCTGCCCACCCTGCCCGTGCTGCCCACCCTGTCCGTGCTGCCCACCCTGCCCGTGCTGCCCACCCTGTCCGTGCTGCCCACCCTGCCCGTGCTGCCCACCCTGTCCGTGCTGCCCACCCTGCCCGTGCTGCCCACCCTGCCCGTGCTGCCCACCCTGTCCGTGCTGCCCACCCTGCCCGTGCTGCCCACCCTGTCCGTGCTGCCCGTGCTGCCTGCACTGTCTGTGCTGCCCGTGCTGCCCACCCTGCCCGTGCTGCCCACCCTGTCCGTGCTGCCCACCCTGCCAGTACTACCCACCCTGTCCGTGCTGCCTGTACTACCCACCCTGTCTGTACTGTCTGTGCTGCCCGTACTGCCCACCCTGTCTGTACTGCCCACCCTGTCTGTACTGTCTGTGCTGCCTGTACTGCCCACCCTGTCCGTGCTGCCCACCCTGCCTGTGCGGCCCACCCTGTCCACGCTGCCTGTACTGCCCATCCTGTCCATGCTTCCTGTACTGTCCATGCTTCCTGTACTGTCCGTGCTGCCTGTGCTGCCCGTGCTGCCTGTATTGCCCACCCTGTCCGTGCTGCCTGTGCTGTCCATGCTGTCCACTTTGGCTGTGGTGTCCACCCTGCTTGTGCTGCCTGTGCTGCCTGCCCTGTCTGCATTCCCTGTACTGTCCGTGCTGCCCGTGCTGCCTGTGCTTGTCCACCCTGTCCATCCTGCCTGTGCTGCCTGTGCTGCCTGTGCTTGTCCACCCTGCCCACCCTGCCTGTGCTGCCTGTACTGCCCACCTTGTCATGCTTTCCGTGCTGCCTGTGCTTGTCCACCCTGCCTGTACTGTTTGCCCTGTCCATGCTGCCTGTACTGCCCACTGCCCGCCCTGCCTGCCCTGCCTGCTCTGCCCACACTGCCCATCCTCTCTGCACTGCCCACTCTGCCCACACTGTCCACCCTGTCCACCCTGCCCACTGCCCACTGCCCACCCTGCCTGCCCTGCCTGCCCTGCCTGCCCTGCCCACGCTGCCCATCCTCTCTGCACTGCCCACTCTGCCCACACTGTCCACCCTGCCCACTGCCCACCCTGCCCGCAGTGCCCGTGCTGCCAGCACCTCCCGGCGTGCATCCTGTCCCTCACACCAGCTGCCATCCCATGCCCCAATCCCTCCTCCAGCTCCATCTGCTGCTGAGCCCAGAGAGCAGCGTGGCCTCCCCTGTCCCCCACAGCACCTTGTCCTCACCCCTGCGCTCACCAGTGCCACCCACCCATCTCCCCGTGCACGTCCCCTGTCCCCCCGGGCTCTCAGGCTCCTGTCTCCCGCAGGGGACCCGGCGGCGGAGGAGTGGTCGCAGTGGAGCGTGTGCTCCCTGACGTGCGGCCAGGGCTCGCAGGTGCGGACGCGCTCCTGCGTCTCCTCTCCGTACGGGACGCTGTGCAGCGGGCTGCTCCGGGAGACCCGCACCTGCAACAACACCGCCACCTGCCCAGGTACGGGGGACACCGGGGACACCGCGGGGCTGGGCTGCCGGCTCGCTGGGCCGGTGGGGACAGAGGGACTGCGCTGCTGGGACATCTCTGGGGTCTCCTCGGTGTGCTGTGGTGGATGAGGAGAGTGGCTTGGTGTGGTTGTGGTGCCACCCCGAGTTCTGTTGACATCCCTGTGGACTCCCGCTTGGAAAATCCATGGGGAAGGTGTCTGGAGTGGGTGCCCTGCACCCTGTGGCCTGTCACCGGTGCTGCTGCCGGGGATTTGCCTCGGGAGCCCTCTCCATCCTCTCTCCTGGCAAGCTGTGGGCTCCTCCTGGATGTCCCCAGGGCTTTGTGCTGGAGCCTGTGCTGGGGGGTTGGAGCTGGACTGGTGCCTGAACAGGCTCACCTAAAACAGAGGCCAGACAAAGTTGGGAGAATAAAATCAGATTGATTTATTGAAGGCCTTTAGGCACATTCAGGGCAGACAGAGCCTATGCCGGAGGCTACACCCAAAATGGGCAGTGAGTCACGAGTTCTTCACATTTTATAAGTTCTGTCCATTGCCATATCGAGCTTTAATCCTCCAATCACAGCTTCAGGTGATGATGTTAATTACCCCAAGTTTGCTCCCCCAATTCACTGTTGGTTACATATTTTGGGGCTCTGAGGCAGCAAAGTGCCCTTGGATTTTCCAACTGAGGGGAATTTTGTGCATTTTATTTTGTCTAAACTGCTAAGAACAGCAGCTTTGGTGCCCTGTATGGAGTCCAGAGCTATACACTGAAATTACAGATACACGGAAATTATAGAAGCTAAAAATATTAAGACATGAGGACACTCTGAAGGGTCCCCCCTCACGTGGGGCAGGAGGAGGCTGAGCTGCTCAGTGCCTTGGGGCAGGTCACAGGCAGGATGCTGGGGGTCTCCCGTTTGTCCGTGGTGGTGTCCGTGCGTCTCGTGTGGGACACGGGAATCGGAGGGACCTCAGGGTGCCATGACCAGGTCCAACCCTGGCGTGTTTCAAGGTGTTTTGGAGCTTTGCCACTCCAGGATGTGCAGTGCCCACTGTCCTCTGTACTGTCCTGGCACTTCGAGGACATCAGAGCTCATGGAGGAGCATATTTTAGGATGCCACACCGGTCCCTGATCTATTGCCGGGAGCGCCGAGCTCCTGTGGATAACGCTCGGTTTGCTGACACGGATTGGGGTGACCTGCGCGTGGCTTTGGGGGACATGCGCCGCCGGTACCAGGACCCCAAAGGGGAGGCTGGAACAACGCAGGGAGCGGCAGCGGCACCGCTGCAGGCTCCGGGATTTGGGATGATGACATGGCAGGCGGTGCTGGGGACCGTGCCCGGCTGAGCAGGGCATGAGGGGTCCGCCACGCCAGGACCCCTCTGTGCCAGGAGGAGGAGGAGGAGGAGGAGGAGGCTGGAGCCCCGCGGCTGTGCTGTGTTGCAGTTCCCGGCGCGTGGGAGGAGTGGTCCCCGTGGAGCCTGTGCTCGGTGACCTGCGGGCGAGGGGCCAGGACCAGGACGCGGCGGTGCGCGGCCTCGCGGCGCGGAGGGAAGGCCTGCGAGGGCCCCGAGCTGCAGGCCAAGCCCTGCAATATCGCGATCTGCCCGGGTCAGTACCTCCCTCCCCCCACGCTCCTTCTTCCCGCCGGGAACGCCAGGAGATGGCACCGGGATGGGTGGCACCGCCGTGGGGACCTGGGACAGCCCGTGGGCACAGGGGTGCTGTGACACGGGGGGCACCGTCCTGTCCCTGCTGGAAATCCAAGTGGAAAACTGGTGCCGTCAGCTGTGCCAGGGTCTTGAGCCCCCAGTGTGGGCAGGGGTCCAGCTTGGGGACCTCTGAGGTGTCCCCTTCCCTATTATCAGCTCTGGCTGGCCCTGGTGTGGCAAAGGGACATTGTGGGGCACCAGGAGGTGACAAAGGGGGTCGGCTGCAGGGTCTGTTGGTGCACAGGTGGCAGTGCCATGTCTGTCCCTTCCTCCTGCGTGCCAGGAGTGGCCGTGGTGGTGACCCTGGGGTTTCTGAGGTGACGGACAGGGATGCCATGTCTTGGATAGTGTCCCCATGGGGACACCACCTGTGACATGGGGCAGCTGGCAGGGCACTCAGAGCTCCTGCGGCGGCTCTGACAGGGACGTGGCACCTGTGGCACACGGCTTTGGCCATGGCAGCTCCATGGAGATGCTGCTGGAGCTCTTGGGCTTGGCAGGGAATGATGTCAGGGATGCTGGGCTTGGCGAACAGCGATGCCAGGGATGCTGAATTTGGTGGAAAGTGATGCCAGAGATGCTGGATTTGGCCAGAAGTGATGCCAGGGATGCTGAATTTGGTGGAAAGTGATGCCAGAGATGCTGGATTTGGCCAGAAGTGATGCCAGGGATGCTGAATTTGGTGAAAAGTGATGCCAGGGGTGCTGGATTTGGCCAGAAGTGATGCCAGGGATTCCGGGTTTGGTTGGAAGTGATGCCGGGGCTTCTGGGTGTGGCAGGACTGATGCCAGGGATGCTGGATTTGGTCAGAAGCAATGCCAAGGATGCTGGATTTTGTTGGAAGTGATGCCAGGGATGCTGGATTTTGTGGAAAGTGATGCTGGGGCTTCTGGATTTGGTTGGAAGTGATGTCATGGATGTTGGATTTGGTCAGAATCAATACCAGGGATTCTGGGTTTGGTTGGAAGCAATGCCAGGGATGCTGGATTTCGTGGAGAGTGATGCTGGGGCTTCTGTATTTGGCAGGAGCAATACCAGGAGTGCTGGATTTGGCCAGAAGCAATGCTAGGGATGCTGAATTTCGTGGAAAGCAATGCCGGGGCTTCTGGATTTGGTTGGAAGTGATGCCAGGGATGCTGGGTTTGGTCAGAAGCAATGCCAGCGACGCTAGAAATGCTAATTTTGGTGGGAGCAACACCTGGATCCCCACCACAAATCTGTCCCTTGTGGTACAGCCGATGGGGGGGGCCAGTCCCAGTGACAGTCCCCCCACCCAGGACAGGGCCCAGCACTCCCTGTCCTGTCCGACATGAGCCGCCACATCCATAGGTTGGACCCGTTGCCCGGCGAGCCCGGCGTGGGTCACAGCCAGCCAGGGCCGCGTGGCCGAGCGGCCGCTGTCCGGTGGGAGCTGACCGTGCTCTCCTTGTCCCCGCAGTGGAAGGGCAGTGGCTGGAGTGGGGCGCCTGGAGCCGCTGCTCCGTCACCTGCGCCAACGGCACCCAGCAGCGGACGCGCAAGTGCAGCGTCTCGGCCCACGGCTGGGCCGAGTGCCGGGGGGCCCACGCCGACGCCCGGGAGTGCTCCAACCCCACCTGTCCCAGTAAGGCCCCGCGCGCTGGGGGGGAGCGGGGGGACGGCCGCGCGTCGGGGCACGGCGCCCAGCGCGGCCCAGCCGTCGCGGTGTCACCGCCGGTGACACCCGGGTGCTGGCAGCCCCCTCCGCTGCGGGGAGCAGGAGCCTGAGGGTGATGCCAGCGATCACCTGGAGGAGCCGGGGTTGGCCCTGTCCCCATCCCGGGTCGCGCTGGGGACCCGGCGGTGCCAGGCGGCTGCGGGTCCCGCCGTGCTTTGGGCGGACAAGCACGAGTGAGCTCTCGCGTGTGCACACGGGGCTGGGGACGGCTCTGGGCGTGGGGGACACCGGGCACAGGATGGACCACGGGGTCCTCATCCTGTCCTCCGAGCCTCTCGTTGTCTTGCGGGAGAGGTCGCGCCATCGGTGGCAGCCGATGGTGGCTGTGCCGTGGTGCCCGCGGATGGTGACAGGGAGCGAGGGGGACCTGCACCAGGATGGGCATGTCACCAGGATGGGCATGTCACCAGGATGGCATCTCACCAGGATGGCATCTCACCAGGATGCCAGTCTGCTCTAAGAGAGATTTAAACCACTGATCCACGGATTTCACACCCCGCGGGATTTCGGCTCACAGCGCGTGGGGCACCCCGCGGGTGCCGCTCTCCGCGCGCCGAGCCGGCTGTCCCACAGTGTCCCCTTCCCCACAGCAGACAGCAAGTGGGGTCCCTGGAACCACTGGAGCCTCTGCTCCAAGACCTGCGACACCGGCTGGCAGCGGCGCTTCCGCATGTGCGAGGGCACGGGCGTGCGGGGCTACCCCTGCGAGGGCACCGGCGAGGAGGTGAAGACCTGCAACGAGAAGAAGTGCCCAGGTATGGGGTACCCCACACCCCGGTGTCCCCTCGCCCCGAGTTTGGGCGGTGCTGATCCCCCCCTGTGCCCCCAGCCTACCACGAGATGTGCAAGGACGAGTACGGGATGATGATGACCTGGAAGAAAACGGCTGCTGGGGAGATCATCTACAACAAATGTCCCCCCAATGCCACGGGTGAGCCCAGATGTCCCCCCTGGGCTGGAGCAGGGTGGGGGTGGTGGGTGGGATTGGGGGCAAGGACCTCCAAACCCCAGGGGTGGTGGGTGGCATGAGGAACAAGTGGTCCAAACCCCTCTGACCTGGATCAGAGTAAGGGGTCGTGGGTGGCATTGGGGTCGAGAACCCCCAAACCCCAGGGGCAGAGGGTGGCATTGGGGTTGAGAAACCCCAAACCCCAGAGGTGATGGGTGGCATTGGGGTCGAGCCACCTGGAGCAGGTCAGGGGGTCATGAGTGGCATTGGGGTCGAGAACCCCCAAACCCCAGGGGTCATGGGTAGCATTGGCATCGAGAAACCCCAAACCCCAGGGGTAGCAGGTGGCATTGGGGTCAAGAAGCCTCAAACCCCATGGGTGATGGGTGGCATTGGGGTCAAGCCACCTGGAGCAGGACAGGGGGTCATGGGTGGCATTGGGGTCGAGAACACCCAAACCCCAGGAGTCATGGGTGGCACTGGGGTTGAGCACTCCCAAATCCCAGGGGCAGTGGGTGGCATTGGGGTCAAGCCACCTGGAGCAGGACAGGGGATGGAAGGTGGTATTGGGGTCAAGAACTCCCAAACCCCCCAGCCTGGACACAGCAGGGGTGGAAGGTGGCATTGGGGTCAAGCACCCCTAAATCCCCTCCTCACCAGGGGCAGGGTGGCATTGGGATCGAGCACCCCCAAACACCCCTGATGTGGAGCAGAGCAGGGGGCGGTGGGTGGCATCGGGGTCCCGGGAGGTGATTCCGGTGCCAGCCCCGATCCCAAATCTCCGTCGCAGGGTCTGCCAGCCGCCGGTGCCTGCTGAGCCCCCACGGGGTGGCCTACTGGGGTGTGCCCAGCTTCGCCCGCTGCATCTCCCACGAGTACAGATACTTGCATCTCTCAGTAGGTGCCCGCTCTGGCACGGCCCCTCCTGTCCCCTGTCCCTGTCCCCCCGACTGCCACCTCGCTTCTCCATCTGGGCGTTGCGTGGGGAAACTGAGGCAGGGCTCCCTGGGTGGGCTGGGAGAGTGGACCGCGGCCGAGCTGTGTCCTTGGGGAAAGGTTCTTGGGATGGGAGGGTTCCCTCGGACCCCATGGAATCCCCTGCAGAGTGGGAATAGGGATCCCATCCCAGAGCTGGAGCGAGACCCCGGTTTGAGTTGTACTCCTTAGGAAATGGTTCTCGGGATGGGAAGGGCCCCCAGACCCCCACGGATGGCCCCAGACCCCTGTGAACACCCCCAGACCCCCATGGGCTTGGAATAAGACCCCAGTCCTAGAGCAGGAGGGTTCAAGTTGTGTTCCAATGTTCTTGGGAAAAGGATTTTGGGATGGGGAGGACGCTCCCAGACCCCCCTGGATGTCCTCAGACCCCCCTGGATGTCCTCAGACCCCCCTGGATGTCCCCAAGCCCCTGTGGACTCCCTCAACCCGCACACCCTGCAGCCGCCTTAATGAACCCCATTAGCTCTGCAGTGTCCCCTGGGCTCTGGGCGTGACTGGGGACACCCAGCCCTGCTGGAGGGGGGTACTGGCAGCCAGGTGACACCGCTGTCCCCCCTGTCCCAGCTGCGGGAACACCTGGCCAAGGGCCAGCGGGTGCTGGCCGGCGAGGGCATGTCCCAGGTGGTGCGGAGCCTGCTGGAGCTCATGGCCCGCAAGACCTACTACAGCGGGGACCTGCTCTTCTCCGTGGAGATCCTGCGCAACGTCACCGACACCTTCAAGAGGGCCACCTACACCCCTTCCTCCGAGGACGTGCAGGTAGCGGGCAGGGGGACGCCGAGGGACCCCTCCCCGGGGAGGTGGCGGTGGCTCGGTCGCCGGCCCCCAGCCCCGCTGAGCCCCGTCCCCGCAGCGCTTCTTCCAGGTGGTGAGCTACATGGTGGACGCGGAGAACCGCGACAAGTGGGAGGACGCCCAGCAGGTGAGCGGCGCAATGGGGTGGTGGCAGCCGGGATGTCCCCGCCGCGGGGGTGTCCCCACCGCGGTGGCGCGTCCCGGTGGCTCCGGAGCTGCTCCTGTCTCCCGCAGGTCTCTCCCGGCTCCGTGCACCTGATGAAGGTGGTGGAGGACTTCATCCACCTGGTCGGGGACGCGCTGAAGGCTTTCCAGAGCTCCCTCATCGTCACCGATAACCTGGGTGAGCGGCGGGGCGGCCGCGGGGACCCGAGGGGACGCGGGGAGCGGGAGGTGACCCCGCTGTGTCCCCCGACAGTGACCAGCATCCAGCGGGAGCCCGTGTCCGCCGTGTCCAGCGACATCAACTTCCCCATGAAGGGGCGGCGGGGGATGAAGGACTGGGCCCGCAGCTCCGAGGACAAGCTCTTCATCCCCAGGGAGGTGCTGAGCCTCGCCTCGGCCGGTGAGCGGCAACGCGCGGGTGGGTGTGGGGGTGTCCACAGCTGGGAGCGTGCACAGCTGGAGGTGTGCACGTGTGTGCTCGTGTTTGTTCCTGCACATCTGGAGGTGTTTGTGTTCATGTTTGTTCCTGCACAGCTGGGAGTGTGCACATCTGGAGATGTGCATGTGTGTATTCATGTTTGTTCCTGCACGTCTGGGAGCATGCGTGCGTGTGTTCATCTTTGTTCCTGCACATCTGGGAGCGTGCACAGCTGGAACTGTGCACATGTGCATTCATGTTTGTTCCTGCACAGCTGGAGATGTGCATGTGTGTGTTCATGTTTGTTCCCACACAGTTGGGAGAGTGCACAGCTGGAGGCATGCACGTGTGTATTCTCTGTGTTCCTGCACAGCTGGAGGTGTGCACGTGTGTGATCATGTTTGTTCCTGCACATCTGGAGATGTGCACGTGTGTGTTCATGTTTGTTCCTGCACATCTGGAGGTGTGCACGTGTGTATTCATGTTTTTTCCTACACATCTGGAGATGTGCATGTGTGTATTTATGTTTGTGCACAGCTAGAGGTGTGCATGTGTGTATTCATGCTTGTTCCAGCACATCTGGAACCATGCACATCTGGAGGTGTGCACGTGTGTATTCATGTGTGTTCCCACACATCTGGGAGTGTGCACAGCTGGAAGTGTGCACATGTGCATGCATGTTTGCTCCTGCACATCTGGAGATGTGCACGTGTGTGTTCATGTTTGTTCCTGCACATCTGGAGATGTGCACAGCTGGAGGTGTGCACGTGTGTGTTCATGTTTGTTCCCGCACATCTGGAGGTGTGCATGTGTGTGTTCATGTTTGTTCCCGCACATCTGGAGATGTGCATCTGTGTGAACTCGCACATCTGGGAGTGTGTGTGTGTGTGTCCATGTGAGTGCACACCTGGTGCTGCGCGTGTGTGAATGTGAACATCTGGGAGTGTGCAGGCGCGTGCACGCATGTGAACGCGGACATGTGAGTGCACATCTGGCATGGTGCGTGTGCCTGCATGTATGTTCCTGCACTCCTGTGAGCGTGCACATCTGGTGCTGCGCGTGTGTGAATGTGAACAACTGTGCAGGTGTGTGCACACGTGTGAACGCGGACATGTGAGTGCACATCTGGCACAGTGCGTGTGCCTGCGTGTATGTTCCTGCACACCTGGGAGCGTGCACATCTGGGGGTGCGCACATGTATACACAGGTGTGAACATGGACATGTGAATGCACATCTGGGGGGTGTGCCTGTACATACGCAGGTGTGAACACGCACATGCTCCTGCACATCTGGGAGCGTGCACACCTGGGGGTGCGCACACACACACAGGTGTGAACATGGACACGTGAGTGCACATCTGGGAGTGTGCAAACACATGTGTGAGCGTGCACATCTGGAACCATGCATGTGTGTGCACGCATGTGTGAGCCTGTACATGCTCCTGCACATCTGGGGGTGCACAGCTGTGTGCACATGTGAGCGTGCACATCTGGAGGCACACGTGGTGCAGATGTGGGTCCACATCTGGCTCCCATTCACACCCGCGCGAGCCTCATCCCCAGCCGTGTGAGGTGAACACCTGTGCACACATCTGGGAGCACATCTGGCCCTGCGTGTGCTGCGGAGCCGCGTGTCCCATCCCGCGTGTCACCATGTCACCAAGCACACGCGTGTGGCTCTCTCTGCAGAGGCGGACGAGTCGTCGCACTTTGTCATCGGGGCGGTGCTGTACCGCACGCTGGGGCTCATCCTGCCCCCGCCCAGGTGAGTGGCACCGCCCGCGGTGTCCCCTGCTGTCCCCCGGCCTGTCACAGCCCGTGTCCCTCCCCGCAGGAGTCCCCTGGCCGTCACCTCCAAGGTGCTGACGGTGACGGTGCGCCCTCCGACCCGGCCCGCCGAGCCCCTGGTGCTGGTGGAGCTGTCACACATCATCAACGTGAGTGTCCCCTCCCTTGGCACCCCGAATGTCCCTCCCCACGTCAACGTGAGTGCCCCCTCCCTTGGCACCCCGAATGTCCCTCCCCATGTCATCAATGTGAGTGTCCCCTCCCTTGGCACCCGGAATGTCCCTCCCCATGTCATCAATGTGAGTGTCCCCCTCCCCGTGTCACTGAGTGTCCCCTGCTATGTTCTCAGTCCAACTCTATCCCTTTCCACATCGTGACTGTTCCTGTCCCTCGTCATCACTGAAAGTGTCCCCCTCCCACGTCACCGTGAGTGTCCCCCTCTGTGTCATCCTCATGAGTGTCCCTGTTCCACACTGTCACCGTGAGTGTCCCCTCCTATGATGTGTGGCCCTTCCTCATCATCAATGACTTCCTTCATCATCACGAGTGTCCCCTTCCCCTCCCACGCCATCGATGTGTCACCCTCCTGTCCCATCGCTGTGTCACCTCCCAGTCTCGTGTGGGTCCCACCCTGTCACCTGCAGGCACTGAGAGCCAGGTGTTCCCAGTTTGTGGCCTGGTCTCTGCACCCATGGTGGGGACATGCCAGCACTGGGCCACTCGGGGAATGTCCCCAAGGGCCACATCCCCTCGTGGGGTGGGGGTAGGGCTGGGGGGGAGCTCTAACCTGTCCCTGTGTCCGCAGGGCACGTCCCACCCGCAGTGTGTCACCTGGGACTACTCGAGGACGTGAGTGAGGGGCAGGGGGACAGGGACACCCTGGGGACAGGGAGGGGCTGGCAGTGCCGGGGGGGATGCTGGGACAGAGTGGGAGTGGGGATGGGAGTGGGGATGGGAACAGGGATAGGAGAACAGGGATGGCAGTGGGGACTGGGAGCAGGGATGGGAGTGGGGATGGAGACCAGGGATGGAGCAGGGACGGAGCAGGGATGGAGCAGGGATGGGAGCAGGGGTCAAGAACAGGGATGGGAGCAGGGATGGGAGAGCAGGGATGGAGCAGGGATGGAGCAGGGATGGAGAGCAGGGATCGAGAACAGGGATGGGAACAAGGATGCGAGAGCAGGGATGGAGTAGGGATGGGAGCAGGGATGGAGCAGGGATGGGAGAGCAAGGGTGGAGAGCAGGGATGGGAGCAGGGATGGAGCAGGGATGGGAACCGGGATGCGAGAACAGGGATGGAGCAGGGATGGGAGAGAAGGGATGGGAGAGCAGGGATGGAGCAGGGATGGGAGCAGGGATGGGAGAGAAGGGATGGGAGAGCAGGGATGGGAGAGCAGGGATGGGAGAGAAGGGATGGGAGAGCAGGGATGGAGAGAAGGGATGGAGCAGGGATGGGAGAGCAGGGAGGGAGCAGGGATGGAGGGCAGGGGTGGGAGAGCAGGCATGGGAGCAGGGATGGAGCAGGGATGGGAGCAGGAATGGAGAGCAGGGATCGAGAACAGGGATGGAGCAGGGATGGGAGAGCAGGGATGGAGCAGGGATGGAGCAGGGATGGGAACCGGGATGGGAGCAGGGCCGGGGAACGGGAACCGGAACCATCCCGTCCCGTATCCCAGCCCCAGCGGCGCGGGTGAGCTGAGCTCCCACGGGATCGATGTGGCCCCGGAGCCGCGGGGCCGCCCGCGCCAGGCTGCCAGATGTGATTTGTTAGCGCTGGCAGGAATGAGGGAAAGTAGGGCAGGGAGGGGGGCGAGCAGCGCTGCGGGCTGGGGGAGGGCACTGCCCGCCCCCCTGCCCAGGTACCCGCGGGTGCCACGCCGATCGGGGTCACCGGTCCCTGTCCGCCCCCCAAACCCATGGGGAGGCCTCAGCCCGGCCCCGGGGACAGTCCGCAGCTGTCCCACAGACCCAGTTCCCAGTTTTCCTGCCGTGCTGGGAGTTGTGGCTGCTCTCCCTGGGCGTGGCAGTGTCACCCCCATCTGCTCCCTCAGTGCGGGGGTCCCCGTGATGGAGGGGTCCCTGTGGCAGGAGGAGTCCCCGTGTGTCACAAATCCACCGCCACACCGTGACAGGGAGGGACGGGTCCCCGTGATGGAGGGGTCCCTGTGACAGCAGGAGTCCCCGTGTGTCACAAATCCGCCACCACACTGTGACAGGGAGGGATGGATTCGCATGGCAGAGGGGTCCCTGTGACAGGAGTCTCTGTGTGTCACAAATCCACCGCCACACCGTGACAGGGAGGTCCCCAAGGGAGGGACGGGTCCCCATGGCAGAGGGGTCCCCGTGGCAGAGGGGTCCCCATGGCAGAGGGGTCCCCATAATGGGAGATCCCCGTGGAGGGAGAGGACCCCATGGAGGGAGGGTCGCCATGGAGAGAGGGACTCATCCCCCACCTGGGAGGGGACACGGATGCCAGGGGGCTCTTGGTGTCCTGGCACTGTCCTGGCACTGCCCCCGCCCCTCTCCGGGTGTCTCCCCCCGCCCCAAACCTGTGCGGGATGGTTCAACCCCAAGCCTTTGTGCTGCACCGCTCCCGGGAGGATCAGCGCGGGGCAGGGATGGCTTCACGCCCTCCCCGCGCTCGGGGGGTCCCCCGGCAGTGCCCCCCCGGTGCCACCCCCAGGCAGGGGCCAGGAACGGGTTAACTGCGGCGAGGCGCGAGGGGCTGCGGGTGTTTGATCATTTCAAATTGCTCTCCCTCGCTCTCTTCCCATTAATCAGGGATGCTGGCTTGGGAAACTGGGACACGGAGAGCTGCCAAACCCTGGAGACCCTCCCGGCGCACACCAAATGCCAGTGCCGCCAGCTCGCCACCTTCGCCGTCCTCGCCCAGCTGCCCAGAGACCTGGTAGGGGACAGGCTGGGGACAGCCCCGAGCCCGCTGGGGACACGGGAGGAGGCTGGGGGGCGATCCCCGGGCTGGCGGGGGATCCCGAGGGAGGGTGGGGGTGGGCAGGGAGCATTTCCTGCTAGGACGAGGTGGGCACTGGAGGGTGGGGGTGTCCCCCAGCAGGCAGGGGAAGGGTCCCAGCACCCCCAGCCCCCTCCCAGCGCCCCCAGCAGGGTGGGTTTGTGCGGGCAGGGGGCTGCCGTGGTGGATGGAGCTCAACGCAGGGCATTGTCGTGTGCCAGGAGGGGAGGGGGCAGCCCTGGCCCCCCACCCCATTGCTATTCCGCCCGCGTTCCCCGTTGGCATGGAGATGGGCACGGGTCCCCGGGAAGGCGCCTTGGCTGTGCCACCACTGCCACCCACCCCCTCTGGCACCCGGGGGTCCCCAGTGAGGGCTGGCAGGGAGCGGGGGGGGGGGGGGGCTGGGCTCAGCCAGTCCCCGTCGGTGTCCCCACAGGCCATGGACCCCTCGGGGACCCCGTCGGTGCCACTGATGATCGGCTGCGCCGTGTCCTGCATGGCCCTGCTGACCCTGCTGGTGATCTACGCCGCCTTCTGGAGGTGACCCGAGGGCACCTGGGCACCTGGGGGGCACCGGGGGGGCGAGGCCGTGTGGGGAGGGGGTGACAAAGAGGGACACGGTGCCGGGGAAGGCTCAGCATCCATGGGATTAATGTGGTGGGAAGCGAAAACATGAGTGGGAGGAGAGGTCTGGGCCACCTGGCACTGTCCCTGCCCCAAGAGAGTGGCAGCATGGGACAGGGACAGGGACAGGGACAGGGACAGGGACAGGCTGGCCCTACGGCGCTCCTGCTGCAGGTTCATCAAGTCGGAGCGCTCCATCATCCTGCTCAACTTCTGCGTCTCCATCCTGGCTTCCAACATCCTCATCCTCGTGGGCCAGTCCCAGATGCTCAGCAAGGTGGGTGCCACCACCCTGCCACCACCCTGCCACCACCCCGCCACCCTCGGGGGGTCCCCATGTGGGTGCAGGGGCCGCGGCGGGGTCCCAGGCCGCTGTCCTCGTCCCTGCTGGCTCCCAGCAGCAGATTGGATTTGGATTAACTCGATCCCGGGATTAAATCCCCCGCGCCCGTGGCTTTGACACAAACCTCGGCGGGAGTGGGGGTTTAACCTTTAACCGCCGCGGTGCCGGGCATGTCCCCGCGATGTCGCCGTGATGTCGCCGTGTCCCCACCCTGCAGGGCGTGTGCACCATGACCGCCGCCTTCCTCCATTTCTTCTTCCTCTCGTCCTTCTGCTGGGTGCTGACCGAGGCCTGGCAGTCCTACCTGGCGGTGATCGGCCGGATCCGGACACGCCTGGTCAGGAAGCGCTTCCTGTGCTTGGGATGGGGTAAGACCCCAGGAGCGGTGGGGGGGCGGCACCCCTCGCCCCTCCCTGGAACCCCCCAGGGTGATCAGAGGGGAAACTGAGGCACGGTGGAGAAAAGCACACCCAGGGTTGTGGCACCCTCGGGCCATGGGGAGCTGTCGGGGGAACCTCATCGCTGTCCCCATAGCTGTCCCCACCCCTGGGGCTGGCACGGGGGTGGTTCTGGGGGGACAGTGCCACCTTCCCGCAGCTCCTGCAGCCTCGTGTCCCCTCCCCAGGCTTGCCAGCCCTCGTGGTCGCCGTCTCCGTCGGCTTCACGCGGACCAAAGGCTACGGGACAGCGAGCTAGTACGTGGGGACAGGGGACAGGGGACAGGGGCTGGGCACGAGGACTGTTCCAGAGCGCCTGGGAGCTGGGCATGGGGACATGGGCAGGGCACGGGGACAGCTCCGGACCGGCTGGGAGCTGGCCATGGGGACATGGGCAGGACACGGGGACAGCTCCGGACCGGCTGGGAGCTGGCCATGGGGACACGGCTGTCCCCTGACACGCCACCCCCGGTCCCCTGCAGCTGCTGGCTCTCGCTGGAGGGCGGTTTGCTCTACGCCTTCGTGGGACCCGCTGCTGTCATCGTGCTGGTGAGCTGTCCCCCAAAACCCACCCGGGGGGGCGTGTGGCAGCTCCTGCCGCGGGCGGGGGGCTCCGTGCCCGCCCTGACCCCACCCCTCCCGCAGGTGAACATGCTGGTGGGCATCATCGTCTTCAACAAGCTCATGTCCCGCGACGGCATTTCAGATAAGTCCAAAAAGCAGCGAGCTGGGTAAGTGCCCTGCGCCCCACGGGGGGGTCCCTGGGGCCGCCCCCCGCCCCCGCACCGTGCCGGGGGCTGGGCACGGGGGTGCCCCGGCGGCGGGCTGAGGGCGGGGCAGGTTTCACCGCATCCGTGGGCAGCGGGGGCCAAGCCCGGGGTGACCGCAGCCCCTTGTTGGGGGCTGCTGGAGGGGCAGAATTTGGGGGGCAGCCACCCCCGCGCCTTCCCCTGGAGGAAGGGGGGTCCGCAGGCCGCAGCCCCCCCTCCGTGCCCGCGCCCTCCCCTGCCGCTTGGCCACCCCCCCCCCGCCATTAACAGCTGCCGCCCTCGACTAACCCAGCGCTCTCTTTCTCTCTCTCTCTCTCTCTTTCTTCTCCTTCTCCCATTTGCTTCTTGCCTGTGTCCGTCCATCCATCCCTCCGTCCATCTGTCCATCCATCTGTCCATCCCCTCCCCGCCGTCCTGCCTTGCTCCCCTCCCCTCCCCTCCCCTCTCCCCGTGCCTGCATCCCCCCCGCGTGGCCCGGTCCTGGCCGCGGGGCGCCGGGGGGGCGGTGGGCTCGTAGCTCCAAGCCCCCCCCGTGCGGCAGCCTGCTGCTGAAATGCACCAAGTGCGGCGTGGTGTCCAGCGCGGCCATGACCTCCGCCACCGCCAGCAGTGCCATGTTAGTGCCCGTCCCGCGCCCGCCGCGCCCCCCGCCCCGAGCACAGCGCGGGTGGGGGGGCTCTGGGGGGGTGGGGAGCGGGTCGGGGGTCCCCGAGGGGAAGGAAGGGTGACGCTGTGTGCTCGGGGCGGGGTGCGCGTGTCCCATCACGTCTGCATGGCATGGCTTCCCATGGCAGGTCACCTCATCGCTGGGGTTGGGGGCTCCGCCGGGCTGGGGGCGGGGAGGGCACGGCCTCGGGGGTGTCCCCGAGACCCTCTTGTGTGAGCTCCCGGGGGCTGCCGAGGTGTCCCCACTCGCGACAGAGGCAGCCCCAAAATTCACTGCTAAAAAAAGAGGGAAAAAAAAAAAATAAAAATCCCCTCCCTGCTGTTCTGGTGGCCGCGGGAGGGTGACGGTGGCCCCGCGTCCCCCCAGCACCCTGTGGCTGTGTGGGGACAGGGACACACCCGGGGAGCTGGAGGTCCCCTCGCTCCTCCGTTCCCAGCCGGCACTGGCTTGGGGACACCGAGGAAAAGGGGACAGCTGTGTCACACAGCCCCGGCCGTGCTTGCGGGGCGCGGGGCAAGGCTCGGGGGGCTGCTGCGGGGCGGGGGGCGGTGCTCGGGGGGCTGTCCCGGGGCAGCCCCGCCCCGCGGGCTCACCCCGGCCCCTCTCTCCCTGCGCCAGGGCATCGCTGTGGAGCTCCTGCGTGGTCCTGCCTCTGCTGGCGCTGACCTGGATGTCGGCCGTGCTCGCCATGACCGACCGGCGCTCCATCCTCTTCCAGGTCCTCTTCGCCGTCTTCAACTCCGTCCAGGGCTTCGTCATCATCACCGTGCACGGCTTCCTGCGCCGAGAGGTGGGGCGGCACCGGAGGGGTGCCGGGGGACAGCCCTGGCCGCGGGGCCGTGACCGGCTCTGTCCCCGCAGGTCCAGGACGTGGTGAAGTGTCAGATGGGCGGGTGCAGGAGCGAGGAGAATGAAAACTCGCCCGACTCCTGCAAGAACGGGCAGGTGCAGATCCTGGTGAGTGGGGCCCCCCTGGAGACCCCGCCGCCGCCTGTGCCGGCCATGCTGCTTCATTTCCCCGTCTCTCTCCCTCTCTTTCTCTCCTCTCTCTCTCGCTCTCTCCCCTCTTTCTGGATTTTTATAGACAGATTTTGAAAAGGACGTTGACCTGGCGTGTCAGACAGGTGAGCTCTGTTGTCACCGCGCCGCACCTGGCAGGGACGGGCAGTGCGTGCCAGGGGGTCCCTCCCGTGTCCCCACCCTCCGTGGGACCCCCGTGCCCGGCTCTGACCCCGCTCCCGTGTCCCCATCCTCCGTGGGACCCCCGTGCCCGGCTCTGACCCCTCTCGTGTCCCCACCCTCCGTGTGACCCCCGCACCCCGCTCTGACCCCGCTCCCGTGTCCCCACCCCCCGTGTGACCCCCGTGTCCCTCTCTGACCCCACTCCCATGTCCCCACCCGCTGCGGGACCCTCGTTCCTAGCTCTGACCCCGCTCCCGTGTCCCCATCCTCGCGGGACCCCCGTACCCGGCTCTGACCCCGCTCCCGTGTCCCCACCCCCCGTGCCCGGCTCTGGCCCCACTCCCATGTCCCCACCCCCCGTGGGACCCCCGTGCCCCGCTCTGACCCCTCTCCCCGCCCACAGTGCTGTTCAAAGAGGTGAACACCTGCAACCCCGCCACCATCACGGGCACCTTGTCCCGCATCTCCCTGGACGGGGACGAAGACCCCAAGCTCAACACCACCTCGGAGGGCACCCTGGGCTTCTCCAGCCTGCCCGGGAACATCCCCCCCGCCAGCATCCTGGTGCAGGTGCCCAAGATGACACCCAACGTGGTGGCGGGGCTGACCGAGCTGGGCGAGCCGCCGGCGCAGCAGCTCGGCCTGGAGGCGCCGGGTCCCGTTTACCTGTGCACGGAGAGCAGCCTGCGGCCCCTGGAATACGGCTGGATCCGGGCCCCCGAGCCCCCCCGAGAGAGCGACTACATGATGCTGCCCCGCCGCACCGGCAGCCTCAAGCCCTTCCCCCGGGACGAGGGCACGCTCGGTCCCGGCGCAGAGGAGGCGGTGCCCGGCGGGACGGGGCGCCCGGCGGCCGAAGGGGATGCCTACCCCGGTTTTGTGGCCGTGGATCACGTCAACGTGAACCTGAACCAGCCCTACGCGACGGTGAAGGCTCCCTACGGCCTCCAGTTCAAGCAGCATCCCACGGTGAGGCAGATCTTGGCCTCGGAGCTGTCGGAGCGCAGCCGCACCATGCCCCGCACCGTGCCCGGCTCGGCCATGAAAGTGGGGTCCCTGGAGGTGAGTGGAGGGCCGGTGTGGGGTGGGGTGTGTGGGTAGGGTTGCATGAATGACCCCCCTGCTCCCCCCTGGGCATCCCACCCGCGGTGGGATGAGCTCCGTGTCCCCAGCCGGGCATGGATTGGGGCTGGCACGAGCCCCCAAACCCTGTTCCCCCTGATCCCGGACCTGCAAAGACCTTTCCCTTTTCTTCTCCCTCTCCTGCCCCTGCTCCTGCCTGTCCCCTGCCAGAGGAAGAGGTTGCGGTACTCTGACCTGGACTTCGAGGTGAGTCCTGCCATGGCGGTGTCACCGGTGTTATTGTGGGGGGCCGAGGTGGTTTGTCCCCGCTGAGCTCTGAGGGGTTTAGGCCAGGCAGGAACAAGAATTGGCTCTGGATTAAAACACCAGCGATGGGCTTGGAGTGGCTCTGCTGTTTGGCTGGGGGACCCGGGAAGGCAGGAGGGGGACAGGGATGGGGACAATGCCAGGGACAGAGCCAGGGACAGCAGGCAGTGCCGAGGAACAGTGCTGAGGGACACAGGACAATGCTGAGGGACAGTGCTAAGGGACACAGGGCAGTGCTGAGGGACAACGGACAGTGCTGAGGGACAGTGCTGAGGGACACAGGGCAGTGCTAAGGGACACAGGGCAGTGCTAAGGGACACAGGGCAGTGCTGAGGGACACAGGGCAGCACTGAGGGACAGCGGACAGTGCTGAGGGACAGTGCTGAGGGACACAGGGCAGTGCCGAGGGACACAGGGCAGGACAGTGCCGAGGGACACAGGGCAGCACCGAAGGCCACAGGCTCCGCTCTGCCCCCGCAGAAGGTGATGCACACACGGAAACGCCACTCCGAGCTCTACCACGAGCTCAACCAGAAATTCCACACGCTGGACCGGTACCGGGCTCCATCCTCCGGCTCCTCCAAGGTGAGGTCCTGGAGGCCCCGTTCAGCCCTGGTTTGCACCCCTGGAACCCTTCGCCTCCTCCCGCATGGACTGTGGCACCCTGGGGAGAACGGGGGCACCCAGGGGCGATGCCGGGGCTGAGCGCTGGGGGTTTTTCCGCAGCGAGAAAAGCGGTGGAGCGTCTCGTCGGGCGGTGGGGACAAGAACACGGCCAACGTAAGTGCCTGAACACCCTTGGGGGTTGCCCCATGCCATCCTGGGCTGGCCTGGAGGTGGCTGTGCCCAGGGGCCGTGGGACAGAGCCACAGCTGGCCCTCGCCCCGCAGGATGTGACCAACCCCGAGGAGCAGCGGCCGAAGGCTCCGGCCGCGCCGCCCAAGCCGTGGAGCACGTTCAAGGCGATGACGCTGGGCTCGCTGCCCAGCGCCCAGCGGGACCGGCTGGAGCTGTGCCGGGCAGACTGGGACAGCCCCTGCGCCGGCCTGGACGCGGCCGACGGCGACTTCCAGACGGAGGTGTGAGCCCCGCGCCCGTGGCCGCCGCCTCCGCCCCGTGCGCAGCCCCGCGAGCCGAGACGCTGGGTTTGCTCCGCGCTCCGGGGCAGCCGGGGGGGTCCCTGCCTGGCCGGAGCCGTTTCCCCCCACCCGGGAGAGCCGCCTCCCCCCCGTCCTCGCGCGGTTCCTCGTCCCGCCACCCCCCGGGCGCGGGGGCGGAGGGGGACCCGCGCCGTCCCCACCCCAAAATGCTCACCCACGCTCACGCCTGCACCCCCCCCCGGGGCAGGACCGGCCGTCGAGGCCCTCAGACCTTCGTTCTTTTCTACCGGGATGTTTCTTCACGCCGTGCACCGTGTGCACGCGAGCGGCCGCCCCCCGGGACCCCCCCCAGCCCTGGGACCCCCGCGGCCGCCCCCTCCCAGCCCTCCCCACCGTCCCCACCCCACGGGGCAGGTGCTGTCGTTGTTGGAAATAAAAGTTCACTCTCTGTGGTGCCGTGGGGCCGCGGCCGCCGCCTCGTGCTTCACCTGGGGGTGGCTGTCGCCCCGTGGGGACCCCCCCCGAGCTGTCCTCACCCAAAAATCCCCCCGAGCACGGCTGATCCCGCACCCCGAGTGTCTTATCTGGGGAACGGGGAGCGGTAATTATATAGTAATTAATGTGTGAGCTCATTAGGAACTTCGGAGGCAGTCGCGGAGCTGGAGGAGAGCACATCTCTGCCTGGTGGCTCTCGGCACATCTGGGATGAGAGGTTTTGATCCCTGGTGGGGACCGTGACACCAAAACCCTCGCGGCTGTGCCCTGGTGGGGGCAGATCCTTGTCACGGCCATTCCTTCTCCCTGGGAAAAACCTCCTGAGCTTCCTGGGGGTTTGCTTTGGGCAGGACAGGCTTGGAAAGAGCAAAGGATGCTGCCCAGTTTGGGCTGGTGGCTCCTGCCCAGTTTGGGCTGATGATCGCTGCCCGGTTTGGGCTGGTGGTCACTGCCCAGTTTGGACTGGTGGCAACTGCCCAGTTTGGGCTGGTGGTCGCTGCCCAGTTTGGGCTGGTGGCTCCTGCCCAGTTTGGGCTGGTGGTCGCTGCCCAGTTTGGGCTGGTGGCCCCTGCCCAGTTTGGACCATGGGATGGGACAGGACATGCTGCCCCCAGCCCCAGCGCGCCTGTGCTGGGACACTGGGGCAGGGTGACCCTTGGGGCGGGGGTCTCTTCCTCCCAGGATGGTCCAGGTCTTACTGAAGCACCAATTGCACAGCCCAGTTCATCCCAGCAGCGCCCAGTTTGGGTCTGGGGTGCGGGAAGAAACCGGCTGGGGGTTCCAGTGTGGGAATGGGATTGAAGAGGAGGGGATGGAAGGGGCCGAATTCTTCCATCACCACCTCCTCAGGGGAATCCAGCTCCGGTTGTGCAGGGGGATGGGTCTGGCAGGACCGTGGGGGCTTCAGCCCCCCATGCCAGGGGGACAGGAGTGTGGGTGCCAGGTCCTGGCACAGTGTGGGGCACGGCCGCGGCTCCCAGCCCCACGGAGGGTGTGGGTCAGTGGCACCATCCCCTCCTTGGGGGCATCTCCCCCTAATTCTGCTGATTAAGGTTTTTGGGATCTGCCACGCACTGGGATCCCCCCGCCCCCCCTGCTTTGGGGGATCCGGGGCCTGCTCCAGCTCCCCTCCCCTCCTTCCCAGCCAAACACAGCCGCGAGAGGCAGCGTCAGGGTTTCCTGGGGCATCTGTTGGCAATTAGCAGCTTTTATTACTCATGGAGACGCCAGATGGGGCGAGGGAACGGAGCCCGGGCGGGAGGCACAGGCTCACGGTGTGCCCCGGCACGAGGGGACAAGGGACAGCCCCCAGTCCCGCGGGGTGGGGGGCACGGGGTGGATCGGAGCAGATCCCAGAGCTCTGGAGCCATTTTCCATCTGGGTCCCCCCGGCGCCAAAAATGTGCGGTTTGGGGGGCGGAAATGATGGAGAAGAGGCTCTGAGGCTGCGCGGGGGGGGGGGACGGGAGCTCCCCGGAGTTTCGCCCTCCTCTCTCCGGGAAAGAAATTCCTCCAAAAAGAGGCAAAACTGCTGTTCTAGCACCGCGGATCCAAACGGCCCAGCGAAGCTGGAAAGAATTCCCGCAGGCGCTTTCCTTCCTGACTGGAATTTGGGGAGGGTGGTGGTGGGTGGGGGGGGTGGTTTGTGCCTGGATCGGTGCAGAAATAAATGCTGAACCGCTGAAATCCTCGCCGCAGGAATTCCCTCCTGCTCCTCGTCCAGGCCGGCAGCTGCCTCGGAGCCAAAGCGGTGCGGACCGGCGTCATCCCAACCCTCATTCCCTGGATTTGGGGGGCCCTGGGAGGGGAGAGGGGGGGTGCTGAGCTCGGTGTGGGGAGCCCCAGGGCAACGCAACCGCCGCGGTGACGCTCCGGGCTCGGCGGCAAAATCATCTCCAGCCCGAAAATTGTCGGGCTCTGCTCCGGCTCGTGTTTCTTGGCAGGCGGCGCGGCAGTTTCTTGGAAGCACAGCGCGCCTCTGCTTTTTCCATGCTGGGATGGTGGGCAGGGGCTGCAGGATCCTGCTTTCCATCCCCCCGCTCGGCGCCGCTCCAACGGAGAGTTCTGGGGAGGCGGGATCTGATTTTTTGTTTTTTTTTTTTCCTCTCTGGAAACGCCGATCCCGTGCGCTGGAACAGCGATGGGAAGCGGGAGCTGCGCGGGACAGAGTTTTCCGCGCTGTCGCCACCCCTGGGGCTGGAGGGGTGGCTTTGTGTCGCTGAGTTGGGGACAACTGTGGGATAATTGTGATCCCTCCGAAGTGTTTTGCGGATGAATTGAGGATCCTGGGAGGTGGGAAGGAGGGGATGAGGCTGCCCTTCATCTCCGCTCTGCTGGGGTGGGATGTGGGGACAGTTTTGGGACCAAGAGGACACAGGAGCTCCCAGCAGTGCTCCCGCGCCGGGTTCATCGCTGCTGGGTGGCCCCAAAAATCAGCTCGAGGTGAACAATCATCCCAAACCCAGGGAGTAGAAAAGTTTCGCTGTGTTTCCCTTCCCACTTGCTTTAATTACCCTTAATTACCTCAGCAGGCACCTCGCGGGAGCGTTGTCACCACGTCGCGGGGACTGGAGGGCGAGTGACTGGAGGAGCCCACGACAGTTTATTTACTGCCTGCGATTAAACAGCAGTTGCTAATTAGCGAGTTTATGGAGATCCATGCGTCCCTCACGCGTCTGCGAAGCTGCAGCCTAAACAGATCCATCACAATTTGGGGGAAAAAGCAGCTGGGCCCGGGTCCTGTGCCATCCCAGCAGGGACGGGGACATGAGGATGCCATCTTTGCACCCCCAGACCCAAACTCGAGTGGGCTGGGCTCGTTCCCTGCCTGTTTTTGGGGATCGGGGCGGCCTGGCACGCATGGGAACGGGAGGATGGAGCCCAGCCGGGCCCCGGGGCAGCATTCCAGGCTGGCACGGCCCAGCGGCGCGGGGCTGGATGCTGCGCGGGGGCGCTGGGAGCCGCGATGGGCGCCGGATCCCTGCAGGGCTTGGCAGGGCTCCGGGAAATCAGCAGCTCTGCTCGGGACGTGGGAGCGGCAGCGGTGCCAGCGGCAGAGATGGTGGCAGGGATCCCGAGACAGCGCTCTGACCCCGGCCACCTCACCCTGAGCCAGGCTGTCCCCAAGCCACCCCAAGGCGCGGGGAGGGGACACCATCTCGGTGTCACACAGCGCGGTCTGCCCGGAGCTGCCCCTGGGGTCGTGCCAGCGGAGGAGCATCCGTGGGGGACACGAATGTCTGTCCCCTTCCCTAGGGACATTCCGGCCAGCGATGCCACCAGCGGTGCCAGCAGCCGGGTGCCCTCCGTGGGGAGGGAGAGGCGTTCCACAGGGACAGCAGCCAGGGAATGGCTGCACCCCACCCCACCCAGGAATTGGGGTTCCCCTCTGCTGGGCGGGGGTCCAGCGCCCCGAGGGGGGGAAGGGGTGGGGAGGGAGGGGAGGCGCTGCCGGGGGAGGCGCCCGGGGGTGGAGGAGGAGGAGGAGGAGGAGGAGGGGGGCGGGGATGCGAAGGCGGGCGGCGGCCCGGGCCCCCCCGGGGTGGGGGGGCGGAGGGCGGGCAGCACTTGGGGGGCGGCTCGGGCCCCCCCCCGGAGGGAGGCGGGGAAGGCGGCGGGGGCGGCGCGGCCGGTCCCGGTGTCCCGCGGCGGCTGCCGGTGTCCCGCGGCGGAGTTCCCGGTGTCCCGCACCCCCGGCAGCCCCCGGCAGCCCCCGGCAGCCCCGTCCCCGCCGAGCCCCGCGCAGGTGAGCCCCGGGCGGCCCCGCACCGGGAGCGGGAGGAGCCCGGCGGAGCCCGGCCCTGCGGCGGGACGGGACGGGACGGGACGAGCGGGGGATTCCCCGTTAATCACCGGAGTTAATCACCGCCCCGGGGCCGCGGGGACCCGCCGGTGCGGAGGGTGCGGCGCAGGGAAGGCTGGGGGAGCTGGGGAGCGGAGCGGGGGGCGCGGGGGTGGGCGCAATGGCAGCGGGGGTGGGTGCAATGGCAGCAGGGGTGGCGCGGGCAGTGCCAGGCCAGCGGAGCCGGGTGGCAGCAGAGGGGACAGCCGGTGAAGGGGCTGCGGTTCGGGACAAGGGGGCTGGGTCGCAGTCCGGGAAGGGCTGTGGGGGTCCGAGAGACCCCCGGGCAGGCAGGGCAGAGGCGGCCCCACTCCCGAGGGTCCCGGGGCTGTGCGGGGGATGGAGGAACAGCGGTGCACGTCTCGCCCTGGCAGCAGCCCCTGCAGCCGAGCGTGTCCGGTCTGTCCCGGCCCCGGCTCCCCGCCTGCAGCCCGACCTTGCCTCGTGGCAGGAAGCAGGAGGGAGGCCAGGTCGGGGTGACCTGCGGGGACACCCCGGGATCCACGCGGGACCGGCAGATAAAACCGGACCTTCCTGGGTGGGTCCGCACAGGAGGTGCCCGGGTCCACTCTGGGGAACCTCAGCCATCGCGTTTCCGGGTGTTTGGAGCAAATCCGGGCGCTGGGTTTGATACCCAGGGATGCTGGGATGCTGAGGCTTGGGGTGGGCGTGGCGCAGAGGGATGGGGGCCACACTGACCCCCAAAACATCCCCGAGGAATTTCCAGGAGGGTCAGCACCACTCCACACCGGTGGCTTTGCTGGTGTGGGCAACCTCATGGGCCGGTGCCATTCGCCACGTGCCGGTGGCCACCAGGTGCCCATCCCACTGCTGCCCGGGGTCTCTCCTTGCAGGCTGCCGTGTGGGCCCTGAGCCTCTGCCACGGCCACCATGAGGGGACTCTGGGCCCTGGCGCTCGCCGGGCTCGTCAGCGCCTGCCAGGGGAAGGAGCTGTCCCCAGCGGAAGGTAAGGACCACCGGGAGCGAGGGCTTGGGAGCCCCTCCTTGCCTGTCCCTGCGGAGAGGGATGCGTCACCCCAACGGTGACAATACAGAGGTGGCCGGGGACACGGTGAGCTGTGCCAGGTCCCCACGTGCCAGGAGCAGCGCGGTGACCGCACACTGAGCGCTGGCCGCCCGCACTGCGGGGCTTTGCTCAGCATCCGTGCGGGCAGGGGGCCAGGCAGGGTCAGGCCGGGGGATGCCCCCAGGGACACCCCGACACCGCTGCCACAGCCCTGGCCGTGCTCAGCGAGGGACGGGGCTTGGCCACTCCTCGGTGCCAGCTGGCAGCAGTGTCCGGCGGCGCGTGCGGAGCTGTGTCCGGGCGGGGCAGGTGAGCCAGGACCGCTCCGGACAGCGGTGAGGATGCACGGAGCTCCCGGGGGAGGTTCGGCCATGATCCACACGATGGGGAGTGTCCAGGTGCAGGACAGGGGACAGGGTGACGCTGGCTGTGCTCGTGGGGGTCTCTGCCGGGGTGTCCCCGTGCGGGTCCCGCTGCGGGATGAGCTCCGGGCGGGTGGCTCCAGGGGAGGAGCCGCTGGAAGCGACGCCGTGGTTACATCAGGCTCGGTGGGGGTGGAGCGGTGCCTCGGCCCGGGGGTGTCCCTGTCACTGTCACCCGCTCCTGCTGCCCGGCGCGGCGTGGCCTCCGTGTCCTGACCTTTTCTTTGGGATAGAAGGGCTGGACAGGCGAGATTTTCCCTTAGGATCAGCGCCGGGGCTGGGAGAGGCTTCAAAGGGATCGCACTGGGGTGATTTATGCTCCTCTTGGTGTCCCCTGCCCTGCTGAGGGTGATCTCAGCGCCGGCGGGAGTGGACTCTGCCCCAGGCTGTGACATCCACAGCCCCCGAGGGGACTCCACAGACCCCGAGGGGACTCTGGCCCAGGCCGTGACATTCACAGCCCCCACTGCTGTGGCCGTGTCGGGGGTCCCCAGCGCCAGGACACGTCCCCACACCCCTGTGGTCAGCCTGGGTGGTGCCAGGCTCTTGGACAGAGGTGCGCAGGGCTGGAGGGGTCAGAGACCCCCAGGAACATCCAGGGAAGAGGTGGGAGAGTCGTTGGTGCCCATCCGGTGCGCACGGAGACAAAACAAATCCCTCTCTCCCGAACCCTTGTTTACTCCTTTATCTCGCACCTCCCAACATCTGGCGCATCTGGAGGTGGGCCGCTGCTGCCGAAGCCGTGATTTATCCCCGCGAACAGCAGCAGCACCCCCGTGACCGCGCCTGACACGGCATTTCCTGCGCCTCAGCCGCCGGCTGGACCCTCACGCCCGTCCCCCGGGGCCCCGGGCTCTGAGCTGTCAGCGGGATGGGACACAAACGGGACAGCCCTGATGGCGCTGTGGGTGTCCGTGGCACCCGTCCGAGCCTCCTGATGTTGATTCCAGCCGCGGGGCTGCTCTGAGGCAGAACAAGCAGGAGCTGGAGAAAGCATTTCACCTGGGGGAGGCGGCAGGGCTGGCTCTGCCCTCTCCAAACTGCTCCTGGAGCGTTCCGGCTTTGTTCCTCCGGCTCCCGGGAGCCAGCGCTGCCGTGGGAGCGGGGATTGCTCGGTCTGTGCGGCCTCGGGGGGCTGGGGCGAGCTCCTGGCAGCACCTCGCGGTCCCACCCTGCTCGTCCCACCGTGCCTGGGGACACCGCGGTGACATTGATGTGCTGGTTTGCCTCGCAGGGGAGCTGTGCCCGCAGCTCTGGGATGAGGATCTGGCTGGGGACAAGTATGAGAATGTCACCGGTAAGGAAAAACCCTCTTGTCCTGCAGACAGGGTCCCTGACACCTCTGTGCCCTGCCTGGGGACTGTCACCTGTCCCAGGGCCGCCAGCTCTCACCTTTTCCACTCTGCCCTGCAGGTTTTAATCTGATCAAGAGGTTCGATCTGCTGAAGATCTCGTCCATCAAGAAGATCCGCAGCACCCGGGGGCCGGCGGTGCTGCGCCTGGGCACCGTGCCCCTGGTCCAGCCCACGCAGTGAGTGGCCCTGGGTGACCCCTGGGGTGGCCCTGGGTGACCCCTGGGGTGGCACTGGGTGACCCCCTGGGTGGCCCTGGGTGACCCTCAGGTGACCCAAAGCTCCTCCACGCACCATCCCCGTGTGTTGTAAGGTTGGGCTCTGGGTGACGCTGGGCAAATGTCGTGCCAGGGATGCCAGGCTGCTCGGTGTCACCCGCGGGGACACAGGGGACCCCCGGGGCTGCCCGAACACCTTCCTCCTCGAAAGTAAATCCCGGGCTGCCACGGCTCGGCTGGGCAGTGGCCAAACCTTGCGCAAGCAGGGCTCTGTGGCTGCTCTGCGGTTGCTCTTGGCAAGCGCCCGCGGGCTCCAGACAAGCTCCAGAGGCTGCTCAGCTCCGTGCTCAAGGCGTGGGGGAGGCTCCTGGGGGGGCACACGGGGGCTGGCCCTTGTCCCCTCCGTGTCTGGTGCCCGCGGCTGGCAGCGACACTGCAGCGTGGCAAAGTGGGAGCGGATCCACGGCCTCGGGAGCTGTTCCTGGAGGAAACAGCTGCGGTTTGTCCCCACCTCGCCCCGGGGTTGGCACAAAGCTCTGCTGGGCATGGGGCTCTCCGCAGGGTGAGGAGACCCAGCCTGGGCAGCCTGGATGGCTTCGGGATGGGCGGTGGATGCTCCAGGCTGGTGTTGCTCTTGGCTTGTGGCATCCCAAATCCAGCCCTGGGGAGTCTGCACAGCTCTGGTGCCCAGGCTGTGAGCTCCTGTGGGTGCCCACCCACCTCAGTGCCCAGTCGGGGTGTCCCCGCGCCCCACGGAGAGCAGAGGGGACCGCTGGCCTCGTCCCAATCCCCATCCCTTGGCCCAGCTCCAGAGCGGTGGCTGGGAAAATCGCGGGTGCGGAGCCAAGGCCGCGAGCTGAGCAGAGCCCGGAGCAAATATTTCCAGCGGTTTAATGGGCTGTGGGCGAGCTGGGAAAGGCTGCCACAGCTGCCTTGGGGATGATGGATGCATTTCCTGCCTTCCCAGGGACGAAATTTTGGGATAGGAGCATGGCCATAGGTGCTGCAGCTGCCCCAGCAGGGCCGTGTTTGGGGTGCCTGGTGTGGGGCAGGGATGGGGTGAGTGGGGCTGAATCCACCCTGATGACATCTGGGGTGCCACCAGTGGGGACAGACCGCGGCAGGACCTCCGGGGGGTCGTTGGGGTGACGCCGCCACCCGAAAGCGCCCTGTGGATGGGTGCCACCAGCCTTGCGTCCCCAGAGCGCCCTGCAGGGTCCGGCCAGCCCTGACGCCTGTCCCCACAGGCAGGTGTTCCCCCGAGGGCTGCCCCCCACCTTCACCCTGGTCCTCACCTTGCTGCTGAAGAAGAACAGCACCGGGGAGCACTGGTACCTCTTCCAGGTCACCGACTGGCACGGATACCCCCAGGTAGATCCCGGGGACGCGGCGGGACGCGTGAGGGGACAGCCAGGAGCCGTCCCTGAGCCCTGTCCCCTCCGTGCCCAGCTCTCCCTGGCCGTGCACGGCCCCGAGAAAAGCCTGGAGTTCCAGGCCAGGGCGCCGGGGGCCACCTTCGTCAACGCCGTGTTCGCGGGCAAGGCCGTGGCGTCGCTGTTCGACGGGCGGTGGCACAAGGTGGTGGTGGCCGTGCAGGGCCACGCCGTGTCCGTGCACCTGGACTGCGCCTCCATCTCCTCCAAGCCGCTGGCACCGCGGCGGGCGCTGGCCCCGGAGGGAAACGCTTTCCTGGGGCTGGACGCAGTGCGGGGCACCCCGGTCCGGGTGAGTGACCGCGGCAGGCAGGAGGTCACCCCTGAGAGGTCAGGGCAGCTCCGCCCGCGGGGCCGGGGTCAGCCCTGACCGGCCACCCCCGTGTCGCCGCAGTTTGACATTCAGCAAGCGCACATCTACTGCGACGCCGAGCTGGCCCGGCAGGAGGGCTGCTGCGAGATCTCGGCCAGCGGGGTGAGTGTCCCTGAGTGCCCCCCGAGCCCCCAGCCCAACCCCGGCCGGACCCTGGGGCTGTGCTGTGCTCGGGGTTTTGCTCAGAGGAGAGGTGGAACGAGGGCAGGGCTGTCCCCTGGGTGTCACCGCCTCGTGGTGCCTGTCCCCGCGGCCCCGGCTGTCCCCCGGCGGTCCCCCCGCGACCCCGCTGTGTCCCCGCAGTGCCAGACGGAAGCGCCCAAGACGCGTCGGCAAGCGGAGCTGATGCAGAGCAGCAACCTCATCGAGATGGTGCCGCAGCCCGAGGGCCGAGTGTTCACCCGCTGCTTCTGCCTGGAGGAGCCGCTGGGCAGCGTGAGCTCGGGGAGAGCCATCCCGGGCCCATCCCGGTCCCCAGCCCCGGCCCGGACCCCATCCCGGTCCCTATCCTTGTCCCCACGCCGGCCCCGTCCTGGTCCCATCTCTGACCCCATCCACATCCCCACCCTCGGTCCCATCACGGTCCCTATCCTTGTCCCCAGCCCTGTCTCCATCCCCATCCCCGATCCCATCCCCACCCTCAACTCCATCCTGGTCCCCATCTTCAACCCCATCCCGGTCCCCATCCCTGTCCCCAACCCCATCCCCACCTCCAACCCCATCCTGGTTCCATTCCCATCTCCGTCCTTGTCCTCGACCCCATCCCCACCCCCATCCCGGTCCCCATCCCTGTCCCCAACCCCATCCCCACCTCCAACCCCATCCTGGTTCCATTCCCATCTCCGTCCTTGTCCTCGACCCCATCCCCACCCCCATCCCGGTCCCCATCCCTGTCCCTGTCCCCATTCCCACCCCTGTCCCCATCCCTGTCCCCATACCAGTCTCCATCCCTGTCCCAAACCCCATCCCCACCCCCATCCCCCCCCTGCCCGTTCCCATCCCTGTCCCCATCCCCGTCCCCATTCCCACCCCGGTCCTCATCCTGGTCCCCATCCCTGACCCCTACCCCATCCCCATCCCCATTCTGGTCCCCATCCCTGTCCCTGTCCCCATCCCCACCCCCAAACCCGTCCCCATCCCGGTCCCCGTCCCAGTCCCTGTGGGGTGGGCAGCAGCTCAGCAGCCCCGCGGGATGCCAGGGCAGCCACGTTGATGCAGCCCCTGGAAAATCCCTGCCTCAGTTTCCCCTTGGCAAGGACGTGCCGGCACCGGAGGCCTGGGAATGAGGGTGGGGAGGGCTCCTGGGGTCCCATCCTGTCCCATCCGTGGGTGCCTAGAGCAGGACAACCCGGGATTCGTGGAGAGGGGTGGGATAACCCTGGCAGGTCCCACCCACGGGCCCTTCTCACCCCACAGGAGCTGGGGAGAACCTCGGGCAGGACCAGCCTGAGGGAAGATCCCAAGGAGAAGGTGAGGGTGTCCCAGCCCTGCTGTCCCAGTCCTGGCACGCCCAGCCCCGCTCCCCTTCCAGTGCCACCCACTGTCCCAAACCCAGGCTGGGCCTGTCCCCGCGGCGTTTGGGAACTCCCTGCCGCTTCCAGAAGCTGGGAGAAGCGGCTGCTCCGCTCCCCCGAGCAGGGTTGGAGGCCCCACTCGCTCTGTGCTGCTGCTGGAGCCATCCCAGCTATGGCCAAGGGCCTCTTTGTTCCCTCCGAGCGTCTCCGGAGCGTTGCCAGAGCCGGGAAGTGTCTCCAGCGCTCCTGTTCCTCATCCCCGAGCGTCTCTGGGATCCCTCATCCCACCGCGGGGATTCACTGCTGTGTCCTGGGGCTGGGATCCTGCCAGTCTGGAGGCCGTGGGGACACAGCCACATCCTGCCTGCCCCCAATCCCACGGGAGCAGCCTGGAGAGGATGGCTTGGCCCGGCAGAGCCGTGGTCAAGCCACAAATCCGCAGGGAGAGCCAGGCCAGCACCTCCTCACCTCCCCTGGGAGGAAACACGGCCACTTTTCCCTTCTCTATCCCGGAATTCCCTGTGCCCAGGGTTGGGGGGAAATGGTGCTGGGGTGCCCAGGGAGGTGGGGCAGTGGCTGTGGGGTTTGGGGGCTGTGGGGTTTGGGGTCCCAGGGGGTTTGGGGTGCCATGGGCAGTGCTCCAAGCCACTTGTCCCTGTCTCTTGCAGTGCCCTCCCTGCTCGCCCCAGATGGCATCAGGAAATGTGAGTGTGGCACTGGGCACGGGGACCCTGAGCTGGCCAGGCTGTGAGCTGGGGGTGACAAAAGCCAGCAGGGTGCTGTCACCAGCCCCCCACGAGCCACAGCTCCTCCTGGCCCAGGGCCCTGGCAACATCTGGCTGGAGGGAAGGGCTCTGATGCCCTCCAGATGTGGCCCCATTCCTGCAGCAACTGCTGGCTGGGGTAGTGGGGGCGATGACAGGGAGCTGGTGGGTGTTTGGGACATCTCATGGTCCATGGTGGCACTTGGGGACAAGGTGTTGGGAGGATGGGGACCGTGGGGGACTCAGGGCTCTGCTGCTGAAGCCACCGCACCCTTGGGGACACCTCTGTCCTCTCTCCACAGGTCACCCTCGGTCCCCCGGGTCCAAAGGTAGGTTTGTCACCTGCCCGGGCACGGCTCCAGCGGGAATGTGGGAACGCAGTGCCAGAGCATCACTGTCACGGTGGGGACACGGGGACAACGTGTGCCTGTTTGTCACCCACCCTCTCCTCTCTTGCAGGGCGCCAAGGGCGAGCGGGGCCTCCCTGGCACCGCCGGTGGCAAAGGGGACAAAGGTGACCGTGTGAGTGTCCCTGGCCTGTCCCCCGCTGCTCCCTGCGGGGTCCCCGGCACGCGGGGGTCCCGCTGCCCTGGGGGTGCTCCTGCCCCCCAAACCCCCACCCTCACCCCTGAGCCACCTCCCCCCTCCGCAGGGCATGGACTGCGTGCGCACCCACCCCGGCGGCCCCGTGCAGGTGAGACCCCCCAAAATCTCCCCAAAGCCCCTCCCCGTTTCTTCCTCCCCTCTCACCTCCTCCTCCTCCTCCTCCTCCTCCTCCTCCTCGCAGTGCGCCGAGGGGCCGCGGGGCGAGAAGGGACAGCGCGGGCAGGCGGTAAGTGACGCTCGGCCGTGGGGACACGGCGTGGGGACACTGCGGGGGTCCCCCTGCTCCGGGCTGGGGTGGGGGGTCCAGCTCCGTGTGGGGACGGGAGGAGCAGGAGGGGACCCTGCACGAGCCCACCCATGGGCACCCCCTTTTTCCCACGCAGGGGCTCCCGGGGACAGCCGGCGCTGACGGGCAGAAGGTGAGTCCAGCGCTGGCACTGCAGCAGGGACACCTTGGGGTGGTGGCCGAGGTGGCAGGAGCTGCCAGTGCCAACCGCGGGTGACACACCGCGGGTGACATCCGCCTGTCCCGCAGGGCCAGAAGGGCGAGAAGGGCGACGGGGGATTGCAGGGCAAGCCGGGGCGCCCGGGGCGCGATGTGAGTAGTGCTGGGTGGCACCTGGGCACCTCCGAGCACCACCTGGGCACCCCCGGGCACCCCCCGGGTACCCCCCGGGCATCTCCCGGGCAGGGGGGTCCGGCCACAGCATCCCCCACCCACGGAGCCTTCCCATCCCGCAGGGCCGGCCCGGAGAGATCTGCGTGGTGGGGCCCAAGGGCCAGAAGGTACCTGGGGGTTTGGGGGTGACAGGGTGGGAGATGGGGCACGCGGTGGCAGTGCCAGCACTGACACCCCTTCCTTGTCCTGCAGGGTGACCCTGGCGTCGTGGGACCCGAGGGGCTGGCCGGAGAGCCGGGACCCCCAGGAATGCCAGGCTCGCCTGGGATTGGCTTTCCAGGGAAGCCGGTGAGGACCCCTGTGCCACCGCGGTGTCCCCATGGGAGGGGGCAAGGTGCCACCCCCACGCAGGCCTGGCTGACCAGGGCTGGGCATTTTGTCCCTTTCAGGGTGACCCCGGCGGCCCCCCAGGTCTGAAGGGAGAGAAGGTGAGTGCAGGGAAAGGGGTCCCTGCTGCCCCCCGTGCGCAGAGCTGGCCTGGAATGCCATCCGGAGCCAGATGTGGCACAGCTGGGCTGGAGCCACCGCCGGTCCAGCTCCATCTGGGTGGCCCAACGACCTGGCTTGGGGGGCAGGAAACCCCCCCGGGGGGACAGGGGTGTCCCAGGGGCGGAGGGCTGCGGTGTTTTCCCGTGCTGAGCTCAGGCTTTCCCATGTCTGGCTCCAGGGCAGCCCGGGAGCTCCTGGACCCGGAGGATCGCCTGGGACACCCGTGAGTAGCCTGGAGCCAAAGCCTGGGGTCAGGGCCGGGTTTCTTGGCTCGGGGTCGGGGCTGCTTGGCCGGAGAGGTGATGGGATCCGAGCCCAGGAGCCGAGAGGGCTTTGGGAAAAGCGGTGGCCTCGCTCGGGGCTGGGATCACCCTGTGACACGGCTGGTGGCTAACTGGGTGGCACTGATGGGGCACTCCTTGGCCTCACTGTAGCAGCGCTGTCCCCACTTTCCTCCCGCAGGGTCCCCCGGGCGTCCTGGGACCGAAAGGAGACAAGGTGGGTGCTGTGACAGGGTTGGTGAGGTGACAAGGTGGGTGAGGTGACAAGTGGGTGCTGTGACAGGTGGCTGCAATGACGGGTTGAGCGCAGTGACAAGGTGGGTGTGGTGACAAGGTGGGTGAGGTGACAGGTGGGTGCAGTGACAGGGTGGCTGCGGTGACAGGTGGGTGCAGTGACAGGGTGGCTGCAGTGACAGGGAGGGCACAGTGACAGGATGGCTGCAGTGACAGGGTGGGCACAGTGACAGGGTGGGCACAGTGACAGGATGGCTGCAGTGACAGGGTGGGCACAGTGCCAGGTGGGTGCTGTGACAGGGAGGGCACAGTGACAGGATGGCTGCAGTGACAGGGTGGGCACAGTGACAGGATGGCTGTGGTGACAGGTGGGCACAGTGACAGGATGGCTGCAGTGACAGGGTGAGTGCAGTGACAGGGTGGGCACAGTGCCAAGTGGGCACAGTGCCAGCTAGGTGAGGTGACAGGTGGCTGCAGTGACAGAGTGGCCCGGGGTGGCCGCGGGCACATCCCCCGGCCTGGGGGCCGCTCAGGCCATGTGGGGGTCACTCCGCGCACCCCCAGGCTCTGTCTCACTGCTCCCCCCGGGCAGGGCGAGCCGTGCGAGGTGTGTCCCACTGTCCCCGAGGGGACACTCGGTGCCATCGGAATCCCCGGCAAGCCAGGACCCCGGGGACAGCCCGGAGCGCCCGGCAGGGACGGGGTCTCGGTGAGTCTGAGCCCGGGGATCAGTGCGGCGGAGGGCAGGGCGGTGACACCTCAGCGTCCCTGACCTTCCCTCTGTTTGTCCCTTGCCAGGACACGCCCGGCCCCGCGGGACCCAAAGGGGACAGGGTAGGTGACACGGGGCGGGCTGGCTTGTCCCCAGCCGGGGCACACCGGGCACTCCCAGCCCGTGCTGGCAGCCCCCGGCCCAGCTCCTGCTTTTCCTTCCCAGGGAGATCCCGGCATCCAGGGCATGAAAGGGGACAAGGTGAGTGTGACACCCTCCCTCCCACGCCACCGCTCCGCCACCGCAGCCCCTGAGCTGTCCCTGTCCCTCTCCTGCCACCCCAGGGGGACTCGTGCCTGTCCTGCGACCTCCGCGTCCTCGCCGCGCTGCGCCGCGGCCCCGCCGAGGGGCTCGAGGGGGAGCCGGGGCTGCCGGTGAGTCCCGGGGCCGGGTGACCCTCTGCCGTGCCGGGGGGACACCCCGGGGGTGGCGGAGGAGTGACCACGAGCGTGTCCGGCAGGGTGAAATGGGGCTCTCCGGGCTGGCCGGGATCAAGGGGGAGAAGGTGAGTGACCCCCGCGCCCCCTTTTCGCATCGCGGGAACGGCTGGATCCTCCCATGGGGTCGGGGACGGCTTGGCTGACCCTGACCCTAATTCTGACCCTGGCCCGGCCCCTGCTCGTTCCAGGGGGACAGCGGCCACGTGGGACCCACGGGCAGACCGGTGAGTGGGGACACCGAGGGGGCTCAGGGGGTGCGGGAGGGGTCTGGGGGCTCAGGGTTTGGGGGTGGTGGTCTCACCTCTGCCGTGGATTGTCGGTGCAGGGGGTCCCGGGAGAGAAGGGAGACCCAGGAGTGCGGGGGCTCAAAGGAGAGAAGGTGAGCCCGGCGGTGGGGACCCCCTGTCCCTGTCCCTGTCCCTGCCCTGTCCGTGCCACCCCCCAGCAGGGGAGGGCAGGGGGGCCGTGAGCCCCCCGCTCCTGCCGTGCCGCAGTCCCCAGCGCCACATGTCCCTCCGCAGGGCGAGCAATGCGGGCAGTGCCCTCCCACCCCGCAAGCCCTCCAAGGGGCGACGACATTGGTGGCAGTGCCGGGGTCACCGGGGGAAAGGGGCCCTGCTGGCCCCCCGGGCAGAGCGGTGAGTGCCCCCCGTGCCCGCCGTGCCCGTTTTGGGGGGGATGCCCCGGCCTGACCCATCCCTGCCTTTCCCCAGGGCAGACCCGGCGACGCCGGCGAGAAGGGACAGAAGGTGAGAGGGTCTGGGAGCGGGTCCTGGGGGTGGCAGAGGGCCCTGTGACCTCTGTCTGCCGTGTCCCCTCCCTCCCCGTGCCAGCCTTGTCCCCTCTCTTCTCCAGGGCGACGCTGGCAGCCCTGGGGACCCGGGCACGCCTGGCATGGCTGGTGTCCCAGGGCTGTCGGGTGAGCCTGGCATCAGGGGCCCGGCCGGCCCCAAAGGCGACAAGGTGAGACCCCCGCATTTCGGGGACCTGCACCCCATCACCGTGGTGTCACCCACCCCTCCATCCCCGTGCTGTCCCCTCCCCACAGGGAGACGCCTGCCAGCCCGGCCCCGCCGTGCCCGGGGACCGCTCGGACGCGGTGGGCATCCCGGGAAAACCCGGGGCCAAAGGGGACCAGGGCCCGCCGGGCATCGGCCAGCCGGGCAGACCCGTGAGTGCGACCTCCCCCGCGGCCACAGGGCCTGGTGGCACCGTGCCCTCGGGGTGACCCTGCTGTGTTTTAGGGCAAGCCGGGGCTGCCGGGGGTGCAGGGCCCCGCTGGGCCCAAGGGGCTGCAGGTGAGTGGGGTGCAGGGGATGGGGGTCTGGGGACACCTCACTGCCCCTCGGTGTCCCTGGTGGGGTGCAGGGGCTGGGGACACCTCACTGCCCCTCTGTGTCCCTGGTGGGGTGCAAGGGCTGGGGGTCTTGGGGACACCTCACTGCCCCTCTGAGTCCATAGTGGGGTGCAGGGGATGGGCTGGGGGTCTGGGGACACCTCACTGCCCCTCTGTGTCCCTGGTGGGGTGCAGGGGCTGGGGGTCTGGGGACACCTCACTGCCCCTCTGTGTCCATAGTGGAGTGCAGGGGCTGGGGACACCTCACTGCCCCTCTGAGTCCATAGTGGGGTGCAGGGGCTGGGCTGGGGGTCTGGGGACACCTCACTGCCCCTCTGTGTCCCTAGTGGGGTGCAGGGCCTGGGGGTGTTGGGGACACCTCACTGCCCCTCTGTGTCCCTAGTGGGGTGCAGGGGATGGGCTGGGGGTCTGGGGACACCTCACTGCCCTTCTGCCCATAGTGGGGTGCAGGGCCTGGGGTGGGGGTCTGGGGACACCTCACTGCCCCTCTGCGTCCATAGTGGGGTGCAGGGGCTGGGGACACCTCACTGCCCTCCGTGTCCATAGTGGGGTACAGGCCCTGGGCTGGGGGTCTGGGGACACCTCACTTCTCCTCTGTGTCCCTGGTGGTGTGCAGGGGCTGGGGGTCTGGGGACACCTCACTGCCTTTCTGCCCATAGTGGGGTGCAGGGGAGGGGGGTCTTGGGGACCCCCTTACTGCCCCTCCGTGTCCCTAGTGGGGTGCAGGGGCTGGGCTGGGCGTCTGGGGACACCTCACTGCCCCTCTGTGTCCACCTTGGGGTGCAAGGCCTGGGGGTCTTGGCGACACCTCACTGCCCCTCTGTCCATAGTGAGGTGCAGGGGCTGGGGGTGGGGGTCTTGGGGACACCCCACTGCCCTCTGTGTCCCTAGTGGGGTGCTGAGGCGGGGGTCTGGGGACACCTCACTGCCCCTCTGTCCATAGTGGGGTGCAGGGGCTGGGCTGGGGGTCTGGGGACACCTCACTGCCCTCTGTGTCCTCAGGGAGAGCCAGGACCGCGGGGGATCGGCCAGCCGGGACCGCAGGTGGGTTTTGGGGTGCCCGTGTTGTCCCCTGCCATGCCCCGTGCCGGGTGGCTCTGGTGGCTTTCACACTCTCTGCTTTTTCCAGGGAGACCCTGGGAGCAGCGGACCCCCGGGGAAACCTGTGAGTAGGGCTTGGGGTGGGGTTTTGGGGTAGCGTTTTGGGGCGGGGTTTTGGGGTGGGGGTTTTGGGGTGGCGTTTTGGGGTGGGGGTTTTGGGGCGGGGTTTTGGGGCGGGGTTTTGGGGTGGAGTTTTGGGGGTGGCGTTTTGGAGTAGCGTTTTGGGGCGGGGTTTTGAGTGGGGTTTTGGGGTGGGATTTTGGGGCGGGGATTTTGGGGTGGGGATTTAAGGCGCGGGGCTTTGGGGTGGGGTTTTGGGGTGGGGGTTGGGGCGGGGTTTTGGGGCGGGGTTTTGGGGCGGGGTTTTAGGGTGGGGGTTTTGGGGTGGGGTTTTAGGGTGGGGTTTTGGGGTGGCGTTTTGGGGTGGGGTTTTGGGGTGGGGTTTTGTGGGGTTTTGGGGCGGGGTTTTGGGGTGGGGTTTTGGGGCGGGGTTTTGGAGCGGGGTTTTGGGTGGCGTTTTGGGGTGGGGTTTTGGGGCGGGGTTTTGGGGTGGCGTTTTGGGGTGCCCAGCCCTGGGAGATGGGGTCACACCCCATCAGTGAGGTCACACCCCGGCTGTGTCACCCCCCTGTGCGGGCGGTGGGGACACTGCTGTCCCCTCACTGCGGGGAACTAACACCCCGTCCTGTCCCCAGGGCCCCCCCGGACCGCAGGGACCCCCGGGGATGGCAGCCGAGAAAGGTGCCAAGGTAAGGGAGCGTCCCCCAGCCCTCGGTGTCCCCCGTGCTCCCCATTCCTGCCATCCTTCCTCTGCAGGGATCTCCGGGCCCCAAAGGTGCCATGGGACCCCCGGGACCACCAGGGAGCAGCGTCACAGGGCCACCGGTAGGTCCTGCCCTCCAGGACGGGCAGTGCCACCCCTTGGCACCTTGACCCCGTCCGAGCCACGATGTTTCCTCACCCTCCTCTTCCTCGCAGGGCCCCGAGGGGCAGCGGGGGCTCCCCGGCTCCAGCGGGCAGCCGGTAGGTCCGGGGGGTGCCAGGGGGCTGTGCCAGGGGTCTGAGCGGTCATCCGGTGCCCCGCGGTGGGTGGAGGGCACCGGGGGCCACCCTAATGCCCATCTCCGCTTTCCTCTGGCAGGGGGAGAAGGGCGCCCAGGGAGAGAAGGTGAGTCGGGGTCCGGCTGGAGCCCTGCCCCCCGTGCCACCCCCTGCCCACCCTACCCCCACCCTTCTCCCTACAGGGAGACCCCGGTGAGTGCTCCTGCCCGCCCAGCCCCCGCCAGGACCCCAACTACACCGGGATGCCGGTAAGTGTCACCCTCCCCCCGCTCAGTGTCACCCCCGGGCCCGGTTCAGCCTCCCGAATCCTCTTCCCCCTCTCCCACCCCCAGGGAGCCCCAGGATTGTGGACCGGGATGTCCTGGCAGCCCCAGCCTGGCCCTCAGGTCTGTGCCACCCCCGCCGCGCCCCTCCCGCCCCCCTTCACCCCTCGCCTGTCTCTGATGGTGTTTTTGGGGTCTCGCAGGGCCCCCCCGGAGCCCCCGGCCCGCCCGGCCCGCCCGGTGCCCCCGGCCGCCAGGTGAGCGGTGGGACACGGGAGCAGCGGTGGGAGAGAGGGAACGATCCCGATCTTTTAGGGCAGGGATTAAATCCGCGGCCTCCCCTCGGATTTAGGGAATGCCGGGACACAACGGTTTGCCTGGACTGCCCGGACCGGCTGGAGACCTGGTGGGTGGGGACCCCAGTGTCCCTCTTGTCCCCCATCGCGGGGACAATCCCTCCCTCCATCCATCCCTCTTTTCCAGGGACCTCTGGCCGTCATGGCTGAGAGGAACATCGAGGTGCTGAAGGTGAGAGGCTGCGGGTGGGGTCACCCTCCTGCCTTGGGGACCCCTCGGGGCGCCCCTGACTCCCCTTTTCCCCCCCCCCAGACTCTCTGCGGGGACTGTGCCCAGCTGCAGGCAGCCCTGGAATCTCCCGGGGGAGCGGACGGAGAGAAGGGCGATGGGGGAATGCCGGGAGCCCCTGGCAGCGAGAACTGTGCCCGGGTGAGTATTCCCGCAGCTCTGGGTGGGAATTTCGGTGCCCGGGTGAGTATTCTTATTCTCTGTGTGGGAATTTCGGTGCCCTGGTTAAGTATTCCCGCAGTTCTGGGTGGGAATTTCGGTGCCCGGGTGAGTATTCCCGCAGTTCTGGGTGGGAATTCCGGTGTCCGGGTGAATATTCCTATAGCTCTGTGTGGGAATTTCGGTACTCGAGTGAGTATTCCCACAGCTCTGGGTGGGAATTCTGGTACCAGGGTGAGTATTCCCTCAGCTCTGGGTGGGAATTTCGGTGCCCGGGTGAGTATTCCCTCAGCTCTGGGTGGGAATTTCGGTGCCCGGGTGAGTATTCTTATAGCTCTGTGTGGGAATTTCGGTGCCCGGGTGAGTATTCCCTCAGCTCTGGGTGGAAATTCCGGCGCCCGACATCCCCTGGTCCTGCGGGGTGAGGTGGAGAGACGCCCCCGAGTCCCTGGGAATTGTTTTTTGTGGGAGTTGTGGGAAGCACCGCGCTCCGGACGCGCTTTGGGGGCACTGTGAGCCCCCCTGGACACTCTGGTCCCGCTGGAAATGCGGACACAGCTCCAGTGGGGACCCCGGGATGGGGACAAGCTCATCCTGTCCCCGCCGGGTGACTCCAGCCTTTCCTTGCAGTGCTTGTCGCAGTTCCCGCGAGCGGAGGAGGCTCGGGTGAGTGGCGCTGGTGTCCCCGTCCCACCCCAGGTCCCCAGGGTGCTGCAGGGGTGGTCCCTGCTGGCCATCCGGGACTGTCCCCGCACCGTGGGGACGCCTGGGCGGAGGGCAGGGCCAGCCCGGGGTCCTGATGTGTCGCCTCTCCGTGCAGGGTGACAGCCCCGACTGCGCAGGAGACCCCGGGCTCCCGGGAGCCCCAGGCATGCCAGGAGAGAGAGGAGAGCAGGTGGGTGACCCCCACCCCATCCACGGACCCCCTCCCGCCATTCCAGCCCTCCCCGGGGGGGTGTGGTGCCCCTCGGGGCTGTCCCCACCTCCGCGGTCACACCTGACAGCGCCACCCCTCCTCCGCAGGGCTCACCAGGACTGCGGGGACCCCCGGGACCACCCGGGCCCATCGTAAGTAGCCGTGCCCGGGGTGGGGGGCGCTGAGGGGCTCGGAGCCCCTAAAAGCAGGTCTCAAAAGGGGCCTGGCACCGTGCCCACGGACGCGGCCGTGGCGAGGCGCGGGTGTGACACGGCACGGATGTCCCCGGCGAGGCTGGAGATGGAGGTGACGGCGCTGCCAGCCCCGAGGTGGAGCAGGAGCTCCGCGGCACCCCGAGGGCTCAGCCCAGGCTCCCCAGCGCCTTTTCCAGGCTGTGACCTCCCTGTTTCTCCCCTCAGGGCCCCCCAGGCTTTCCCGGAACGCCGGGAGCACCCGGACTGCCCGTAAGAACCCAGCACGGCTCCGCTCTGTGCCCTGTGTCGCTGCCGCTTGGTTTGGCTGTGTCCCTTGTCCCCGTCCCCGCCGGGAGCGGCCGCCCCCTCCCCTCCCGCTCCATCTCCATCCTGTCATTGCCATTCCTCCATCCCAAAGCAGGGGGTCCCGGCGGACCCGGGATCTGCGGTGATCTTCCCGAGATCGGGGACACGGTGCTGGCACTCGCCACCGGCTGGGTCCCCTCGCCACGGCGGGACCCGGTGCGGCTCCGCGGCTCCAGGTGTGCCAGGGACCTGCCACCTCGGCGTGGCGACCATCGGGGTGGCACCTGCTGGCCCCCAGGGGAGCAGGAGGATCCCGTGTGCGGCCGGTGCCACCTGGGCTCGTCCTCTGGTCACTCCTCTGTTGTCACCCAGCCTCCATCGCCATCTCCATCTTCATCTCCATCCTCATCCTCACCTCCATCTCCACCTTCCTGCTCCCGCCCTGCTCGCTCCCCACAGGAGCCGGTGGTGGGGCTGTGCCGGCGGCTCGCAGAGGATCCTGCGCTCCTGCTCGTGTCCCCTCGTCCACTAATGTCACCGTCACCCCACGGGCTCTCTCTGTGGGGCTCTCTGTGGGCCATGCTCTGCGGTGTGCCAGCGTGTCCTGTCGTTCTCTGTCACCTCGGCACCATGTCGCCCCACTAACCCCACCCCATCCGGAGGTCCCCGTGGGTATTCTGGCTGTCCCCGTGTCACCCTGGGAGGACAGGGGGCACCAGGCTGGAGCGTGGCCTGCGGGCACCCCACGCAGCCCCCCCAGGGCTGAGCTTTCTGTGGCCCCAGGGTGACAGTGCCAGGGTTTGAGTGTCCCCCCGGTGCCCGTGGCCGAGCCAGGGGTGGAGGGAGCCCAGCCGGGGTCCCAGCAGAGGTCACCAACCCCACGGGCTGTGCCCAGGTCCCGCTGCCAGGTGGGCACAGCCCCGGGAGGGGTTGTAGGGTCCCCCTGCATCTCCTCTCTTCTCCCCCCAAAGGGTCTCCAAGGGGAACGCGGCCCTGCCGGGCTCGCCGGAGCCAAGGGGGAGCCGGTGAGTGCTGCGGGGACAGGGGGACAGTGGTGGCCCAGGGGGACGTTGGTGGCCCAGGGGGTTTGGGCTCCTGGTGGGGCACTGCAGGTGGGTCAGTGTCATTGTCGCCCCACACAGGGACCTCCAGGACAGCCCGGCTACCCCGGGGCAACGGGGCCCCCCGGCCTTCCCGTGAGTACTGGGGGGACTGGGCAGCAGCCCCCAGCCCCCTCGGGGGTCCCCATGGCCCTCCCGGTGCTCCCCCACACAGGGTGGCATGTCCCCGCGGGGCTCATCCTTGTTCTGTCCATCCAATCCCATCCTACACATTCCCAGTGCCCCGTTCATCCATGTCACAGCTGTCTGCACCCTGAGCATTCCCTCTCTGTCCCCGTATTTCCTCTTCCGTGTCCCATGTCCCATCCCTGCCCCAAATCGCATCTGTGTCTCATGTCCCATCCCTGCCCCATGTCCCATCCATGTCCCACATTCTGTCCGTGCCCCATGTCCCATCTGTGCCCCATGTCCTATCTGTGCCCCATATCTCATCCCTGTCCCATGTCCCATCCATGCCCCAATTCCCATCTGTGTCTCATGTCCCATCTGTGCCCCATATCCCATTCCCACCTCAAATCCCATCCTTGCCCCATGTCCCACGGATGCCCCAAACCCCATCCATGTCCTGTATCCCATCCGTGCCCCAAATCCCATCCCTGCCCCATATCCCATCCATGCCCATATCCCATCCCTGCCCCATATCCCATCCCTGCCCAGCCCCATATCCCATCCCTGCCCATATCCCATCCCTGCCCATATCCCATCCCTGCCCCATATCCCATCCCTGCCCAGCCCCATATCCCATCCCTGCCCCATATCCCATCTATGCCCCATATCCCATCCCTGCCCCATTTCCCATCCCTGCTCCATTTCCCATCCCTGCCCCATTTCCCATCCCTGCCCCATATCCCATCCCTGCCCATATCCCATCCCTGCCCAGCCCCATATCCCATCCCTGACCAGCCCCATATCCCATCCCTGCCCATATCCCATCCCTGCCCCATATCCCTGCCCGGCCCCATATCCCTGCCCGGCCCCATTTCCCATCCCTGCCCCATAGCTCATCCCTGCCCCATAGCTCATCCCTGCCCCATATCCCATCCCTGCCCATATCCCATCCCTGCCCAGCCCCATATCCCATCCCTGCCCATATCCCACCTTGTCCCCTTCCTCCCCAGGGCATCAAAGGCGAGCGAGGCTACGTGGGCCCCCCCGGAGAGAAAGGGGAGCTGGTGAGTCCCTCGGGACCCCAACCCAGGGCCCGAGGGGCAGGGGGCTGCCCCCTCTGCCCCCTCCCTGTGGGCAGCGGGGCTGAGCTCATTCCAGCCACATCCCTCTGATCCTATTCCCGTCCTTCCCAGGGACCCCCCGGCGTGGATGGGCTGCCCGGTCCTGTGGGGCCAGCGGTAGGTGCCCACCCTGGGGGGCTGTGGGGTGGGAGGGGGCGGTTGTGGGGTGCTGCCCCCACCTCATCCCATCTCTCCGCAGGGTCCCAGGGGCGAGCGCGGGCTCCCGGGAAGTGTCGGAGAGAAGGGGGACCAGGTGAGTGTCCCCAAATGGGACCCCCGTGGGGCTGTGGGGTGTGGCTGTGGGGTCTGGCTCAGCTCTTGTCTCTCCGCAGGGTTTCCAGGGCCAGCCTGGCTTCCCGGGACCACCGGTGAGTAAATCCCACTGGGAATGAGGGGTGCATCCCACCGGGAATTCCAGCAGGGTATCCCCAGGACGTGGTGACCATCCCTGGCTGTGTGTCCCCATGTCCCCACAGGGATGGGGATGGGGACAGGGGACACAGGACACGGGTGGGATGAGGTGCAGGGAGCAGCCCCACAGCAATCCCATTAAAATAATTTGGGAAAGAGTGGGATGCACGGACTGGGCTCTTCTGGGATCCCCCATGGACTCCACACCCTTTTCTCTTTAGGGTCCTCCAGGTTTCCCGGGAAAGGTTGGTCCAGCGGGGCCACCAGGGCCTGTGGCCGAGAAGGTGAGTGCCGGGGGCTGTGTGGTGTCACCCCTTGTCCCCCGGGTTTGGTGCCCAGCCCTGCTGTGCCCGTGACCCCCTGTGGCTCTTGCAGGGCAGCGAGGGCATGCGAGGCCCCGCGGGGATGCCAGGGCCGCCCGGACCCCCAGGACCCCCGGGAATCCAGGTGAGACCCCCTCTGTGTGCCACCCTTGGGTGCTCCTGGGAGCACTGCTGGCTGTCCCCATTCCCAGGGACCTGATCCCATCCCCACGGATCTGTCCCCATTCCCACGGATCTGTTCCCATCCCCAGGGACCTGATCCCATTCCCAGGGACCTGTTCCCATTCCCATGGATCTGTTCCCATTCCCGAGGGACCTGATCCCATTCCCACGGACATGTTCCCATTCCCGAGGGACCTGATCCCATTCCCACGGACATGTTCCTATGGCCGGAGCTGCCCTGAGCAGGTCCCTCGGGGGCTCCCAGCACTCCTCAGTGCAAACCACCCCGCGACACTGTCACCTTGTCCCCACAGGGCCCTGCTGGCTTGGAAGGACTGGATGGCAAGGACGGGAAGCCGGGGCTGCGGGTGAGGCTCCAGAGCTCTCCCGGGTTCTGGTGGGGGACAGCCACCCTGAAACCCCCCCAGGACACCCCCAAGCCGTGTCTCTTTCTCCCCAGGGTGACCCTGGTCCCCCCGGGCCACCAGGGATGATGGGTCCTCCGGTGAGTGACAGCCAGGACTGGGTTCCCTGAGCCGGGACTGTCCCATCCCCTGGTCCTGGGGACACTGAGCTCTGGGAGGTGGCCCTGGACCGCCATGGCAGGGTCAGGGTCGCTGGCGGGATCTGAGACCCCTACCCAGCACTTTTCTCTCTCCAGGGCTTCAAGGGCAAGACAGGACACCCGGGGCTCCCAGGCCCGAAGGTGAGAGATGGTGACACTGGGCGGTGACACCCCCAGGGACGTCGGGCCTGGCTGGACTCTCCCCTCATTCCTCTGCCCATGATGTCCCTTCCTCCTTTTAGGGTGACTGCGGCAAACCTGGCCCCCCGGGGAGCACGGGCCGGCCGGGAGCGGAGGTGAGCAAGGGCTGGGTGACCCCCGGGCTGGCTGGGCACTTGTCACCACCCTGTCTTCCTTGTCACCACCCTGCCTTCCTTGTCACCACCCCGCCTTCCCCCTTGCCATCCTCAGGGTGACCCTGGACCCATGGGACCCCAAGGCCGGCAGGGACCCCCAGGGCTCATTGTAAGTTGGAGCTGTCCCCCTGACACCCCCTCGGGGGGCCTCTGATGCCTGTGACCCCCCAGCTGAGCACCCTGTCCCTGTCCCCAGGGCCCTCCCGGCACCCCGGGACAGCCGGGTCCCGCTGGCCTGGCTGGAGTGGTGAGTACTCTGGGACCCCACAGTCGGGGATTTGGGGTCAGGATGGGGGAGGTTTGGGACCCCCAGCCCTGCCCTGCGCTGATCCCCACGCTCCCCGCAGGGGCTGAAGGGCGAGCGCGGCTCCGTGGGCGAGCGGGGTCTGCCGGGGATGCCAGGACAGCCGGGACCCCCGGGACACCCGGGACCACCGGTGAGTGCCGCAGAGCCGTGACACCGTCCCCGGTACCCCGGAGCAGTGGGGGCCTTGAGGGTGGCCCCATGGCGGCCACCACCTCACGCTGTCGCTCTTTGTCCCCGCAGGGGGAGCAGGGACCGGACGGACCCGTTGGGAAAGAGGTACGAGCAGGAGGTCCGGAGCTGTCCTGCCCCGCTGGAAAATCCACAGCGATGGGTTGTCGCATCCTCTGGCCTGGCCGGGGTGTCCCCAGGGTGGGGACATCCCTGCCACCGCGCTCCTCTTTTCCAGGGACCGCCAGGAAAACCGGGCATGGCGGGACCGGCCGGACAGAAGGTGAGGAGAGCTCGCCAGTGCCACCACGGCCACCCCGGTGTCCCACAGCTGTCCCCGCACGGCGCGGCTGAGCCTTTCCTCTCCGCAGGGCGACGCTGGATCCCCCGGCGAGAGGGGCTACCCGGGGGAGAAGGGCAGAGCCGGAATGCCCGGGGGTCCGGGGAAAAGCGGCTCCATGGGGCTCGTGGGACCGCGGGGACCCGCGGGCGAGAGGGGACCCCCGGGCTCGCCGGGCCCCGCGGGCAGCCCCGGGCTGCCGGGCCCGCCGGGGATGATGGTAAGGACGGGTGGCCGGTCGGGGGGCAGGACCGTGTCCCTTGGGCGGGGCGCGGTGGCCGCGGCCCCTCCGTGTCCCCTCGCGTGTCCCCTCGCGTGTCCCTTCCGGTTTCTCTCGTGTGTCCCCTCCGTGTCCCCTCGCGTGTCCCCTCGTGTGTCCCTTCTGGTTTCCCTCGCGTGTCCCCTCGCGTGTCCCCTCCGTGTCCCCTCGCGTGCCCCCTCCATGTCCCTTCCGGTTTCCCTCGCGTGTCCCCTCCGTGTCCCCTCGCGTGTCCCTTCCGGTTTCCCTCGTGTGTCCCCTCGCGTGTCCCCTCGTGTGTCCCTTCTGGTTTCCCTCGCGTGTCCCCTCGCGTGTCCCCTCGCGTGTCCCTTCCGGTTTCTCTCGTGTGTCCCCTCCGTGTCCCCTCGCGTGTCCCCTCGTGTGTCCCTTCTGGTTTCCCTCGCGTGTCCCCTCCGTGTCCCCTCGCGTGCCCCCTCCATGTCCCTTCCGGTTTCCCTCGCGTGTCCCCTCCGTGTCCCTTCCTGTGTTCCCTCCATGTCCCCTCGCGTGTCCCCTCCATGTCCCCTCCGTGTCCCCTCGCGTGTCCCCTCGTGTCCCCGCAGGGCGATGTGGTGAATTACGACGAGGTCAAGAGGTTCATCCGGCAGGAGCTGAACAAGATGTTTGACGGTACCGGGGGGTGGGACCGAGGACCGGGGACCCCCCAGCCTCGTCCCCGCCGGTTCTGAGCTCGGTCCCTGTCCCCGCAGAGCGCATGGCGTATTACACCTCCCGGCTGCAGTTCCCGGTGGAGATGGTGGCATCCCCGGGCAGGCCCGGTCCCCCCGGGAAGGACGGGCTGCCCGGCCGGCCGGGACCCCCCGGCTCCCCGGGGATGCCGGGGCAGATCGGCAGAGAGGGGCGGCAGGGCGTGCCGGGCATGAGGGGTACGTGCTGCTCCCCGGCACATTCCCGGTGTCCCCAGGATGTTCCCGGTGTCCCTGGGATGTTCCCGGTGTCCCCTGGATGTTCCTGGTGTCCCCGGGACGTTCCTGGTGTCCCCGGGATGTTCTCGGTGTCCGTAGGATGTTCCCGGTGTCCCCGGGATGTTCCCGGTGTCCCCAGAACGTTCCCGGTGTCCCCAGGATGTTCCCGGTGTCCCCGGGATGTTCCTGGTGTCCCTGGAGTATTCCATGCTGTCCCAAGGGTGTTCCCAGTGTCCCCGTCGTGTTCCCAGGACGTTTCTGGTGTCCCTGGGATGTTCCTAGTGTCACCATCATATTCCCAGTGTCCCCAGTCCGTTCCTGGCGTCCCCGGGGCCTTCTCAATCTGCCCGGGATGCTCCCGGTGTCCCTGAGTGCTCCTGGTGTCCCCGGGATGTCCCCGGGATGTTCCTGGTGTCCCTGGGTGCTCCCGGTGTCCCCATCATGTTCCCAGTGTCCCCAGGACATTCCCAGTGTCCTCGGGGTGTTCCCAGTGTTCCCGGGGTGTTCCTGGCATCCCTGGGATGTTCCCGGTGTCCCCATCATGTTCCCAGTGTTCCCAGGACCTTTCTGGTGTGCCCAAGAGGTTCCCAGTCTCCCCGATGCATTCCCAGTCTCCCCAGGATGTTTTCAGTGTCACCGGCGCAGTCCCAGTGTCCCCGGGGTGTTCCCAGTGTCCCCGGGGTGTTCCTGGCATCCCCGGGGTGTTCCCAGTGTCCCTGTCATGTTCCCAGGACGTTTCTGGTGTCCCCAGGACGTTCCCAGTGTCTTCGGGGGTGCTCCCAATGTCCCCGGGGTGTTCCTGGCATCCCGGGGGTGTTCCCAGTGTCCCCAGGGTGTTCCTGGCATCCTCGGGGTGCTCCCAGTGTCCCCGTCATGTCCCCAGGACGTTCCCAGTGTCCCTGATGCATTCCCAGTGTCCCCGGGGCGATCTCAGTGTCCCCGGGGTGTTCCCAGTGTCCCTGGGATGCCGTGGCTCTGCCGGGGTCTCACCCCTCCGCATTCCCCTCCCTTCCAGGCGAGCCGGGTGCCAAAGGAGAGAAAGGCGAGAAAGGCGTGGGGCTGATGGGGGACAGCGGCCCCCCGGGACCCCCAGGTGAGCCCCCTCCCTCCGCGTGACCCCCGGCCCCACGCTGGGCTTTGCTGCCACCCTGTGCCCCCTCCCTCTTTCTCTCCATCTCTTCCAGGTCCCCAAGGGCCACCAGGCTATGGCAAGATGGGTCCCCCGGGCCCCGTGGGGCAGCAGGGCATCCCCGGCATCCCCGGCCCTCCCGGTGCCACCGGGCAGCCGGGCAAGACGGGGCACTGCAGCCCCGCCGAGTGCCTGGGGGCCGTGCCCATGGAGCAGCCGCTCTTCCAGCCCAAGAACGTCAAGGGTCCCTTCGGCTGAGGGGCCCCGCGGCCCCCGCGCCCCCCGAATTTGCTGTTAATATTGTTTCCCCGCTGTGCCGGGGCCGTGCCTGTCGCGGGGGGCTCGGGGGTTGTACAGCTCCGTGGCAATCGCGGGGGCGGGTGGATCCTGCCCCAAAAATACACCTGTGCTGGTGCCTCACCGCCTCCCGGCTCCGTCATTGGACACGGGTGGGGCTCTGCCTCCTCCCCATCCCTGTCCCCATCCCTGTCCCCATCCCTGTCCCCATCCCTGTCCCCGTCCGGTCCTGAGGCCACCCTGGCTGGGGACACGGGGACCCGGAGCTCCCTGTGGCTGATGGATGGGGGGGATCCCGGTCCTGATCAGGGGGGATCCTGGCGCTGCCTCAAGGGCAATCCCAGCCGTGATCTGGGGCTATCCCAGCCCAATTCCTGGGGAGATTCCAGCTCTCCTCCCAGCACATCCCACCCCGGGAGCTCCTGTCTGTGATGTGGGGGGACCCCAGCCCTGCCTCAGCAGGGATCCCAAATCCTGTGCAGATCCCAGCTCTCACCTTTGGGAATTCTCGCCCTGCTCTCAGGCTGATCCCAGCCCTGCTCTTGGGCTGATCCTGACCATGCGTGGGATCCCTGGGAATCCCAGACCAGCATCCCCATCCTGATCCTAGAGGGATCTCGGTCCTGCAGCCAGGGGAATCCCAGCCCTCCTTTTGTGGGGTTGCCAGCCGCACTCCCAGGCTGATCCTGGCCGCACTCCCGGGCCGATCCCGGCTGAGATCCCGGGGAATTCCGGCCCCGCTCCCGAGCAGCTCCCGCCGTTATTCCCTCCCCGTGGGGCGCTACTGCCGCTTTAAGGCCCCCTCGGGAGCGCGCTTCCCGCGCGTCACCGCTCGGCCTCGGCCCCGCCCAGGGGGCGTGGTCTCAGCGCGTAGCAACCAATGGGCGTGGGGCTTTCCGTGACGTCATTGGGGCCGGGCCGGGCAGAGGAGCCACTATGGCGTACCCGGGGCAGGTGCGGCGGGACCGGGACCGGGATGGGGATCGGGATGGGGATGGGGACGGGGATCGGGATGGGGATCGGGACCTGGATCGGGACCGGGATGGGGACCGGGAGCGGAACTGGGACGGGGATCAGGATCGGGATGGGGACGGGAATCGGGACCGGGATGGGGACGGGGGTCGGGACCCGGACCGAGACCGGGACCAGGAGTGGCTGCGGGGAGCGGGGAGTGGGAGTGGGACCGGAACCTGGACCAGGACCAGGAGTGGGAGCGGCGGCGGGGAGCCCGACCGTGACCGAGGGCGGGGACTGGGAACCGGGGAGAGGGACCGGAGCGGCGCCGGGTACCCGGACTGTGACCGGGACTGTGACCGGGAGCGGGACTGTGCCCGGGGGCGGGGATGGCACCGGCGGCTGGCCCAGGGGAGGTGCGCGGGGGGTCCGGGGTGGGTGGCGCGGGGTCTGTCCCCGTGCCCATCTCGGTGCCCGGTGTCCGGTGCCCTCCTCACACCGGCTCTGTCCCCTCCGCAGGGCTTCCCCGGCGCAGGACAGCCCCCCCCGGTCGGGCCCTACCCCGGGGGTCCCTACGGCGGGGGGCCACCCCCAGGGCCCTATGGGCATCCCCCGCCCGGGGGTCCCTATGGCGGGGGGCCACCCCCGGGGCCCTACGGGCAGCCCCCGCCCGGGGGTCCCTACGGCGGCCCCTACGGCAGCCCCCAGCCCGGGCCCTACGGTGGGGCGGCCCCGGCAGGTGAGTCCGGGGCTCTCCCTGCGGCGGTACCGGGGATAGAGGTGGGGTCCCCAGCCCGGTGCGGGTCGGGGGTTGGGGGTCGCCAGTCCAGTGCCCGGGGGGGGGATAGGGGCTGAGGGGCTCCCCACTCTGTGCCAGGAGGAGTTGTCCTGGCTCGCCCGGCTCAGCAGAACCAGAATGAAGTTCAGTGTCCCAGTTTATTATTTTGAAATCCTGGAGGAGGAGGAGGAGAAGGAAGAGGAGGAGGAGAAGGAGGAGGAGGAAGAGGAAGTTCCAGGCGGCCCTAAAACTTTCCACCCCACATCCGTCTCCTGGTGCTGCCGGGTTTGTGGGGCAGCACCGCGGCTCCCTCTCCCTCCCAGAGCCCCACCAGGCTCTGATTCACAGCCCTTTCTCAGCTCCGGCCGCTCCGTGCCCATCCCAGCCCTGTTTTCCCAGGAATTTACGGGGCTATAAAACCCGCTGGGAGCAGGAGCTCAGCCCGGCCCTGTGAGCCACCCCTGGGGACAGCCCAGAGCGGGGGGTGACAGCGCCGATGGCCTCTCCCCACGCAGGGAATGCCCCCCCAGGGGTGGATCCCGAGGCGTTTTCCTGGTTCCAGACGGTGGATGTGGATCACAGTGGATTCATCTCCGTCAAGGAGCTGAAGCAGGCGCTGGTCAACAACAACTGGTCCTCGTTCAACGATGAGACCTGTCTGCTCATGATCAGTGAGTTTGGGGTGTCCCCCCGCCTCCTATCCTGGTTTTAATCTGGTTTGTTTGGATTTGGGGTGAAGCCCATCCCTGCAGCATTCCCCTTTTCCCTGGGGATCGCTCCCAGCTGGAGCCGGAGCTGGGCAAACCAAGCAGCTCCCGCTGGTGGAGGACACGAGTGAAGGGCCCAAAATCCTGCTTGGAAAAGGAAATCCCAGCTCTGCGCAAGCCCCAGATCCCAGAAAGACCAGCAGGAAAGGGAGGGAGAGCCCAAAAATCGCTGAGACTGACCCCAGAGCTGGCCCCAACCTCAGCTTTCGGTGCCATTCCTTACCACCCTCAGGGGTTGAACGCTTCCAGGCGGTGCCAGTCCTGGTGAGGGGGGAATTTCGGGATCGGAGCAGGATTCCAGAGAGCAGTGGCGTGGATCCTGAGCTCTCTGGAAGCTCCTGCAGCCTTCCCCCTCCTCCCTGCCCAGACATGTTCGACAAGACGCGGTCGGGGCGCATCGACGTCTACGGCTTCTCCGCCCTGCTGCGCTTCATCCAGCAGTGGAAAAACCTTTTCCAGCAGTACGACAGGGATCAGTCCGGCTCCATCAGCTTCAGCGAGCTCCAGCAAGGTGGGTGAGGGCCGGAGGCACCGGCCTGGCCTGGCCTGAGCTCCTGAGCTCTATTCCCAGCTGGAAAATGGAATTCCTCCTGGAGTGGGGGCTCCCTCTGGGCTCCTGGGATGGCTCCAGAGAAGCTTGGGAATTATCCGCTGGATAAACAAGGCTTCCCAGGGGACAGGAGGGGATGAGCTGCAGCAGGGCTGGGGCACAAACCTCCTTCAGGAAGCCCAGAGTTGCCCTGGTTTTTGGGGAGGAGCTCCTGGGCGTGTGTGATGGGAAAAACGCCTGGAATTTGTGGTTTGATTCCTCCGGAGGGCCCTGCCCGTGCACACCCTGAGCCGGAAATTTGGGAAGGGTGGTGTGGGTGGGAGATGGGGAGTGTGGGACGTTTGGGAATCTTTAATCTGAGTATTCCTTGCTCCCAGCTTTCTCCCAGATGGGCTACAACCTGAGCCCCCAGTTCAGCCAGCTGCTGCTGGCCCGGTACGCCCAGCGTTCCCCCAATCCCAGTATCCAACTGGACCGCTTCATCCACATCTGCATGCAGCTGCAGAGCCTCACCGACGCCTTCCGCGAGAAGGACACGGCCATGGTGGGAAACGTCCGCCTCGGCTACGAGGATTTCCTCACCATGGTGGTGACACGGATGCTGTGACATCCCCTCCTCCCCAGGCTGGGAATTCTGGAGCTCTCCAGGAGCCGCAGCCATCCTCATCCTCCCGCTGAGCCCCCCCGAGAGCGCCAAATTTCCAGCCCGGTGCACCCAAAATCCTGCTGGGATTTCTTGTGGCCATTCCATGGGGTGGATCCCACACCAAATTGGGACAGCCAAATCAGCTTCGATGCCGTGCCAGCCCCAAATTCCGGCTCCATCCCGAGGTGTCTGCAGCAGAACATCCCCGTTTTGGGCAGGAAGAGCCGAGCCTTGGGTTTGGAAGCAGCGGGGAAGGGGAAAAGTGAGGACAAAGTTCCTTTTGTCCCTCCCTGAGTGCCCTGGGAGGACATCCCACCCTTGGGAATGATTTCCGGGGGGTCTCACTCCATTTTCCCGGGGGGCTGCTGGAATGGGATGCACTGCTGCAGCCCCGCGGGATCATCCCCCGGCTGTTGCCAATCCTGAAGCCAAATCCAAAGTTCCGAGCTTGATTTTTCCAGCTTTTTGGAATAAAAGGCGTCGTGCTCCGGCTGCTCTGTGGTCTCTGTGTCCAGGGGGGGTTGAGGGGACACCGGGTGGCCCCTCTGTGACACCAGGGGACACTTCCTGTGCCTGTGTCCCTGTTCCCACGGCTGGACACCATTCCCTGGAGTCAGTTCCTGGGAATTTCGTGCCAAAATATAGAAAATAAAGGATTGTGTGGGGCTCCCGCGGCACACAAAAATCCGAATGACGCCGAGGTTTTCTTCCCAAGCAATGGCCTGGGGACGGACTGGAATTTGCCTCGAATCTCCAAGAGATTTGAAGGAATTCCGATGGAAATAAAAGGTTAAAAGGTCTGTGATCAGGAGGAAAAGGCCAAGCTCGGTGTTTTCCGTGACCTCGGGTGTTTTCTGTGACCTCGGTGTTTTCCAGCCCCGGGCAGGACTGGCTGTTCCCGAGCATCCCTGAGCATTCCAAGGATATTTTTCCCTCGAGCATTCCCAGTATTTCCTGTTGGCTCCTGTTGAGTCGGAGCTGCCCAGCCCTGCAGGGGGGCAGAGGAGGTGGGGACTTGAAAAAATATATATATATAAAAAAATATACATAAAAATATATTAAAAAATATATAAATATATATATTAATATATATATATTAAAATACATTAAAATATATATTAAAATATACACTAAAAACCTGTTTTATATATGTATTTTATATATTTTATACACTTACTTTGTATATGTATTTTATCTATATATAAAAAGATATAAAATACATATCTATAAAATGTATATAAAATACATATATATAAAAACACTCACATGTAAAAGTAAATATAAATACATACCTGCATATAATATAAATACATATTTCTGTATTTTAACCCGTAGAAATATATCTAAAGTGCCACTGATCTATATGTGCACAGCGACTACACTGACACCCCTCTGTGTGAGTGTGCATGGATAAATACACATATTTTGTATTTATATTTATATTTATATTTATATTTATATAAATTTGAATATATAAATTTATGTTATAAATATATTTATATTTTATATGTATATATTATATAAAACATTTACATATAATTTCTATATTATATACTATAATTTTTATCTTATTATGGAAATTATATAATAATAATATATATTATATGTTATATCTTATAACATATAGAGGGGAGTGTTTACATAAAAATAAATATAAATACATGGGGGTTGTTTACATATATATGTGCACAAATATATATATACACACACAAGTGTATAGGAACATATATATATAAAAATTTTTATATATATATACAGGTGTGCATATATATTTATATATATGTGGAAGTGTCTATACATACATATTTTCACATATATATATATAGGGGGAATTTTTCATGTATATATGCACATAAAAATACACACAGGCTTGTGTTTATATATACAAATGTACATATAAACATAAACATAAACAGCTGTGTGTTTGCATGTATATAATATATACACATAAACATAAACACGGGGCTGTATATTCATATATACACAGAAATATAAATACACGGGTGTGGTTACATGTACACATATATATAAAATATTTTAAAAATATATAAAAATATATACATATATATATAACATATAATATATAATATATAATATATAATATATAATAGATAATATACATATAATATATAATATAAAATATAAAAATATATATTATATATTTTTATATGTGTAAATATATAGAAAAATTATATATAAATATAGATAGGGTGGTTTTTGCACACATATATATATATTAAAAAATATACAGGTATACACACACAGAGATATATATATAGACATATATGTAGATTATATCTATTTATATGGACAGGGGTTCGTGTCTGAACACAAACAGGCACCTATATATATAAAAATATATTTTTAAAAAATATCTTTTATATGTAGAAATTATATATATTTTAGATATTTTTATATTTTTATATATTTATATTTTTATATATTTTATATATTTTATATATTTTATATATCTTTATATATTTTTATTTTATATATTTTATATATTTTATATATATAAATAAAAATATATACACATATATTTATACACATCTATATCTCTATGCCTATAAATATATATATTTTATATATATATATATAATAAAATAAACACATTTTAAAAAATATATATTATATATATATATATATATAAATTTTATATATATATATACACACTCACACCCCTGCAGTTGCAGGCAGCCACCACCAGGTGGCAGCGCACCCCGCACTGTGTGTGTCCCCACCCCAGGGGACACCCGAGAGAGGGGACATGGAAAGGGACAGGCACTGCCAGGAGTGCAGACCTTTGGGAAAGGCGACAACAGCCCCAGCCCCACCCCCGGGGTGGCTGCGGGGACAGGGCGGCTGTGGTGACAGGGCGGTGACACGCCTGGATGCGGTGACACATCTCACTGTGGTGGCACTTGGGGTGGCTCACCGGGTCGCGGTGACACATTCATCTGCACAGGGGCTGTGGTGGCACGCTCAGATGAGGTGGCACAGCTGACTGTGGTGACCCCCCCGGCCTTGGTGACCCCCCCTGGCCGCGGTGGTGGCCGCGGTGGTGGCCGCGGTGGCCCGAGTGGCTGCGCGTGCCCGCGGCGTGGCCAGCGCTGGCCGCGGTCACCGGAGCGGCGGGGCCGGAAGGTGGACAATGAGCGGGGCCTTATCTCACCCCCCAGCCCTTCCCGAGGCCACGCTGGGCCCCCCAGACGGGGGTGACAGGGGCCACGTGTCCCCACTGGAGCACCGAGTCCACTCTGCCGGCTCTGAGGCTTCCATAACTTTATTTACAAACAATAAAAAGCAAAATAAATACAAAAAAAGTCTTAAAAGTACAGCCCTTGGGGTGGGGGGGAGAGGGGGAAGGTCCCGGGCTGCGCTGTTGTGTGGACCCCGCTTGTGGCCCCACCAGGACGGGGACACCACGGAGTTGAGCCTTCCCTTGTCCCTGCTGTCCCCAGGGGGGTGGCAGGGCCATAGCACCATAGGGACGGGCTGGGGGGGGGGACGGTGGGGACCCCATCCTGGCGACACCCAGCCCTGGGGGCTCAGGGGACACCCCCGCCGGGTTATTCCGCACCCCCAGCTCCAGGGCTGTCCTTCTGGGGAGAGCCGGGATGGGGGACAGCGATGGGGGGGGACAATTGTGGGGTCCGTCCCCAACCCCACCTATTGGGAAAAAGGGGGGGGGGAATCCCGCAGCGCCAGCCGGGATGGGGGGTGCAGCTGCCTTTGAAGAGCCCCCCGCCGCCACCGCAGCCCAGCCGAGCCCAGGGCGGGGGGATTAGCGGGTAAATCCCATGGGAGACGGGAGCAGCCCCCAGGGCACCCCCCACGCACGCCCCACTGCACCCAGCCGCTGCGTCAGCACGGCAGGGACACGCAGCCCCCGGCCGGGGGACCCAGGGGACAGCGCCAGCCCCCCGCCCGCTGTGCTGTGGTGGGGGGGGACGGAGGGGCCGCGGAGGGGACAGGGACATCGGGGGCAGCGGGGGGCTCACTTGTGGGGCATGTCCTCCATGCTGACGCGGCCCCAGACCCCCACCACGAAGGTCTCCACCTCGCACTCGTTGACGCCGCGGGCGATGCGGAAGTGACCGCCCTCGCCCCACGCCGTGCCCCACGAGTTGGCCGCCGTCTGCAGAGGGGACACGCGACACGCTCAGCGGGGTGACCGCACCGACCCCAAGCTGGACCCCCACATGGGTGCGGGGGAGGAGCGGCACCCCATGGCTGAGCCCGCCCCAAAGCCACCCCGGACACTCACCCAGTATTTTTGGGTCTGGCCATCGGGCAGCTGCTCCTCTCCCCACCTGCAGCGGGACAGGACGGTCAGGGGGGTCCCCAGGCACCCCCAAACTGTGGGATCCCAGCACAGTGGGGGGATGGGGAAGGTGCTGACCCCGCTCATTTCCTGACCCCGGCAGCTCCCCAGGGCCAGGCCGAGGTTTTGACATCCGCTCCCGGAATAGGGGCAGGAATTTTTAGCCACCGGGAGCGGAAGGAAGCCCCGGCACAGGGCGGCCGACCCCGGGGTCTGCCCCTACAGCCACCCTGAGCACCTCACTCGTGTCACTTGTGCCACCATTTCCCTCCCCGCTTCCTTTCCCAGCCTGGGGACATCCCAAGGGAGCATTTCTCCCACCCGGGCCACCCTCGCACCTACCCGGTGATTTTGATCGAGTGGGTGCCGTGTCTCTGGTGCTTCGGCCCCTTCCCCTCGGCCACCGGCGTGTGCCGGTAGATCCCGCTCTTGTACATGAAGAAATCCTCGTGCACCTCCAGGATGGCTGCGGGGAGGGGGACAGGGTTTGGGGACACTGCCGCTGTCCCCAGGGAAGGGGGGGATTTGGGACCAGGGCATGGCATTCCCAGCAGGAGGGAAGGCGGCAGCCGGATCCTCCCCGGGGCGATGCAACAACACTCAGAGGAGGTTTAAAAACAAAAAAAAAATTAAAAAATAAAGTTAAACAAACCCAGCTGCCAAGACGGTGATTAAATCTCGGGAGTTAATGAGCAACCCAGTGCCCGCTGGGGTGGGCAGCGTGACGGGCACTGGGGCAGCGCTGCCCGGGCACGCGGCTGAGCGCGGAGAAAGGGGACAAGCCGAGGGGGCTCTGGCTCCCGCAGCAGCCCCCGACCCCGGGCAGAGCGGATTTTCCCTCCCCAACCTTTCGGGGTGCACAGAGGGGTGTCCCCGCCGGAGCCTCACCTTGCACGGGGCCGTTCTCCAGCAGCTCCTTCATGATCTCCTTCTCCTGCAATGACAGGACTGGGTGGCACCGGGTGGCACCGAGTGATACCGGGTGACACCGGGTGACACCGGGTGACACCGGGTGACACCGGCTGACTCCGGGTGGCACCGGGACCCCCGGCTCTGCCCTCCCCACGCCCAGGGATGCAGGCAGAGCTGCTCCAGCACCCACAGGTGCTGCGGAGATGCCGAGCGGAGGAGCCGCTCCCCCGCGGGCTCCGCAGTGGGGTTTTCCCAGCCGCATTCCCAAACTCGGCTCTCCCAGGTAAAGCGCCCCGAGCCAAGCCCCTTCCCGCTGCCAAGGGCCCCCGCTCCGCCCCCGGGCCCGCACTCACGCTGGAGGAGAGGCGGTAGGCGGGGGTGGACTGGTAGATCGCGTTGGAATGGGTCTGGGGGTTGGGGCACCGCGCTGTGGCCTGGCGCTTGCCGCGGCCCGTGGAGCGGCTGTGCATCATGCAGGGCGGCGCCGCGGGCTGGCTCTGCTGGCTCGTGAAAGGGTAGCACTCGTCTGTCACCACCCTGAGCGTGGGGACAAGGCTGTGAGGAGGGGAAGGACCACCCGGCTCCATCCGCGCTGCCATTCCCCCTTCCATCCCATTCCCAAACCCCAATCTCATCCCAATTCCGATCCCCACTTCCATCCTCGTCTCAAGCCTCATTCCCAACCCAAACCCCACTCCCAGCCCCACCTGGATCCCTCTTCTCCATCCCCACCTCAATCCCAATTCCCCATCTCCATTCCCATCCCAAACCCCAATCTCATCCCAGTTCCAGTCCCCACTTCCATCCTCGTCTCAAGCCTCATTCCCATCCCCATCTCAAACCCCACTCCCAATCCCATCCCAAACCCGACTCCCAGCCCCACCCTGATCCCTATTCTCCATCCCCACCTCAATCCCCATTCCTCATCTCCATCCCCATCCCAAACCACACTCTCCATCTGCCCTGGCAGCCCTCATTCCCCACCCACCCAAGGGGCAGGACGAGCATGGGGATCCCTTGGGCTCTCCCCAAATAACCAGAGCCTCAAACCCCCTTAATCCCACCCTGCCATCCCATCCCATCCCATCCCATCCCATCCCATCCCATCCCATCCCATCCCATCCCATCCCATCCCATCCCATGGATCCCATCCCATGGATCCAATCCCATGGATCCCATCCCATCATTCCAATCCCATCTCATCCCATCCCATCCCATCCCATGGATCCCATCCCATCCCACCCCACCCCATCCCCGCTCACCCTCGCCTGCGCAGGTACCACCAGGCACCGTCCAGGCGGCCCCCGCTGCAGCCCCGCTGGTTGCGGGTGTCACAGGACAGCAGATTTTGCGGGGACAGGGCGGGGGTCATGTGTCCCATGGAGTGGATGGAGATGCGGTCCGAGGCGACGGCTGGGGAGGAGCGGGAGGTCAGGGGGAGGCGGCTCGGTCGCTGTCCCCACTGTCCCCACTGTCCCCGCCCAGGCCACGCTGTCCCCGCTCACCAGCCGTGGAGAAGGCCCAGGAGCCGGCGCAGTTTCCCTGGTCCAGGGGCTCGTGGATCATCCCAGGCCACTTGGCGGCGGCGTCGAAGTGGCGCGGCAGCACCTCGTTGGAGTCCATGTTCATCTGCGGGCAGAGCCGGGGGGCTCAGGACACAGGGACCCCCCAGCTGTTCCTCCTGCCATCCCAGCCATGCTCTGAGATGGTCCCCAGCCAGTTTTAGTGTCCCCCAGCCCCACTGTGGGACCCCTGGTCCTCCTCCAGCCATCCCAGGCCATCCTCTGAGATGGTCCCCAGCCAGATTTAGTGTCCCCAAGCGCCACTGTGGGACCCCCACTCCTTGTCCTACCATCCCAGGCCATCCTCTGATACGGTCCCCAGCCAGCATTAATGTCGCCCAGCCCCAGTGCGGACCCCTCAGGACGGGGACATCACCACAAGTGACAAAGGTTTGAGTGCCCCTTATCCCAGAGGAGCCAGACCCCTCAATTTTCTCTAAATTCGGGCATGACAGGGACATCACCATGAGTGACAACAGTTTGGGTGTCCCTTATCCCAGATGGGCCAGACCCCTCAATTTTCCCTAAATTTGGGCTCCACAACCCCAGCAGCTCCTCAAGGAACACCAGCACAGAGGGTCCCACCCCAGCCCCCAGCAAGACCCTCGGTGCCCACCCCAAAGGCACAGCTCCGGGTGACACAGCCCCTCACGGTGGCCTCTGGCCCAACCTTTCCGCTCGGGACGGGGTGGGGACGGTGCCCCCGCCCCGGCCTTCCTGGGGAGGACACGGCCACAACCCCCCGGCTGCTCCGAGCGCAGGAAACGCCTCTAAAATTAAACCTCAGGCTCCGGAGCGCGGGGCTGGGCGTGCCCCGCTCGCCCTGCCGGCACCCCGGGGACCCCCGGGGGATGCCCACCCCGGGGCTGGGTGCGGGCACAGGCAGAGCGCTGTCGCGGCCGGCTCTGCTGAGTCAGCAGCGGCGGGGCCGGCGTTCCGATGGGAAACGAACGCGGAGGAGAGGGGGAAAAAACAACACTGGCAGCGCGGGGATTGTCCGGGGGAATTTGCTGAGCTGCTGTCTCCAAACACAAGGGCTGCCCTGCCCTGACTCCCCCCTGGGAGCCCCTTCCCGGCGGTGGGGAATCACTGGGACCCCTGGCGTGCCTCAGTTTCCCCCTCGGGGCCACTCACGTGCATCTCGTTCATGTTCATGACGGTGGGAGAGGGACGGAAAGTGCCCAGGCGGTGACGGATCCCGTCCTCCAGGGTCATCCCCCAGAACTGGCTGTAGTTGGCGGCTCTCCAGCTGCGGGGGACGAGGGGACACGGGTCAGGGGTGCCCCAAAAAAGCACCTGGGGGTGAGGCATCCCTTCCGCATCCTCACTCCTTACCCGTAGTTGCCTCTGTTGACGGCGTCGATCAGCTCCCCATCCATCAGGCACGCGTGGTCCTCGCACTGCCACTGCCCGCCAGGGCCGCAGGTGCTGCGCAGGGGACAGTCCGTGAGGGGCGATGTCCCCAGGGTGACCAGGGGGACCCTGGCTGAGCGCTGCCCCTCCCGAGCTGGGCAGCCAGCGAGGGGCTCAGGGCTATTTTTGTCAGGGGGCACTGCAGCTTGGCACATCGGACCGAGGTGAAGCCCTGTGGGTGACCCTGAGTGGCCTCTGGGTGACCCTGAGAGGACCCTGGGTGACCCTGAGTGGCCTCGGGGTGACTCTGAGTGGCCTCGGGGTGACCCTGAGGGCTGTCCCCCCGTGCCCCGGCCCCCGCAGGAGCCCCGAGGGCAGACAGGCCACGGGACAGAAAATCAGCTGAAAAGCTGCCAGGGCTGGCGACATCAGAGAGGGGCTTGGCCACCAGCCCGGGGTGGGGGGTCGGGGCGGGGTGTCCCCCTGAGTGACCCAGGTCACCCCTGCGGGGACAGCCGGGCCGGGGGGGGCTGTGGGGTGTGGCGGGTCCCCTGGGGAGCCCCGGGCCGTGCTCCCCCCGTGCAGCCAGCAATGCTTGGCATGCTCCCTCCTGCCCAGATCTCGGCACACTCTTCCCTTTTATGGAGCTGTGCGAGGCCGCGGCCGTGGCCCGCCTGACACCCCCATCCCGATCCCGCCGGCAGCACCTGTATTCCAGCATTCCCAAATCCATCCCCGAGCGCTCCCGGCGCCGCGCGGGGCCACCTGGGGATTTGGGAGCACCTCGGGGTGACACCAGCTGGGTGCCCACACTCTGCGTCACCCCGCGGTGGTTTTTGTCCCCTGCCACCCCCCCCGGACCCCGCGGGACCCCGGCAGCGACAGGGGCGGGGGTGAAGCGCCGCAGGAATTCCTGTTCTCCAGGCGCCGAGCGCGGGGGAGGAGGCTTTGGGAGAGGAGATTTCCCCCCCACCCCAGCGCTGGGAGGTCGGAGATGCTCCCCCAGCAGTGGGGACGGGCCATCCACGTGTCCCCACGAGCTGGGGACACTGCCATTCCCACGGGAACGGGGACACCCTCCATCCCTGAGTGCTCCACTCCACGATCGCGGAGCAGCTCCAGGCAGCCGCGGAGCTGTGGGGAGGGTCGGGCTGGCTTTCCACCCGCGGCCCGGGCGCACGCCCGCACACACATGTTCACACACGTGCCCTCGCACACGCCCCAGACGCTGCCTTTGATTTCCCCTTATCTACCGCATCGCCCCGCCGGGTTCGCTCCTCGTCTCCGGCAGCTCCGCGCCTGCAGGTTCCCCTATCCCCCACCTCCGGATGCCAGTAATACCAGTATTCCCAGACAACCCCCGCGCCGCTCCACCAGAGCGCTCCAGGGGCTCCCGAGCGGGCGGCACCGCCGGACTCTGGCCGCTGGCTCGGAGCCGCCGCGGCTGCCCAAGCGTCCCGTCAGGCTTGGGCAAGCTGGGCTGGGGCCAGCGTGGCCAAAACCCCCCTGGGCAGCGCTGTCCCGCCGGGGCGAGCGGCTCCCACGCAGGCATGCGCTGAAACTTGGGAGCGGCTCAAGGCCCTTGGCTCCGAATATGTTGGAGCAAAGGCATTTTGGCAGCAGCTCCCACCACCCAGCTCGGGCCTCGCTCTCCGCTCGAGAGGTTTCCAGGAGCCCGCAGGACCGCGACACCTTGCTGTGGTGACATGCTGGTGACACGGCACAGGTGCCCGCATGGAGTTCACTCACCACAGGTTGCAGTTCTCCCGGTACGTGGCTCCCGTGGGATAATTGCGTCCGGCACGGGCACAGCCTGGATGGGAATGGAGAGCCCCGCTGAGTGCTTGGCTGTGCCGGGGGTGTCCCCAGCCCCCCCATATTCCCGGGGGTAGGAACCGAAGGGAAAATAAATGCGGTTCTTCACCCCAAGCAAAAAGACGCCCCCAAACCCCCGGCACAGGGCGGGAGCGGGGCTGGCTCGGTGCCGGGAGGGTTAAATGTGCTCAGCCTGGCGGGACAGGGGATAAAGGGGCCGGTTGTGCCCGGGAGCTGGCTCTGCTCTGCTCTGCAGGGACTTCTGAGACAGCCTTGTGCTGGGAGCCGGGGGCTGCCCGCGCCCCCTCCTCGCCCCCGGCCGCCCCAGCTGCCGGCAGGGTTAAGCCAGGGCCAGCATCTGCCTGCCCCAGACGTGACCGGGCAGGCTGCGATGGAGTCCCCTCACGTCCCCTCACGTCCCTGCTCTGCCCACGGGCGTTGCTAGAGCTGTGGGGTCATGGTCTGTGACCCATGAGCTGTGGCCCATGGGCTGTGGGATCCGTGGGTTGTGGGGCCATAGGCTGTGGGACCCATGGGCTGTGGGACTGTGGGCTGTGGGATCATGGACTGTGGGACCCATGGGCTGTGGGGTCATGGGATGTGGGGCCATGGGCTGTGGGGTCACGGGCTGTGGGGTCATGGACTGTGGGACCCATGGGCTGTGGGGCCCATGGACTGTGGGACCCATGGGCTGTGGGGCCATGGGCTGTGGGGCCCATGGGCTCTGGGGCCATGGGATGTGGGGCCATGGGATGTGCAGTCACAGGCTGTGGCCCATGGGCTGTGGGGTCATAGACTGTGGGGCCATGGGTCGCTCCCACACCTCTTTCTCTGGGATTCCATCCCCATCCCTGACACTTTGCAGGAGCTCCCACAGCCTTGCAGGGTGAGGGCAGCGATGTGGGGTGCCACATCCATCACCCCGAGAAGCACCGGCAGCATCACACGGGGCTGGGGCTACCTCACCTGGGGCTTTGGGGAAGGGGGCCGGGATGCCCAGGCAGTACTCCCAGAAGTCGGGGCAGCAGTCGGAGACCGTGCGGTTGCAGAAGAGGTCGCAGTAGCAGAGGGTGTCGTGGTAGGGCACGGTGCAGCCGTCGTCGCGGCCGTGGCAGCAGACGTCCCCCCGCTGGCAGTAGGACCCCCCGGCGTCGTAGACCCCGTGCTCGTACAAACCGGGGCCCAGCTCCCGGCGGGTGCGGACCCGGGAGGACACGGCCACCTGGGCCACCTGGGCCAGCAGCCAGAGGCACAGCAGGGCCCGCATGTCCCCGGTCATGTCCCCGCACCTGCGGAGGGAGGGCAGTGAGGGCACGGCCCCAGCCCACGGTGAGCGCTGCCCCCACCCTGCTCTCCCCAGGCTCCTCAAAACTTTCCGGTTTTGTAACTCCCCTTGTGACCGCGCAGCTCAGGGTTCCCACAACCTCCAAAACTCTCTCCCCCCAGGATCCCACTCCCCGAGCACCCGGGCGGTCCCGTGCCCACCCACGCCTTAACCCGCGGCTCCAAAAGCCAAACTCCCTCGGGAAGGGGCTCCCCGGACCCTCGGGGGGCTGCCCGGGACCCGTTCCCAACACCGCCCCCAGTCCCCACCGCGGGCAGTGCGATGAGCTGCCAGGTCTCAGCCCGCGTGGCCCGGGGGGGGGGCGATGGGGACCCCGACAGAGGCCGGTGGGGACAATCCGGGGGGCACACGGGGAAGGACCCCCTCCTGCCGGGTTTCGTACCTGCCGCGCCTGCAGTGCGAAGACTCCCGGGACCCCGGGAAAGGCGGGAAGGGTGACCCGGGAACCCACGAAGCACCCACGGGGACCCCACGGGGCGGGACCCCCTCCCCGTCCCGGCCGTACCTGCCGCGCCCGGACCGCGGGAGAGGAGTAAGGATCCTGTGCTGGGATCCCGCACGGAGCTCACGGGGCGGGACTCCCTTTCTCCTCCCGCCTGGCCCCCCCAGCCCCACCCCGTGCCCCCCGAGCCGGTCCCGTACCTGCCGCGCCCGCCGCTCCGCCGCCCCGCGCCCGCCGCCGGCCCCGCCGCTCCTTATAGCCGCGCCCCGGCCGGGGGGGCGCGGGGAGGCGCCGGGGCAGCCGCGGCCAGCCCGGGGCGGAGCGCAGCGGAGCGGGGGTCGGGCCTGGGGCTGCAGACTTGTGGTCCCCTCCTCAGCGGCACCGCTGTCCCCGCGGGGCCTGGGTGTCCCCCGCTCCTGATCCCCTCGCGGTGCCCCCCACCCCTGCCCTCGCCGAATGGGGGGTCCCGGCTATCCCGCCGGCACCCCCTGCCCCATGAAGGGGGGATCCATCCTGGGGGGTTTCACCATTCCCCGGGTGCGTGGAGAGCATGGGAAGGGAGGGGTGAAGAGAGGAGGGGGCTGCGTTCCCCCCCTTTCCAGCGGTGTGGGCAGCTGGATACAACTGCGACAGGGACAGGGCATGGAGCTGATGTCACTTGGCTCCAGCCCCATGTCCCCACTGCCAGCGCTCAGCGACCAGCACCGGGGGGGTCTTGGCCACCCCCCAGGCTCCGGTCCGGTCCCCCCCCGCAGCACCAAGCACCTGCTGCGGGACCTCAGCCGCCCACTCGTGGCTCCTGCTGTCCCTGCCCCGCCGGGAGCATCTCCCGGCGCTGCCAAAGGATTCCTCGAGGATGCCTCACGGCGGCCAGGACGGGAGCACCGCGGGGTTCCCTGGACAGCCGCGGGCCGCGGGCCACAGGCTCCTGGCCGAGCCCCCGGGGGTGCCGTGACCCGGGGGGGGCTTCACTCCGGGGAGCTGTGTGGAAGTGGGGAGCACCAAATCCCGCCGGGAACGAGGGCTGCCTGCTCCCCGGGGTGCTCCGGGCGCCCGAACGAGGGTCCATCCGCAGGGACCCCCTCTGCCAAGCGCTCTTGGAAGGGCCTTTTCCTGTGAGCGCGTCCTTGGGCAGCGCACGCAGTGCGGAGCTGGAGGCTGGAGCTCCGCAGGAAGGAACTGGGTCCAGCCCAGAGTCCGACTGTCTCCAGCCGTGACTGGACTCATAGGAATCCACAGTGAGTCACGAATTCCCCAAGACCCTCGGGGAACAAAGCAAAGCCACTGGCGCAAAGGACATCCCCGGCCGCCGCTCCGTGTCCTTGTGCCCCCGCCAGCTCCCTGACAGCTCAGAGGGTGCTGCGGGAACAGCTGACCGTTCCCGTAAGAACCCTGTCCCCCTGCCAGCTGATAAGAGCCGCTGCGCGGAGGCGGCGGCGGCGACAGTCCGACAGTGTTTGGAGCATCCCCTCACCCCGTTCCTGCGGCTGGGCTCCGGCGGGACGCGGCCAGCTGGCCCTGCGAGGTCACAGCTCCCTCGGTGTCACTCTGACGCTAGCGTCTCCCCCCTGCGCGTGTCCCCTCTGCGGGGAGTGGCAGCCTCGGCACACGTGCGGCAGCCACGGTGGAGGGGGACAAAGTCCTGCCGGGGCACCTTGGGCCCATGTGACGGCGGGAGGCAGAGCCGCGGGCTGGCACACACCTCCTGCCCTGCCCGTGCCACCTTCCCGGCCATGCTGGGGGAGGGACAAGCTCCCAGGACCCCGTCCCCACCGCGCGGAGCCGTGGGAAGACCCCAGACCCAGCTGGGCTGGCCCTGGATGCCCCACGACCACGCACGGGTTCTGGGGCGAGCTGCCACCGCCGTGGGGTGCAGGGGCAGCACCCCCAGCCCATGGCAGCCTGAAGATCCCACCGTTCCAGGGATGAATCCCTCCAAACCCACCCGGGAGAGCCGCCCACCCAGCTGGGAACACCGGGAGAGGCCACCACAGTGTCCCTAAGGCTTTTGGGTTGCTGCGGCGCCCTGGATCCCCCTCCAGGCCAGCCCCCCAGGGATTGCACCCCACACGTGGGGCGCTCCGTGGAACCTGGAGTCCCCACGAGACTCCCTGGAGTCCCCACGGGTGTCCCCCATGGCCGGGCCGGGGAAGCTCTGGGGGCAGCGGGGCAGGGAGGTGCTGGCAGAGTTCGGCTCCAAGACGATCCTGGAGCGAGTTTCTTGGCAGGAGGCAGCCAGGAAAGGCAGGGACTGACCTGCGGCCAGTCCCGGCTTCCTCCCCGGCCAGCGGCACGGGAAGGGGCCACCCCAGCCCCCGACATCGCAGGATGGAGGACGCGTTGTCCCCAGGGGGTGGCAGCACGTAGGGATGGGGCGAAGCTTTGCCGTCCCTGGAAGGGTTGGGGGCTCCTAGGGGCGTGGGCTCCGCACTCACCTCCCTGGGATGGCCATGGGGACATCGCAGCGCCATCGCCATGTGGGGGAGGGACACCCCAGAGAGGCAGGAGGGGCACAGCCCTTCCCGGGGCAGCGACCCTTTCCCTCAAGGTCCCAAAATCAGGGCGCGGGTCCCTCTGTGGTGACATCAGCCCTGCACCCCCCGCACACGGGACGGAGCTGGGGACGGCGACCGAGCGATCTCCATCCCATCCCATCCCATCCCATCCCATCCCATCCCATCCCATCCCATCCCATCCCGGGGGGTTTCTGCAGCTCAAGGGGTCAGGGAGGCCTCCGGACGCTTGTGTCCCCCGGCCGGACGTTTGTGTCCCCCGGCCGGACGCTGGTGTCCCTCGGGCAGACGCCGTTGTCCCCCGGCCGCGGCTCGGCGGCGGGGCTGGAGTGCCACCTCTCGGGAGCGCCGGGAGAGAGACGGCGGCAGGCGGGCAGCCTGTACTCCAAATTTTAATGAAACAAATAAGTTAATAAGTTAATCAAGTGAGGTAACTACCGCTGGCTCGGGGGGGCTGCGGGGACCGGCCAGCCCCGGTTTGGGGGGGCGGGGGATGGGGGTCCTACGGGTTAACTCCTGCGTGCGGCTGCGGGCAAAGCTGTCACATGCACCTCGCCCCCACGGCCACCCGGCCAGCGCAGTCCCCTCGTGTCCCACCCGGGGGCACCCCCGGGGCGAGGGGAGGGGGTGCAGGGCAGAGTGGGGGGCTCCAAGCAGCTCTGGCACGGCCCGCGCTGGCCACATGCACTAACGGGGCGAGGAGACGAGCAGGGTCGGGGGTCCCCGCTGCCAGGAGCGGGGGGCTCGGGAAAAGGGGGCGCGAATCCCGGAGCAGCCCAGGACAGCTCCCGGCACGGTGGGGTCACCACCGAGCCCCCCCGGGACCCTCGGCTACAGCCCCAGCCTGGCACTTTGGCACAACCCCAGCGCTGCTGGACTGGGACTGGCGGGCAAGGGGATTGGGGCAGCGCGGGAGCTGAGGTGGCTCTGCCGTAGGTGACATGCAAGGACACCGCCCTGTCCCCACCAGGCAGGTCCCCTCCAGGCCCGGCCCGTGCTCCCCGGACCGCAGAGGGGACAGGGACACGGGCGGGGACAAACCGAGCACCGCAGGGCCCAGCGGGGAGGGGATCCTCCAAGCAGGAGCAGGGGTTGGGACACAGCGGGAGGGACGCGCCTTGGGGACAGCGCCTGTGCCCGCGTCCCTGCATCCTCCCCAGCCCCTGCTCAGCTCCCTGGCTCCAGGGCCACCCTCGGGGGAGGTTGTCCCTCTGGCCCTGAGCCCTCAGGACCTCCAGGGCCCTCCTGGGCAGCACAGTCCCGCCCTGGGAGCTGGCAGGGGGTTGCTTATTGCCTATGTCCCCTCGGGTTGCTCTTCCCAGGGGTGTTGCATATTAAGACATTATTGCATAAATATATGTATATATATATATCTTCTATATATATATTGCCCTGGGAGCATGCACGGGCAGGCAGAAGGCTCTGCTGTGCTTCTGGAGGGGTGCGGCCTGGCGAGGGGGGACAGTCCCCTGCTCGCCACCCCGGGGACCCCGAGTGCCACCGGTAAAACCACCCTGGGTCGTGCCCCCACACCCCTGCGCTGGCAGCGGGAGGGACACGGGACCTTGCATAGCTGGTGGTGGCCCCGGCTCAGCTCTGGGGGACCAGGGCAGGACCTGTCCTGAGGGCTGGGGCTGGGGTACAACCCAACCCCCAGCGGATGGGGCCAGCCTTGGGCATCTCCACCACAGCTGGGGAGCACCCAGGACCCCAGAGCTGGGGGTCTCATCCCTCAGGAAGCCTGGAACATCTCAGGAACATCTCAGGAACATCCCAGGAACATCCCAGGAACATCCCAGAAACAACATCCCAGGAGCATCCCAGGAGCATCCCAGGAGCATCCCAGAGCATCCCAGGAACATCCCAGGAGCACCCCAGGAGCGTGGGCTGGCCATGCCACAGGCACCCCGCTGCAGCCGCGCCCCCACAAAGGAAGACTTGGTTCAAGTAACGGCGAGGGACAGCGAGGGACAGCGAGGGACAGCGAGGGACGCTGCTCCCCGCACCCCATCCCAGGCGGGCAGGATCCATCCCGCTGCCTCCTGCTCAGTCCATGTTGGCGCTGGCCGACCTGGAGATGTTGAGGGTCTGGGCGGACACCGAGATGTCCTCGTGGTCCACGGGGCTGTGGTAGTCGGAGGTGATGTCGGGCTCGCCGGGCGGCACCCGCACCGCCGCCAGGCTGAAGGAGTTCGTGGAGCCCTTGCGGAGGCACTGCGAGTAGAGGCCGAGCAGCAGGTCCAGCTTGTGCTCGATGGATTGCACCTGCAAGGAGCGCAGGGTGACCCTGAGCCCCTCCCCGCCCCGCCGGGGGGTCGCGGCTCGCCCTCCCGAGGGAGGGTGACATCCCCCGGGGTGTCCCCGTGTCCCCTCCTGACCTGCCGCTCCACTTTGACCACGCGGCCCATCATGCTGAGCTCGTCCACCAGCTCCGCCTCCAGCGCCGGCTTCTCGCCCTTCTCCCGCACCTTCTTGTCGGCGGGCAGCGCCCGATCCCTGCCCACGATCTGGTCCACGCTGGCAGCGAGGGAAGGGACAGAGCCCACCCATCACTCTCAAGGGCTCGGGAGCCCGCCGGGGCTGGGGATGGAGCTCTGGGAACACATCCCGACCATCGCGATGGGCCAGCACCTCATCCCGTGGTGGGAGAAGCCCCAGGGTGACCCGCAGGGCACCTCACCGCGTCTGCAGGCTCTTGATCCTGCCCAGCATGTCCAGGTGTCCGGCCGAGTACTGCTCGATGACATCCTTGACGTCGTAGGGCCGCAAGGTCTCCTTGAACTTCCTCTTGGCCACCAGGAACTTCAGGATCCTGCGGGGACAGCCGGGCTGGAGAGAGGACCTGGGGTGCCTGGAGGGGCTCTGTGCACACTGGGGGACACGGGAGGGGACAGCCTCACCTGACGGCCCGGATGAGGGTCTTCACCGCCGGCATGATGTCCTCGAAGGTCAGGTCGCAGGGGGAGCTCCTCTCCTCGCCGCTGTCCTCCGGCGGGCAGTCGGCTGTGGGCACCAAGAGCGGGTGGGTGGCACACCCCGAGGGCTGTCCCCAACCCTGCAGCCCCCAGACCCCCCCGGGGGGCTCACCCTCAGCCGGGCTCCGCGGCTTGAGCCTCAGGGACGCTCTGAAGCGCGTGCGGTCGTTGAAGCTCCAGCTCTTCTGCACCTTGGTGGGGCTGGAGGCCTCGGGGAGCTCCTCGGTGCTGGGGGAGCGGTGCAGGGGCGGCCCCAGGTGCTGCTGCCGGCCGCGGCTGCCCTGGCGCTGCGAGCTGCTCAGCCGGATCCGCTCCTTGATGCCCATCTTGTTGCTGCGGGGGGACAGCGGGAGGGCCGTGGGGACAGGGACAGGGTGGTCCCTGCTGGGGACACGCACGGTGCCCACAGCGCGGGGGATGAAGAGGAGGTGGCCGTGCTGAGCTCGGAGAGAGCCCCCGGCAGGTGACAAGGTGACAGGCACGAGTCATGCCGGGAGCAGGCCGTTCCTGCAGGGGCAGCTCTGGGGTTTCAAAGCCCTTTTTTGGGTCCCAAGAGCAGAGGAAGGAGGTGACAGACAAGGACAGAGAGGTGTGGCAGCAGGGGACACGCGGCAGAGCCACCTCGGAGCTGAGCAGAGCTCTGCTCCCGCTCCATCCCCGCCGGCACGGGGTGTCCAAGGAAACCCGGCCGAGCCCCTTCATCCTCCTCCTCCTCCTCCTCCTCCTCCAGGCCGCACCTCCCGATCCAGGCCCTGCTCGCGCCCTAAATCGAGTTCTGCTCCCAAACCCAGCCGCGATTTTGGGTTGGGAGGGGGGGAAACACCAGGCATTGTTTATGCAGGACCTACACAAACCCCTCTGCCTTGCGAAGGAGAGACCCCAAACGCAGCTCAAGGGGGCACGCAGGGAAAGACCCCAAAGCCGGGGAGGTCACGGAGCAAATCCCACATCCCGCTGCGGGATGGACCCCACGGAACCGCAGCTTTTGGAGAGGCTTTTCCTGGATTTCTTGGGAGAGGTTTCACGGGGCAGGGCAGGGATCCAGGCAGGGATCCAGGCAGGGATCCAGGCAGGGATCCAGGCAGGGTACGGGGAGGGCACGGGGCTCAGCCAGAGGGGCATCCCTGCATCCAGGGTGGGAAGGGCTGAGTCCCGGGAATCAGGCTGCAGGACACAGGCAGGATGGGATTTATGGGATTTATGGGATTTATCCAAGTGCTGCTCATTTTTGCCAACAGACCGTGCTCATCCATGCTGCACCACGGGGAAACTGAGGCAGCAGGGGACAGTGGGGACAGCCAGCTCAGCCCAGGCCATGCGCAGCCCCCCCCATTCTCAGTCCCAGCTCTCTCCATGCTGCAGGCACGCATCCCACCGGGATCCATGCAGGGATCCGTGCATCCCGGGCTCCCCGGAGCCGCTCTCCGGCGGGACAGGCAGGGCACGGTACCTCCGTCTCCACGTGCCCCACGTCTGCAAGAGCCTCCTCTTACCACTAAAGATGGGGCTGGAGGGGCAGGGCAGAGACACAGGAGAAAAGAGAGTCAGCCACGGCCGGCAGGGAGCGTCCCGGGCCACCGCGTTCCCGTCCCCCGGGCAGGAGGGACAGCGTCCCGGAGTGCCACCGGCGAGTGCCACCGGCGAGTGCCACCGGCGAGTGCCACCGGTGAGCGCCACAGCCCCATCGCTGCTGGGGGGGGGGGATGTTTGTGTAGGTCCTGCATAAACACAGCGCTTCTGGGGTTTCTCGGCTCTGCCAGAAGGATTTGGGGACAATCCCCGAGCGGAGGGACCGTGGTGGCCCCGCGAACCCCGCCGGGCTCGGCCGGCTCCCGCCCGCTGCCGGGGGCGAGAGTTACCTGAGGCGTAAACACTTGTGGGGCTGCGCGTCCTCCTCCTTCCAGCTTGGGGGGAGTGGTTTGGGATGGGGAGGTTTGGGATGGGGAGGTTTGGTTTGGGATGGGGAGGAGGTTTGGGATGGGGAGGAGGTTTGGGGTGGGGAGGAGGTTCGGGATGGGGAGGAGGTTTGGGATGGAGGAGGTTTGGGATGGAGGAGGTTTGGAATGGGGAGGAGGTTTGGGATGGGGAGGGGATTTGGGATGGAGGAGGTTTGGGATGGGGAGGAGGACGGTGAGTGGGAGAGGGGAGGAGAGAGAGAAGATGAGATGTTATGAGAGGTGAGGGGGAGATGGGTGGGCTCAGGCCCCCGAGGGGAGTTCGGTCCTTCCCCTGCCGCTTCCTGGTTCTTCACCGAGCCCAGGGAGGAGCCCCCCGAGCCCCCAACTCACCTGGGGGAGCAGGTCCCGCTCAGCCCTCTGATGTGACACCACGGGGGACACTGAGGCACGAGGCCTCTCCCCACCTCACCCTGGCCCGATGTCCTGGGGGTGGCCAGGGACGCTCTCCAGGCAGAGGGGACAAGGGACACGGCCCAGAGCAGCCAGGGCCGCCTCAACCCCTGTCTCCTCTCCTCGGGGGCACCTGGAGCCCCTCTCAGCCCCCGGCTCTGGGATTTGCTCCTCCCCGAGCTCTGGAGCCACCGGGATGGCACCTCTGCCTTCCCCAAAGTGGTTGGCCACTCTTGGTTCCCCTGTGCCACATCCCGGGGGCACGGCGACAGAAAAAAAGGGCAGCGAGGTAACCTCAGAGGGCAAGCAGTGTCCCTGAGGACCAAACTTTGGAGCTGGAAGCAGCACCAGGAGCAGGAGGGATGCCCAGCGTGGGATTCAGTCTGGCAGTGACAGTGACATCGCAGGAGGACACAGAGGAGCAGAGGAGACAGAGCAGTGAGGAGGGAGAACTCGGGGGCTGTCCCCTCCTACCTTTCCCCTGCACACGCGGCCAGGCCGAGGCTTTTCTGGGCAGGGGTGAAGGAGTGATAGGGCGGTGGGGCTCTGTCGGGCCATTTTTTCACCTCTGAATTCCTAAATCCTCCGTTGCGAACGCGGTGCAAATGCTCAAAGATAAGGACCAGCTCTCTGAGGTCGGGGTGAAATAAAAACGGGGAGAAATTAAACTTCCTGAAGCAAACGAAATGAGCAAACCAAGGCTGGGCAGCGCCGGGTCCTCCTGAGCGCGAAACAAAGCAAAACCCGAGCAAAACGAGAAAAAAAAAAATCAGCATTTTTGTTCAAATATGGTTTCTTAATTGGGGGTGAGCAGGGGTCGTGGGACAGGATTCCACAGGGGGAAGGGTTGGGTGGGATGGACCAGGCAAGGGCAGGCAGGACAGCTCTGGGATGGGGTGGGGACATGGGGACCTGTCACCATCAGATCCTGGGCACGGCTGGAGCAGCCAGGAGAGAAAAATTCAGATCCAGCAGAGATTGAATCTGGCTCTGGAAACGGGAAATGGCTCCTGGCACAGCAGGAGGGTCAGCAGAGCCCCCCTGATGCCCAGGTTCGGGGGTGACGCTTGGGGAGCCAGGACAGGAGCGACTCGGGGCTGTGGCTGTTCGGAAAAACCAAAAGTGGGACAGAAGAACGGATTTGTCACGCGGCCGGAGCAGGGCAGGACACGCAGGCAGGGCAGGGATGCGGCGCAGGGATGCGGCAAACCCTCGGGGTCTGGGAGAGAGGTCTGGAAAAGCCTCGGAGAGCCTCGGATCCACCCGCGATGGCAACACCCCAGAGGTGCAGGGACGGGAACTGGGGATCCCCTGGATCCCCTCGTGTCCGGCCGGCTCCACACCTGGAACCAGCCGCAGCCTCCGCGCTGGCCAGAGGCACCATCCTGATCCCCGCGGGGCTGGAGGAAGGCCGTGAGGGGTGGGATGGGATGGGATGGGTGCTGGTGCTGTGAGGATGATGAGGATGAAGGAGGCTCCTTCAGCAGATGCCGCGCTGGGCTCCATCCTGGGAAGTTGTCGGTGCTGCTGGACCCCACTGAGCCCCCCGGGGGTTCCTCAAGGTTTCCCAGGCTGTTCATCCCCCCACAGAGACCCCCGGGAGCCCCCCAGCTCTCACCCCCCTACCTGAAGGCGGGCAGGAGGCTGTCGTAGTAACACCAGGTGGCCGTCAGGTAGGCCCGGCTGACATCCGTGGAGTACAGGCGCCAGGCAGCCTGGACGGGAGCGAGAATCGCGGGAATCGCGATCGGCCGCGATGGGAGAACCCCTGCGGACCCCTCCATCCATCCCAGCCCCCGCGGGCAGACCCCAACCCAAAGGATCGCGGTGTTGGATGTGGCGTTTGGGTGATCTGGTGACATCGGGGGGACAGCAGAGCGTTCCCGGGAAGGGGTGGGGACACGCCAGCCCTGCCTTACCTGGATCAGGTTCGCCGCCGGAGTGCGCCTCTTCTCGAAGTGCTTCTGCCGGTGCTGCTCCTGCACTTTGAGAGCGAAGCCGGAGCCCAGGATGCCCTGGGGACAGGAGGGGACAGAGCCGTGGGTGCCGGCACGGAGCGGGACCCACGCCGAGGTGGCTCTGCCCCTTTTTTCCCCAAATTCCTGTGACGCGGTGACCCTGTGTAGTTGCACTGTTTTAGAAATCTTTCTCTTCTTTCTCAGGGAGAATAGAGATAAGCTGCATTCTTGTACTTTTTTAATCTCTGTGTTTGGTACTAGGTGTTGTATAGCTGTGACCAATGGTTTCAGGAGGTGGATTCCCTGCTGACCAATAGCTTCCAGATTATTAATGGATATATAAAGAGGTTTTTGTAAATAAAGTTCCCCTTTCGCCATCTTGGGTTCGTCTGCCTGCTTACTCTGCCAGCTCCTGCGAACCTCAGGAAACCTCTAACCACAACCCCGTCCCCTACTCACGGCGGGCAGGGCGAAGAAGGAGATGCCGAGCAGGGCGAATCCAGCCGCCAGCATCCGGCCCAGCCACGTCTGCGGCGCCTTGTCCCCGTAGCCGATGGTGGTCAGCGTCACCTGCCCGGGGACACAGCAGCGGGGGGCCTGGAGGGCGCTCCCCCACCACAGCCCCATCCCACCCTCCTGCTCCCCTCCCGGGGCCGGGGGGCCGCGGGGGCCGAGCTTACCGTGCCCCACCACAGCGAATCGGCGTAGGTGGCGAACTGCACGTTGGCATCTTTCTCCGCCAGGTACACGAGGAACGAGGCGAAGATGAGCACCAGGAAGCCGATGTACCACGCGGTGATGAGCTCCTGCGGGGCGGGGAGGGTCAGCCGGGCCCGGGGACACGCCGGGGATGCACCTGGCCGCTTTTCCTCACCTTGCTGTGGGCGTAGACCACGGAGCCCAGCAGCTTCCAGGTGCCGCCGCGGCGGTCCATGCGCACCATGCGCAGGATCTGCAGGAAGCGCATGCTGCGCAGCGCGGACGTGGCGAAGATGTTGCCCTGCGTGCCCGCGGCGATGACGGCCACCGAGGCGATGAAGACGATGAAATCTGAGGGGGCGGCCAGGCTCAGGGGGAGCGTGGTTCACCCCAAATCCTGCTATCCCCCAAATCTTGCTATCCCCAAATCCTGCTCTCCCCCAAATCCTGCCGTCCCTCAAATCCTGCCGTCCCCCAAATCCTGCCATCTCCCAAATCCTGCTGTCCCCAAAATCCTGCTGTCCCCAAAATCCTGCTATCCCCCAAATCCTGCTGTCCCCCAAATCCTGCTATCCCCAAATCCTGCCGTCCCCCATATCCTGCTCTCCCCCAAATCCTACCATCTCCCAAATCCTGCCATCTCCCAAATCCTGCCATCCCCCAAATCCTGCCGTCCTCCAAATCCTGCCATCTCCCAAATCCTGCTGTCCCCCAAATCCCGCTATCCCCCAAATCCTGCTGTCCCCCAAATCCTGCCATCTCCCAAATCCTGCTCTCCCCCAAATCCTGCTGTCCTCCAAATCCTGCCATCTCCCAAATCCTGCTGTCCCCAAAATCCTGCTATCCCCCAAATCCTGCTGTCCCCCAAATCCTGGGGGGGCAAATTTCTTTCTTTCTTGCCGTCCCCCAAATCCTGCTCTCCCCCAAATCCTGCTATCCCCCAAATCCTGCTACCCCCCAAATCCTGCTCTCCCCCAAATCCTGCCATCTCCCAAATCCTGCTGTCCGCCAAATCCTGCCGTCCCTCAAATCCTGCTGTCCCCCAAATCCTGCCGTCCCTCAAATCCTGCTGTCCGCCAAATCTTGCTATCCCCCAAATCCTGCCGTCCTTCAAATCCTGCTCTCCCCCAAATCCTGCTGTCCCCCAAATCCTGGGGGGGGGACGACAAATTTCTTTCTTTCTTGCCGTCCCCCAAATCCTGCTCTCCCCCAAATCCTGCTCTCCCCCAACCCCACCCCGTACCTATCACGCAGAAAGGTTTCCTGGCGAAGCGGAAGCGGCCTCGCCAGCCGCGGTAGCGGCAGCAGCAGCCCGCTGCCCACACGCGGATGATGTACTCCATGCCGAACACCACGATCATCACGAATTCCTGCCGGGGGGAGAGTGAGAAAACCTCTAAGTTTCACCGAGGGGTGAGAGGGGCAGGGCAGGGTCGGGGGGCTCGGCTTTGAGGGGGCCTAAAATGTGCTGAGGGTGGCGCGGGGTGGCCCCACGAGGCCACCGGAGCCATCCCGGGGGATCAGGGCAGCGAGAGCGGAGCCGCAGCCGTCGGGGCTGTCTGGGCATGGCGGCTCTGCTCGTCGCTCCTCGCTGGGTCCTTTTCCTCCGCTGTCAGCATTGTCCTCCTCCCTCCCGCACAAACAAGCCCCCGTTCTGCTTACTCGCAGGAAAGTCACAAGGACCTTCCCAATTTAGTCGCCGTCACTCGGGAGAACTCCCTGCGTCAGCTCTTTCTGACAGTTTGGGGGAAAGTTGCCTTTTTTAGCCCCTCGTGCCCTGCCTTTTCCAGCGGTTGGTGCCTGTCCCCGTGGCACAGGGGGACAATGGTGGCACGGGCCATGGGGACACCCACGACGAGGACACCATCGCGACATCGTGGCTGGGGATGGGGTCAGAGGGGTTTTGACCGCGATGTCACCCAATTGAGGCCACTATCGTGACATTCCGACTGGGGATGGGGTCAGAGGGGTTTTGTCTGCGATGTCACCCGATCGAGGCCACCATCGCGACATCGCGGCTGGGGTTGGGGTCAGGGGGGTTTTGTCCGCAATGTCACCCGATCGAGGCCACCATTGCAACATTCCGACTGGAGATGGGGTCAGAAGGGTTTTGTCCCTGATGTCACCCGATCCTTTTAGGATACAAAGCTACCATCGAGGCCACCATCGTGACATCCCTGCTGGGGTTGGGGTCAGAGGGGTTTTGTCTGCAATGTCACCCAATCGAGGCCACCATCGCGACATCCCAGCTGGGGTTGGGGTCAGAAGGGTTTTGTCCGCGATGTCACCCGATCCTTTTAGGATACAAAGCCGCCATCGAGGCCACCATCACGACATCCTGGCTGGGGTTGGGGTCAGAGGGGTTTTGTCTGTGATATCACTCAATCGAGGCCACCATTGCGACATTCCAACTGGGGCTGGGGTCAGAGGGGTTTTGTCCACAATGTCACCCAATCGAGGCCACCATTGTGACATTCTGACTGGAGATGGGGTCTGAGGGGTTTTGTCTGCGATCTCGCCCGATCCTTTTAGGATACAAAGCCACCATCGAGGCCACTATCGCGACATCCCGGCTGGGGTTGGGGTCAGAGGGGTTTTGTCCGCAATGTCACCCAATCGAGGCCACCATTGCAACAGGGGTTGGGGTCAGAGGGGTTTTGTCCGCCCAGTCCTTTTAGGATACAAAGCGGGGAAGGAAAATCCAAGCACTGGCCCTGCTCCCGCGGTGCTCACCAGGATGAAGAGGCACTGGTTGGCCAATTTCTGGTGCTCCTGGATGGTGGAGAAGACCGACAGCACCAGGCAGCTGAAGACGAGGAGGAATCTGGAAGGAGAAAATGTCACTGAGGGCACCGGGACACCCAGGGGACCCCAACCCACAGGCCAACCCCCCAGCCGAGGCTTCCACGGGGGACACATTTTGCCCCTAGATGGTGGCATGGAGCCTTTGGGGAGCCCGGGAGCAGCCGGGGCTCGGTGCCAGCTCTGCCGCAGCCCTGCAGATTCCTAATTAAAGGCAGGGAGGGAGGCGGGAGGGTTCTGGTGCTGCAGGAAAGGGGAGCAGAGCTTCTCCGGACTGTCCCCAGCGTCACTGCCACCGTGGGGCAACGCGGGGACCACCTGGGAAGTGTCAACTCAAGGGAAAAGTCCCCAGGAAAAACTCTGCGTTGAGCACTGGGTGGGGCTTTGGCCCATTTAAAATAAGGAGGGGGGAAAAAAAGAAAAAAAAGAAAAAAAAAGAAAAGAAAAAAAAAGAAAAAGAAAGTCGTCTCTGAGGCTGAAGCAAATGAAACCTCCAAAAATACATTTTTTTCCCCTGATCCAGCGATTCTAAAAAAGGAAAATGGAGGGCTTGTGCCACCGGCCCACGTGACGGCGAGCAAAGGGCCCTGGGACTGCCACTCCGTGATGGCATTGGCGGCTCTGGGCACCCACGGCCACTGCGATGGCCTGGCTGGGCCTGGCAGAGCAAGAGAGGTGGCCCTGTCACCCTGTCCCCAAGCTGGTGGCACCCATCTCACCCCCAGCTCTGTGTTCTCACGGTGACAATGCCCAGGGGACAATCGGGGGTGATCCGGAGGGTCTGGGGGCTCAACACCCTCCTGGGAGCACTTTCCTGTCCCCTCATGTTGGTGACATTTCGAGCAGAGCCAGCTGCCTGCGCCATCGGAGGGGTGACACCATCCCGAGTGTCACAACTGTCCCAGCGCAGGACACACCAGAGAGGGGACAATTCTCTGTCTGGACCATCCAGGACCACCCCACGGTGACCCCACAGCGTGGGGGGCTGGGGGCTCTCAAACCTGGCATGAGGGAGGGGGAGGTGGCACAGCCTAAAGGGGACAGGTGTGTCACTTCCCTCCGAATTGCTGCTGGAGAGAGGACCGACAGAAAAAGAAGGAAAGGAAAAGAAGGAAAGGAAAAGAAAGGAAGGAAAGGAAAGGAAAGGAAAGGAAAGGAAAGGAAAGGAAAGGAAAGGAAAGGAAAGGAAAGGAAAGGAAAGGACCCAGAAAAACCAAACCAAACAAACAGAAAACAACCGAAAAACAACAAAAAACCCCCACAAAAACAAAAACTCCCAAACAAACAACGACGACAAAACACACAAAAAAACCCAAGAAAAAACCCCCAAAACAAACAACCGACAACAAAACCGAAAAAAGAAATGAAAAAAAAAAAAAAACAAGAAGAAACCAAAAAACCCAACCCACCCCCCCCCCCCCCCCCCAAAATCCAGACGGGGAATGGGAGAAGGGCTGGACGCAGAGGAGGGAGAGCTGAAACCATGAAGGGACCAGGGCTGTCACAGCCTTGTCCCCACCCTGCCCTCGCCGCAGAGGACGACGCTCCTCTCCCGGGCGCTCCCCACCCGCCGGGCAGAAGGTTGGAGCCTCTTCCTTCTCCCTCTGAATTATTAATTGGGGTTTTTTCCTCCGGCGCAGCACTTCTGGAATTAACCCCCTCCGCCGGGCCCGGGGCTGAGGAGCCAAACGCGGCCCAGGGCAGAGCCCCGAGCTTTGTGCATCATCAGCAATAAAGATTATCCGAGCAGGATTTAGCAGGCAATTACACGGGCAGCGGAGCACGAAGCAGAGGAGGAGGCAGAAATCTCCCAGCCTGCGAAGATTTGTGCCTCTCGCCTCATCCAGAGAGAGGGAGGGGGGTCCTGGGCACACGCTGAGCCCGCGGGGAGCTGCTGTGGGTGGCCCTGGAGCCCCCACTGGTCCAGCCGTGATGGAAACCTGCCCCTAAGTGGGGTGGGGAAGACTCCCATGGGATTTGGGGAGGGATACAGGCGGGAGAGGCCCCACGGGGCTGCCTGGGAAAAAAAAAAAAAAACTTTCTGGGAACACATCACCTGCTAGGAATTAACTCGAAAAGCCTGGGCAAACGCCCCGTCCCGGCTGCCGGCAGCGCCTAAGCGGCTTAGGGAAGGGTCAGATGGCTGAAGGCCATGGAGCCAGGAACCGGCATCCCCCCAGCCCCCCGGGGCAGGAATGCCGCTCTCAGCTCTGCCCCACACCCGGGGGGAAATTCCCTCCTCGACCCTCCATCAGCACCGCGGGGGACCAGGCTCCCATCCCAAATCACCGCCGAGAAAAGGAGGGATAATGGCAGGGAAATGGGGAGGGGGCGGAGGGGGTGGGACAGGAGCCTCGGTGCTTCCTCACCTCCCTGCTCCAGGATCCGGGGATGGAAGGAGCGGAGGCTGAGCCGCTTTTTATTTCCCAAAAAATTCCCATTTCCCCAAAAATACCCATTTCCCAAAAAATTCCCATTTCCCCAAAAATATTCCCATTTCCAGCCCCCGGGGGTCCCGCACCCCCCGCCCCTCGCAGCACATGTCACTGCCAGCCTGGCCACGGGGACAGGGCTGCTGTCACCCGGCGGGAGCAGAGCGCGTCCCCAGCCGTAATGAAACCTCCCCAAAACAATAATGAAAACGCGGCGGGGGCCGGCGCGGGGAAGGCGAAATCTCCTCAATTAATCTTCATTAGGGTGGGCTCTGCCATCTGCTGCCGCCCGAGCCGGCCGAGGAACAGGTGAGCCGGGAAAGCTGCTGAGCTCAGGGGAAGCACGGCCAGCTCTTCCCTGGATGGGCGAGCGGCACCGCTGGTCCTCAGTGCCCCCCAAACCCCCCCTGGGCGAAGGGGCTGCCCCCCAAAACAGACGGATGGCGATCCTCGTGGAGGGAGATGGGGACAGAGCAGCCCAGCCCTCCCAGGCGTGTCCCCAACCCCCGGGAGTGGCATCGGGGGTGACATCGCCACCTGTCCCCGCTTTGCCCAAGCTGACGGATCGCGATCCTCGTGGAGCGGGATGGGGACAGAGACGTGTCCCCAGCACCCGGGAGTGGCATCGGAGTGACACCGGCACTGCTCCCCGCTTTGCCCGAGCTGACGGATCGCGATCCTCGTGGAGAGGGATGGGGACGGAACAGCCCAGCCCTCCCAGGCTGTGTCCCCAACCCCCGGGAGTGACACCGGGGTGACACCGGCACCGCTCCCCGCTCTGCCCGAGCTGATGGACCGCGATCCTTGTGGAGAGAGATGGGGACAGAGCAGCCCAGCCCTCCCAGGCTGTGTCCCCAGCCCCCGGCAGTGGCACGGGGGTGACATCGGCACCGCTCCCCGCTTTGCCCGAGCCCCGCGGGGACCCCCGGGCCGGGGCGCGGCGATAAGAGCGCAAGGCAAGCACCACGCGCCGCAGGACAAACAGCTCTGGGAAGGCGCAGATCCCTTCCCTGGACAAGCCTGGCCGCATCACAGGGCCCAGGCCGCACCCCCAGCTGTGCCACCGCTGGAAATTTGGGATTCGCACCAAAACTGCCCGAGCGCAGCTCCAGCGCGGGCGGGGATGGCGTTCCACCCTCCGGGCTCGGCCTGCAGCTGTATAAACAGCGTGTCCCATAAATCGCCGTCCCTCGGCCCCGCAGCCCTCCGGGAGAGGTGGAGCGGGCGGCCCGGGGGATATAAATAACCGGGCTGTAGCGGCCCTGTTTGCGGCCGTAACCATGGCACGGGCTGGCCCACGCCGCCCCGGAGAGAAGGAGAGGAGCTCCGAGTGTTTCCCCGCGGGCAGGGAAAGCTCAGCCGGCCCCGGGAGGCACGGCGGAGCTCGGCACACGCTCAGAGCCCGGCCCTGAGCCGGTTATCAGCGCTGCGGGGACGTGGGGGTGGCTCCCAGAGCCCTCCTGGTCTCCAAACCCAGCAGGGTGGGATGTTTCCAGCAGGACCGGGATGCGGAATATCCCCTGGAATTCCCTGGAAACAGAGCCGGGATGCGAAACATCCCCTGGAATTCTCTGGAAGCAGAGCTGGGATGCAGAACCCCTCCCAGCACCCCAAGGCGGGTCACCCACAGGGTGACATCCAGTGACACAGCGCGCGAGCCCGTGGCCCCAAAAACCTCCGTGTTTCGGAGGCAAATCTCACCGGGGACATCACATGGTACCCCTGCGCCCCCCGGCGCCCCCCGGCCCCGCCGTGCCCGCGGGGAGCACGGTCACAAGGCTCCCGCGGACGGTGCCAAGACGCTCACACGGAGCGGCCCGGGATAGTTTTGCTCTTGGATCATCTGGCAAGGAGCGGGCCGGACGGAGGGGGGGAAGGAACGGCAGTGTTTTCCGATGCACCTCCCGTGCCCGGCGGGCGCTGCACCCCTGGAGAGGGAGAGGGAGCGGGGCTGGTGTCCCCCTCCAGCACTTGGGGGGTCCGCAGGGCACGGGGACATTTCTCAGAGTGGCCCTGAGAAGTCGCCCCAAAGTTGGGACCCCCAAGAGTGGAGAGCAGCAGCACCACGGGTAGAGGGGGCAGGTTTGGGGGGGGAAAAGAACCAAAAACTCTCCAGCACCCCCCGGCAGTGATGCACCCCCGTCCTCCCCACTGCGGCACCCCAAGTGGCACCTCCTGCCCCGGGCTGGGGGGTCCGGCCGGAGAGGGAAGAGGGAAAAAAGGAAAAAAACCAGCAGGAAAAATCAATGCACCGTTTCAAGTTGCGCCGAAGTCGCTTAATTTTATGCCCTGGTGACACCACATCGGGCCGGGGAAAGTGCTGTGCCGGCTTCTCCTCCCGCTGGCATTGCCCCTGAGCCGGGTCCCGTTTCAGAGCCGGGCAAGGTGGCCCTGGGGGCACAGCCCCCGCTCGAAGGGCAGTGTTTGTGGCCATGCCACCGCCCCAGATGGGGGACACACCGGTGACAGCAAGTTCAAAGCCTTAGAGTGAAATTCAAAGAGGTGAAGGAGTTAAGAGCTAAATTCAAGAGTTTAAGAGAGGTTTAAATGTTCGATTCAAGAGGTTTTTCCAAGCAGGCGATGAGCAAGGATGGAGCAAATTCCCTGCAAACCACCCAAGGGTCCAGCGCTAGGAATTGTCCCGGGGATGTCACCAAAGGCTGGGCACTGACCGCGGTGGCATTCCCTGGCATCGCTCACTGGTGCCAGCATTGCCCCAGGGAGCTGCCACCCCTAGGAATTGTCCCGGGGATGTCACCAAGGGCTGGGCACTGACCGCGGTGGCATTCCCTGGCATCGCTCACTGGTGCCAGCATTGCCCCAGGGAGCTGCCACCCCTAGGAATTGCCACAGGGGTGTCACCAAGGGCCGGGCACTAAACACGGTGGCATTCCCTGGCATCTCTCACCGGTGCCAGGATTGCCCCAGGGAGCTGCCACCCCTCTGTCCCCACAGCGACAGCAGGGGACAAGGCTCCCGTCCCCTCCTTGCCTCAGGGAAACAAAACCTCCCCTTCCAGGTGGGAAATAAACCCCGAGAGCAGCGGGCAGGGCAGCTGGCCTGGCACGGGGGATGCTGCTCCAGGCGGGGGATTGCGGCTGTTCCTGGTGCTGCTGGCTCAGTCTTCCCTAATTTGCTCCAGGTTAAAGTGTTCTGGATGGAAATTCTCCTCCAGGGCCGTGAAAAGTGCTGAGCTGAGCTGCTGGTGCACCCAGCGGCAGTTTCATAACCACCGGCACCAGCTCCCGGACCCCGGGAGCCGCCGGGAATGCGGGGGGCTGGCGGGTGGGCAGGGAAAAGCCACAGAAAAAGTGGAATTGGACACCTGGAAAACCCTGGCAGGTGTCCCCCCTTCCCACGGGCCCCGAGCCGTGCCCGTGCCAAGCCCACGGCAGCTCTGCCTGGAGCTGGGAAAAGCCTTCCCTTGGCTAACGAGGAGGAGATTGGAAAAGGAAGTTCTCATTTTGCCTCCTGGCTCTAAAACCTCTGGGTTAATGCTCTGGGCTCCCTCCCGGATTTGCTCCGTAAGCTCCAGGGCTGGGAATTGTCATTCCAAGCGGGCGAGGCTCGGCTTGGTGAGCCCGGCCAGGGCCTGGAGGGGCTGGGGAGACCTCAGACCTTGGCTTTACACCCGCACGGGCATGGCAGGGTCTGGGGACACCCATCAGACCCCAAAAGTGGCTCCAAGCCCCCCAAAACCCCCCCGGCAGAGCTGCCAGGACTCTCGGGGTCTGCAGAAATAACATAGCCACCAAAGCGCTGATCCCGGAGCGGGCGCCGGGACAAGATTTGGGATCAATTCGCCGACAGAAAGAGGCCGAAGTTGTTCAATAAACGCGATGGGCTCAGCCCCGCTGGGCACTGAGCGGCTCCGGGAGGGAAGCGCGTCACTTCTCAGCGGGTATTTCCATTTTAGCAGTTCTCAGCCCTGTCTCGGAGCCAGCCCGCTCGGGGGAGGCAGCGCAGCCGGGGCTCGGGGGACCCGTCCTTGTCCCCAAACCTCGGGCCGGGGGCTCCGTCCCCTCCCGTGCCTCGAGGGAGGGGGGGAGGGGAGGGGAGGGGGTAACACCTTCCTCCTCTTTTGTTAAAAACCGCGGATTGCGGCACACAAATCATCCCCGAGAACTTCAGCGCCGCTGCAACAGCTTCGCAGCTCCCATCTGCTGCGAGAGAGAGAGAGAGAAAAAAAAAAACCAACAAAAAAAAACCCTAAAAAAAAACCAACAAAAAAAAAAACCAACAAAAACTTGGAAGAAGCCAGGAATGAGCAACATTACGGGAGAGGCTTCACAGAACAGATGTCCGCACCTTGCACCCACTGCGGCGTCTTCCCACAGGATTTTGGAGGGGTCCCTGGCAGGACTCTGCCCTGCAGCTGCCTCAGCCCTAAAATTAAGCGAGCGAGTGAACAAAAAGCCTCCCCAGCAAAGGCTGGAGACGTTTGGCTCCTGTTGTCGACGGCTGCACATCTTGTGGAACAAAGCCCAGCGCCCAGGAACTGCGGGCCAGACATGGGGAGGGACTGCGGGGGCTTGGGGGGCTCTGCCTGTCCCATGGGGTCGTTTTTGGGGCGAAACAGTCTGAAATGGAGAGGGAGAAGCGGCGGAGGAGACTCGGGGATGGACATCGCAGCTGGGAGATGAGCAGGGGCGCATCTCTCCCACATGCCGTGGGTCCCCGCGCCATAAATTGCGATTTTCTCCCCTGGCAGGGGCTTTGGCCGCCTTTCCCTGCGGGAAAAGCTCTTCCGAGGGTGGTATTTTCCACGCAGGGATGCTGGCGGGAGCCCGCTGTGGAGGTGTCGTTACAAATGGGCCCCGGGCTCGTGTCCCGGCTCCCTGGGGAGCTCAGGTGCCCTTTCATGCGGTGACAAATCCCCGCTGCCAGCTCGAAGTGCTAACTTAGGCAAGACCCATTTTCCTGCCTCTTAACGAGCTCCGGCTCCCGCACCCCAGAAACGGCGCAGCCCCGCGGCACCGCTCCAGGCGAGAGGGGAGGAGGCCAAATTTTGGCTGACAGAAGGTCTGTGCCCACAGCTGGCACACGCCGGGCGAAGAGGGAAACACCTCGTGCCCCATGGCTGGGATGGCCCGGCAGTGTCCCCAGGCAGTGTCCCCAAGCAGTGTCACTGGGACTGGGTTGGGACAACCCCGCAGAACGGAGCCCTCTCTGTCCCTGCCACCCCCAGGTGTGTCGGGGACCCCCCAGCTCTCTGTCACAGCCCCCCGAGGCAGCAAACCCGAGGGGGCGAAGCAGTTCTGAGCCCACATGTGGAGAGCCGTGGGATGCTCAGATCCAGCAAGGAGAGCCTGGGGAAGCACAGCGAGCAGGGGAAGGAGCAGGTGAGCTCCCCGAGCATCCCTCCGGCTCCGGGGAGCGATATTCCCGATATTCCAGCGCTGGGGATGGACAGCGAGCCGGGAACGGGCGCAGCTCGCGGGGTACAGCAGGGACAGGACACCCCCGCTGTCCCCATCCCGCCCGGACGCGGCTCTGGGGTGGCACTTCTGCCTTGTCCCAGCACTGCTGCAGGGGCAGCACAGCGGAGGGTCGCCGGTGCCACCCAGAGCTGTCACCCCTCGCGGGTGTCCGGCCTTTGAGGGGCTTCGCGCGCTCAGAGACCCCCGGGCAGCGACAGCGGCACAGCGGGACGGTGACGCGGCTCCCTGCGGTGCCGCCGGCTCCGGGCCACCCCCGAGACTGAGTCCATCCCCGGGGACGCGCTCAGCTCCCCGCACCGGACCCTGCGCCACGAACCCTCCGCGGGACTCGCTCCCCGGGAGCGGCAGCGGCACCGGCGCGTCCCCCCCGCCGAACGCTCACGGCGGAGAAAGTTCCCGGTGGAGCCCGGGGGGGCTCGCCGGGAGCCGCAGCTGCCCCGCGGCACTCCCGGTGTTCCTTCCCCGGCAGCGCCCGCTCCCCGCCGCCCCGGGAGCCGCCGGCCAGCCCCGGGGGCGGAGGACAGCCGCGGTCCCCCCGGTGGTCGGTACTCACATGAAGACGTGGTAGATGAAAGCCCAGCCGCGGGGCCGCTCCAGCACGTTGTACAGGCAGTTCTGGAGGCGGCGGCGGCAGCAGCGCGGGGCCCCGGCGGGGCGGGGGGCGGCCCCGGGGCGCGGCCCCGCCAGCAGCCCCCGGCGGCGGGGCGGGGGCGGCGGCGGGGGGGTCCCGCTGCCGGGGCCGGGGGTCCCCGCGCCCTCGGTCCGCACCGCCGTCAGCGCCGCCCGCCGCTCCCCGCCCGCCTCCGCCGCCGCCCCGGCCATGGCCGCCCCGCTCAGGCCGCCGCCCGCCGCATGGCCCCGGCCGCCGCGGGACCCCCGAGCCAGCCCGGGGCCGCTCCCGGGGCCACCTGCCTTTAGCTGCCCTCCGCCGCCGCCGGGCCCTCCCCCGCCGCCGCCCCGCCGGCCCGGCCCGCCCCGCCGTACCTGGCCCCCGCCCCCGGGGCTCCGCGGGACGGGGCGGGCGGGGAAAGCGCCGTGCGGGGCGGCGGCGGGGAGGGGAGGCGAGGGGGTGGGGTGGTGGGGTGGTGGGGTGGTGGGTGGGCTCCCGTCACCCCCGGTCTGGGTGGGGGACCCTGTGAGGACGGGGAGCGGGCGGAGAGCCCTGGGGCATCCTGTGAGTGAGGATCCCAAACCGCAATGCACTCCTCATCCCAAACTGCATCCCAAACCCCATCCCACACCTCATCCCAAACTGCACCCTGCACCGAATCACATCCCAAACCCCATCCCGCACCGCATCCCAAACCCCATCCCGCACCACATCCCAGCTTCATCCCGAACCGCACCCCAACTGCAACCTACACCTCATCCCAAACTGCATCCCAAACCCCATCCCACACCTCATCCCAGCTTCATCCCGCACTGCATCCCAAACCGAATCGCGTCCCGAACCACGTCACTGCCTCCTAAACTGCATCCCAGATTGCATCCCAAACTATGTCCCACACCACACCCCAAACGGAGGGTGTGGAGCACCCTGGAGTGAGAGTGAGCCTCCCAACGCCCGCGGGATGGAGCATCCCTGGGGGAGATGGAGTATCCCTGGAGGAGATGGAGAATCCCTGGAGGAGCTGGAGCATCCCTGGGGGAGATGGAGAACTCCCAGAGGAGCTGGAGTATCCCGGGAGGAGATGGAGCATCCCTGGAGGATATGGAGTATCCCTGGAGGAGATGGAGAATCCCTGGAGGACATGGAGTATCCCTGGAGGAGATGGAGCATCCCTGGAGGAGATGGAGAATCCCTGGAGGAGATGGAGCACTCCTGGAGGAGCTGGAGTATCCCTGGAGGAGATGGAGCATCCCTGGAGGAGATGGAGCACTCCTGGAGGAGCTGGAGTATCCCTGGAGGAGATGAAGCACTCCTGGAGGAGCTGGAGCCTCCCACCCCCATCCACTCTCCGCAGACTCAGCCTCGAGCCAGGTTCCAAGTGTTTCCCAACCAACACTCCCAGCCCTCTGCTTTTCCACCTCATCCCCCTCAGCACGTGGGGAAACTGAGGCAGGGGAGCGGGAATTCCCATCCCAAGCAAAGCAGCCATCCCAGCTGTACCCATGAGGTCTCGCACCTCTGGGGAATCCGAGTGCCCCCACCCCTCCAGGGCTTGTTCTGCCGGAGCACAAACCGAGTCGAGGGCTTTGGGCGGTGAATTATTTAGTGGCAGTCGGAGATCCTGGCACGGCGCGGGCCCTGGTGAGCACTGCGGGATTTGGGAGGTCTCGGGAATCCCACGCAATAAATAGACATAATTTTATTTACTCGGAGGAAATGGTGCTGTTAAACCCGCGATTCTCCCTCCGAGGACGCCTCGAAAACCTCACCCAGCGAAATAGGGTGAGAGCCGTGGAGGGGCTGAAATCCTGGAAATCCAAATCCAAATTCTCCCCTCCATCCATCCCCCCAAAAAGCGCTCCCTGGAGCATCCCCCCAGCCCGTCTGGCTCCGGCGGGAGCACCCTGACCTTCATCCCGCTGCCTCTGGAGAGGCACATTCCCCTCCGCGCAGGTTTAGGTTTCACCTGGGATTGATTCAAACCTCGGGGCTGCGGAGGGGGCAGGGTTGAGGTGACCCGGGAAGGCCTCGGGTGCTCTCTCGAGGTGGCATTTGGGTCATTCCTGGGCTTGTGGGTCACCACCTGCAGCGGGCAGGGCCCACCCGCACCTTCCCACCTGCCCAGACCCCGGGAATCTCCATCGATCCGGGAGCGGGGAGGCTTTGGGATGGAGCCAGGCAGTCTGAATCAACATGGCACCAGCCCATCCGCCAGCAGCGGCGGAGGTTTTGGGAAGGCATCCCAGGATTTGCCGGCTTTGCCCCACACCGGCCTGGCCTCGGGGGTCCCCGCAGAGCCACCCGTGTCCCCCGCCCCGATGGGACTTTCGGAGAGGATTCCAGAGGCCGGGAACGGCGAGGGGGAGGCCTCTGCGCTCGGAGCCTGCCGCCCTCTCGGGATTGCAGCTCGAGTTCCTGGCACGGAGCGCCGGCCAGGATTTGCATCCACAGGATTTCCAGTAAGTTTTGCAGGCTTGGAATGCAGCGGCGGGGCTGGGGGGGCAGGGGACAGGAGCTGTGGGGCCGGGGACAGCAGGGATCCCTCACGGGGACACGGGGACAGGGACAGAGCCCCAGCGTGGCTCCCTGGATGGGGGTGCTGGGGTGCTGAAGGGGAGGATTCATGCCCCACGTGTGAGCCTGGTTGGAGTGAGTGGGGTGTGCAAAGCTGGGGACAATGGCCTCGGGGTGCCGGGGGTGGCATTGTCCAGGTGGGGCGAGCAGCGGTGACAGCGGTGACAGCGGTGACAGCGGCGCGGGGAGCGGGGAGCGGGGAGCGGGCAGGGCTGTGCGGCACCTGCTCCTGCCGGAGCCTTGGCCTCGTCCCAGGGCAATTAACTGCTGGCACCGCCGCTCGCTGGGACAAACAACGCCTGGGACAGCCCGGGCTCCTGAGGGATGGGAAACCCCCGGGCTGGGGCTGCTCCGCCCCAAAACCACCCCCGGGCATGGGGCTGGGGGTGTTCTGCCCTAAAACCATCCCCAGGGCAGGGGGCTGGGGCTGCCCTGGCCCCAAAACCACCCCAGGGCATGGGACTGGGTGTGTTCTGCCCTAAAACCATCCCCGGGCATGGGGCTGGGGTGTTCCGCCCCAAAGCCAACCCCGGGCATGGGGCTGGGGGTGTTCTGCCCTAAAACCATCCCCAGGGCAGGGGGCTGGGGCTGCGCCGCCCCAAACTCACCCCTCGGCCATGGGGTTGAGGGTGTTCCGCCCCAAAACCATCCCCGGGCATGGGGCTTGGGCTGCCCTGGCCCCAAAACCACCCCCAGGGCATGGGACTGGGGCTGTTCTGCCCTAAAACCACCCCCCGGGCAGGGGGCTGGGGCTGTTCCGCCCCAAACCCAACCCCGGGCATGGGGCTGGGGGTGTTCCGCCCTAAAACCATCCCCAGGGCAGGGGGCTGGGGCTGCTCCGCCCCAAACCCAACCCCGGGCATGGGGCTGGGGGTGTTCCGCCCTAAAACCATCCCCAGGGCAGGGGGCTGGGGGTGCTCCGCCCCAAACCCAACCCCGGGCATGGGGCTGGGGGTGTTTCGCCCCAAAACCGCCCCAAAGTCACCCCCGGGCATGGGGCTGGGGAATGCTCTGCCCCAAAGCCACCCCCCAGCTCGGTCCCGGCGCTCGCCTGGGCTGTCCCCGAGCTGGGAGTGACCCCGGCGACACCGCCCGGAGCTCGGGGACATCCCGGAGCTCGGGGACATCCCGGAGCGGCCCCGCTGTGCTGCCGCGGGGAGCGGACGGCGCAGGGACGCGGCTCCCATTCCCAGCTCCGGAGGGGGGGGAGGGAAGAAGGGGTGAGGACACCCAGAGCTCCTGGGGTCGCCAGCGCTGGGACAGTCCCCAGACAAACCCCCCAGGTCCCTGCGGAGACGGAGAAGAGTTCAGAGCGGAGAAGAGCCGGAGCTGATCCCCAGGGGAGCGGCACTTTGGTGGCGCTGGCGGCGGGTGGGGACCCCAGCGTCCCTCGGGGGTCCTGGACCCCGCAGTGGCAGTGTCACCTCCACCGCTGGGAGTTAGCCTTGGAAAAGGGTGGCCGGAGGTGGCAGCTCGGGGGTGGGGACAGCAGCCCCGGGGAGGGACAGCAGCTCCGGGGAGGGACAGCAGTCCTGGGGGGGGACAGCAGCTCCGGGGGGGAGGACAGGAGTCCTGGGGAGGGACAGTAGCCCTGGGGGGGGGAGGGTGACAGCAGCCCTGGGGAGGGGACAGCAGCCCTGCGGGGACAGCAGTTCTGGGAGGGGGACAGCAGCCCTGGGGGGGGACAGCAGTTCTGGAGGGGAGGAGACAGCAGCCCCGGAGAGGGACAGCAGCCCCGGGCGGGGGACAGCAGCCCCGGGCGGGGGACAGCAGCCCTGGGAAGGGGGACAGCAGTCCTGGGGAGGGGGACAGCAGTCCTGGAGGGGGACAGCAGCCCCGGGGGGGGGACAGCAGCCCCGGCAGGGACAGCTGCCAGCAGCAAACCCTGCAGCAAACAGAGCGTGGCACTGCCCGAGCGCCAGCGGCCAGCGCTGAGCTCAGCACCCCGAGGAGAAATGGATCTCGAAGCGCTCCTTGGCAGGGAAGCGCTGCCTCCTCCTCCTCCTCCTCCTCCTCCTCAGCTCCATCTCGGCTCCCCGGGGCCGTGCCCAGCTCTGCCACTGTCGCACTTGTCCCGCAGCGCGGTGGCACTCGCTGCGGCACGCGCTGCTGTCCCTCCCGCGGGTGCCACCGCGCCTCGTTCGGCCTCTCGAGGGACACGCGTGGCCTCGGTGGCATCCCGCGCCACCCGATTTGTCACCCCGCGGATCAAAGCGAGCCGTGAGTCCTCGCAGGGAAGGTCTGGCTCCTGTCGGTGCCCGGGGCTCCAGGCCCTGTGACAAACGGCGCTGTCCTCAAAGCCTCCATCGTGTCCCTGTCTCCTCTGGGAGAGCAGGCAAAGCACTCCCTCTGTTATCAGCCACAAAAAAGCAAATTTTACCTGATTAAGGTTGATCTCAGTACCAAAATCCACACCCTGTATGTGCTAATGAGCTTAATTAAACACATGCTCTCACGTCCGTGATTATTCCTCAGCTCTCTGCCCAGATCCGAGGAGGAGATTCCGTTCCGAACCTCTTTCTGTCCCTTCAATAAACGCGATTTTTGTGCCTCTGATTGAGAAGGATTTTACTGAACACGACCGAATTTTCGGTGTCCAATTCGATCCAATCAGGAATTCAGCCTGAATTCCCTGTGATGCCGGTGATTTTTGTATTTTCTTTTTATACCCTTTTAATATATTTTTATACCTTTTCCCTTCCCTGTTACCCTCTTGTATTCTTGTATTACAACCCAGCCCCTCTGACCCCTCGGCAGCGGCAGGAACTCAACAGGGTTTATTTCCAGCTCAATTTCATTCACTCCATGCAACAGCTGGAAACTCCCTCGGGGAGCAGCACCTCCCTCCCATTTTCTGTCCTCGGAGCGATTTTTCCCCATTCAAATTCCAACCAATTTCCAGCAAACCCGAGCGCTTCGGGTAAAGAGCTTTTCCTCGGCAGAGCTTCTCCGGCCGCCTCTGCCCGGGGCTGATAAATGCGAGGCTCTTCCAGGTCTCTCTCGGTATCCCCACAAGAGGATTCTCGGCTCTCCAAACCACAGGGATGCTTTTTCCAGAGGATTTTGGGGGGCAGAGTGTTGGCTCTGATTTTCTGATATTCGTGGAGATCCGCGGAAGCTCGCAGGGAAGTCAGGCAGGCAGCACTCAAGATGGCGAAAAGAGAGACTTTATTTACAAAACCTTCTTTATATATTCATTAATGATCTGATAATTATTGGTCGACAGTTTTTCCACCCCCTATAACGATTGGTTACAACTCTAGAGCGTCCAGTACCAAAACAAAGAGATTAGAAAGCACAAGAATGCAACTTATCTCTATTCTCCATGAGAAAGAAGAGAAAGATTTTTAAAACAGTGCAACTACAGCAGAGGAGGTCACCGATCTCCTCCGGCTGCGGGGGAGCCCCCGCTGGGTGGGATCAGCTGTTGGGATCGGAGATCAAACCCCAGCCCGGCTCTCCCATCCGCTGCGGCCTGGAGCAGAGACAGGGGTGCGGCTGCCGGGAGAAGAGACCTCCGAGCCCGCAATTCCAGAAAAAGGGACCTCAGAGCCCCCAAATCCAGGGAAAGGACCCCCGAGCCCCCAAATCCAGGGAAAGGACCCCCGAACCCCCAGCCTGGCTCCTCCATCCCGCGGCAGCCCGGAGCAGAGCCAGGGATGAGGCTGTCGGGAGAAGGGACCTCCGAGCCCCCAAATCCAGGGAAAGCGACCTCAGAGCTCCCAAATCAAGGAAAGCGCCTCCGAGCCCCCATCCCCACTGTCCCATCCCGGCTGTCCTGTGTCCCATCCCCGCTGTCCCCTCCCCGCTGTCCTGTCCCCTCCCGCTGTCCCCTCCCCCCTGTCCTGTCCCCTCCCGGCTGCCCCCCCCGACTGTCCCCTCCCCGCTGTCCTGTCCCCTCCCGCTGTCCCTTCCCCCCTGTCCTGTCCCCTCCCGGTTGTCCTGTCCCTTCCCGCTGTCCCCTCCCGGCTGTCCTGTCCCCTCCCCGCTGTACCATCCCGACTGTCCCCACCCCGCTGTCCCCTCCTCGCTGTCCCCTCCTGGCTGTCCCATCCTGGCTGTCCCATCCCGACTGTCCCCTCCCCGCTGTCCCCTCCCCGCTGTCCCCTCCTGGCTGCCCTGTCCCATCCTGACTGTCCCCTCCCGCTGTCCTGTCCCCTCCCGGCTGTCCTGTCCCCTCCTCGCTGTCCTGTCCCCTGCCGCTGTCCCCTCCTCGCTGTCCCCTCCCGCTGTCCCCTCCCGCTGTCCCCTGCCGCTGTCCCCTCCCGGCTGTCCTGTCCCCTGCCGCTGTCCCATCCTGACTGCCCCCTCCCGCTGTCCCCTCCTCGCTGTCCCCTCCCGGCTGTCCTGTCCCCTGCCGCTGTCCCCTCCCGCTCCAGCCCTTCCCGCGGGCTCCCTCTCGTGGCCGCTCCGCGCTCGGAGCTCTCCCGGAGGTCCCCAAGGATCCCAACCCTCCCCAGCCCGGGGGACGCTCCGGGACCGGGAAAGCCTCGGGAAAACCTCGGGATGGGAAAACCTCAGGATCGGGAAAGCCTCGGGAAAACCTCGGGATGGGAAAACCTCGGGATCGGGAAAACCTCGGGAAAACCTCGGGATGGGAAAGCCTCGGGAAAACCTCGGGATCGGGAAAACCTCGGGACAGGGAAAGCCTCGGGAAAACCTCGGGGTGGGAAAACCTCGGGACAGGGAAAGCCTCGGGAATCGGGAAAACCTCGGGACCGGGAAAACCTCGGGAAAACCTCGGGATGGGAAAACCTCGGGATCGAGAAAACCTCGGGATCAGGAAAACCTCGGGATCAGGAAAACCTCGGGATCGGGAAAGCCTCGGGATCGGGAAAGCCTCGGGATCGGGAAAAGCTCGGGATTGGGAAAACCTCGGGATGGGAAAGCCTCGGGAAAACCTCGGGATGGGAAAACCTCAGGACCGGGAAAACCTCGGGACCGGGAAAACCTCGGGATCGGGAAAGCCTCGGGAAAACCTCGGGGTGGGAAAACCTCGGGACAGGGAAAGCCTCGGGAATCGGGAAAACCTCGGGACCGGGAAAACCTCGGGAAAACCTCGGGACCGGGAAAACCTCGGGAAAACCTCGGGATGGGAAAACCTCGGGATCGAGAAAACCTCGGGATCAGGAAAACCTCGGGATCAGGAAAACCTCGGGATCGGGAAAGCCTCGGGATCGGGAAAGCCTCGGGATCGGGAAAAGCTCGGGATGGGAAAAGCTCGGGATTGGGAAAACCTCGGGATGGGAAAGCCTCGGGAAAACCTCGGGATGGGAAAACCTCAGGACCGGGAAAACCTCGGGACCGGGAAAACCTCGGGGTGGGAAAACCTCGGGATGGGAAAACCTCGGGACAGGGAAGGCCTCGGGACAGGGAAAGCCTCGGGAAAACCTCGGGGTGGGAAAACCTCGGGATGGGAAAACCTCGGGATGGGAAAACCTCGGGATCGGGAAAAGCTCGGGATCGGGAAAAGCTCGGGATGGGAAAAGCTCGGGATGGGGAAATGGAGAGGACAAACCCGGGAGCTGCCGGGAATTCTGCCGCGCTGGAATAATGAGGATCTGCCGCATCCTGCAGCAGCTGCTGGTCCCGGCAAGGGGACACCTGCGCCAGGTAAAGGGGACACCTGTGCCAGGGTGAGGGGACACCTGTGCCAGGGTGAGGGGACACCTGTGACAGGTAAAGGGGACACCTGCGCCAGGTAAAGGGAACACCTGTGACAGGTAAAGGGGACACCTGTGACAGGTAAAGGGGACAACTGTGACAGGTAAAGGGGACACCTGTACCAGGGTGAGGGGGACAACTGTGACAGGTAAAGGGGACACCTGTGACAGGGTGAGGGGGTCATCTGTGCTGGGACAGGGGTGGCACTGGTGATGGGATAATGGGGACATCTGTGCCAGGTAAAGGGTGGCACCTGTGCCAGGACAAGGGGAGACATCTGTGCCAGGTAAAGGGGGCACCTATGACAGGTACAGGGGGCACCATGTGCCAGGATGAGGGGACACCTGTGCCAGGTAAAGGGGGACAACCGTGCCAGGACAGGGGTGACACCTGTGCTAGGACAAGGGGGACACCCGTGCCAGGTCGAGGGGGACACCTGTGTGAGGACAGGGAGGACAGCAGTGCCAGGGCAGGGGTGACACCTGTGTGAGGATAGGGAGGACAGCAGTGCCAGGGCAGGGGTGACACCAGTGACCGCACGAGGGAGGCACCTGTGGCTCCTGGAGCTCCTCCAGCTCCTCCCGGTTCCTTCAGGGGACACAGCAGCTGCCGTGGAATTCACTCAATGGTTCCATGGAATTCACCCTGAGGTTCCACAGATTTCATCCTGAGGTTCCATGGAATTCACCCTGAGATTCCACGGATTTCATCCTGAGGTTCTACGGAATTCATCCACCCCGAGATTCCATGGAATTCACTCTGTGGTTCCATGGAATTCATCCACCCTGCAATTCCATGGAATTCATCCACCCTGAGATTCCATGGAATTCACCCTGAGGTTCCATGGAATTCATCCTGTGGCTCCATGGAATTCATCCCGAGATTCCATGGATTTCATCCTGCGATTCCATGGAATTCACCCTGTGATTCCATGGAATTCATCCACCCTGCAATTCCATGGAATTCACCCTGAGATTCCACGGAATGCATCCTGTGGCTCCAAGGAATTCATCCCGAGATTCCATGGAATTCATCCACCCTGTAATTCCATGGAATTCATCCACCCTGAGGTTCCATGGAATTCACCCTGAGATTCCACTGAATTTATCCTGTGGCTCCATGGAATTCACCCCAAAATTCCATGGAATTCACCCTGAGATTCCATGGATTGCATCCTACGATTCCATGGAATTCACCGTGATTCCACGGAATTCATCCACCCTTGCAATTCCATGGAATTCACCCTGCAATTCCATGGAATTCATCCACCCTGCAATTCCATGGAATTCATCCACCCTGCAATTCCATGGAATTCACCCTGAGATTCCACGGATTTCATCCTGAGATTCCATGGAATTCACCCCAAAATTCCATGGAATTCACCCTGAGATTCCATGAAATTCATCCCAAGGTTCCATGGAATTCATCCCGAGGTTCCATGGAATTCACCCTGAGATTCCGTGGAATTCGCTCTGAGGTTCCAAACTTTGAGGTTCCAAAAGTGACTTTTGCCTAATTAGGGCTCACTTCAATATTAAAATACACACCTTGCATATGCTAATTAGCTTAAATGAGCCCAAGATTTTAAACCCTGGCATGATTTTAATTCCCCCAAAATCTCTGATCTCTGCCGGAACGGAAAAATGGGGGAACTTGAAACAAGGGGTTCGTTTTGTGCCAAATTTCACTCAATTTAACCCAAACCCCACTCAACATCCCCTGAGCTCTCAGCCAACCTCCTCCAGACTCATTTCCCTACTCCGGGTGCAGGAAAATCCAAATTTCCAGGGATTCGGGCTGCTCCTGGCCCTGCATGGCACAGACAGCACACGGAGGATCTGACAAAAAGCAAATTTATTTCCTTTTATGAAGCTTATATTACATGCACGGACCAAAGCCAGGACAACAGGGTTGGGGTTTTGTCCAATTCCAGCGTTTTTTTTCTGGAATCGAAAGGCCAAATTTAAGGATTTTTTTTTTTGCCTTTAGAAAATACAATCATAATACAAGGAATGTTTGTTGTTATTTTTCGTTTTGCTTCGCTTCGGTTATTCCTCCTCCTATTCCCTGCATACAGCAAATGCTCCAAAAAAAAGGAGGCAAAAAATGGAAAAAAAATGGAAACCACACACACTTCCCCCCCCCAAAAAAATATTCCCTAAAACCCACTGAGATGGGAGGACCAAATCTAGCTAAAAATAATAAAAATTACAAACAGAACAGCAGGAATAGAGCTCTGACAGGAGCAGTACCGTCAGGATTTTCCTAAAAATAACATTTCCCACGTTTGTTCAACGAGATGCTCCAAAATCCCTTCGGATGGGACGCAGAAATTTCGGTTTGGAAAATAAAAAAAAATGTCGCATTCTTGGCAGAGTCTGTTGGATATTCCCACCCGGAGCGAGGTGGGGATGGCAGAACCTTCCCCTCAGGTGTGTTCCTCAGCCCAGGTGGGGCTGGCAGAGCTCGGGGTGGCTCTGGGGGTCCTCGCGGTGTCCCCAATCCGTCAGTCCCCTGTCACCTGCGTGGCCTGGGCGTCCGAGCTCTGGTTGGTGGATTGGATGAACATGGGCTGGGTGATATCCTGGCCCGCTGGCATTGTCACCTGCTGGATCTGGTACAGCTGCTGGGGACACAAAGAGGCGCGGGGAGTTCGGTCAGTGATCTGCACCCCCAGAAATCCTCGGGGTTGGGCCCTTGAGGTGCCCCCAAATGACCCAAAGCTACCCCAAATGACCCAAAGCCACCCCAAATGACACACTGAAGTAATTCTGGGAATTCCCAATGCCCAGGAATCACATCTCAGTGCCCCAAAGAGCCGAAACCCACCCCAAATGACCCAAACCCACCCCAAATGAACCTCTGAAGTCATTCTGGGAATTCCTGGTGCCCAGGAATCACATCTCAGTGCCCCAAAGAGCCCAAACCCACCCCAAATGACCCAAACCCACCCCAAATGAACCTCTGAAGTAATTCTGGGAATTCCCGGTGCCCAGGAATCACATCTCAGTGCCCCAAAAAGCCCAAAGCCACCCCAAATGACCCAAAACACCCCAAATGAACCCCTGAAGTAATTCTGGGAATTCCCAATGCCCAGGAATCATTTCTCAGTGCCCCAAAGAGCCCAAACCCACCCCAAATGACCCAAGCCCACCCCAAATCTGCTGCTTTGGTCACACTGAAATTCTGGGAATTTCTGGCACCCAAGAATCACATTGGGGTCACTTCTTGGTGCCCCAAAAAGCCCAAACCCACCCCAAATCTGCTGATTGTTCATGCTAAAGTCATTCTGGGAATTCCTGGGGCCCGGGAATCACATCTCAGTGCCCCGAAAAGCCCAAACCCACCCCAAATGACACACTGAAGTAATTCTGGGAACTCCTTGTGCCCAGGAATCACATCAGGGGTCACTTCTCGGTGCCCCAAAGAGCCCAAACCCACCCCAAATGACCCAAACCCTCCCCAAATGACCCAAACCCACCCCAAATGACCGAATGAAGTAATTCTGGGAATTCCCAATGCCCAGGAATCACTTCTCGCTGATATATCTGGAATTATTTGGATATATTTGGAATTATTTGCATATATTTGGATATATTTGGAATTATTTGGATATATTTGCATATATTGGAATTATTTGGTTATATTTGGAATTATTTGGATATATTGGAATTATTTGCATATATTTGGATATATTTGGAATTATTTGGATATATTTGCATATATTGGAATTATTTGGTTATACTTGGAATTATTTGGATATATTGGAATTATTCGGATATATCTGGAATTAATTGGATACATTTGGATATATTGGAATTATTCGGATACATTTGGAATTATTTGGATATATTTGGATATATTGGAATTACTCGGATACATTTGGAATTATTTGGATATATTTGGATATATTGGAATTATTTGGATATATTTGGATATACTGGAATTAATTGGATATATTTGCATATATTGGAATTACTCAGATACATTTGGAATTATTTGGATATATTTGGATATATTTGGATATATTGGAATTACCCAGATACATCTGGAATTATTTGGATCTATTTGGAGGAAAATGCAGATTTAGGGCCGGAACTGTCCCCGAGTCCATCCTTACCTGTCCGTCGGTGAATTGGCTGAACTGCTGCTGGCCCTGCTGCACCTCTGTCTGCGTTATCTGCAGAGATAAGAGCAGATGGTCACCCCGGGCCACCCCAGGGTCACAGCCCTGCCAGAGCTGTCCTGCTCCGCTTGGGGACAGCTCCGCAGCCTCGGCCGCGATTTTCGGTGCCCCAAATGTGAGGGACACGGGACACGGACATGGGACATGGGGCTGGCCCTCCGCACCGAACGCCTCCTGCCAGACCAGAATCAGGTCCTTCCAGACCCAAACCAGGTCCTTCCAGACCAAAATAAATTTCTTCCAGAACAGAATCAGGTCCTTCGAAACCAAAATCAGGTCCTTCCAGACCAAAACTAGGTTGTTCCAGACCAAAGCCAGGTCCTTCCAGACCAAAATCTATTCCTTTCAGACCCAAATCAGGTCTTTCCAGACCCCAAATCCAGACCCCAAAACCAGGTCCTTCCAGACCAGAACCAGGTCCTTCCAGACCAAAATCAATTCCTTCCAGACCAGAATCAGGTCCTTCCAGACCAGAATTGGGTCCTTCCAGACCAAAATCAATTCCTTCCAGACCAAAATCAATTCCTTCCAGACCCCAGACCAGGTCCTTCCAGACCCCAAAACCACATCCTTCCAGACCCAAAACCAGGTCCTTCCAGACCAAAATCAGTTCCTTTCAGACCAGAATCAGGTCCTTCCACACCAGAATTGGGTACTTGCAGACCCCAAACCAGGTTCTTCCAGACCCCAATCCAGGTCCTTCCAGACCAAAACCAGGTCCTTCCAGACCCCACACCCACATCCTTCCAGACCAGAATCAGGTCCCAAAATCAATTCCTTCCAGACCAAAACCAGGTCCTTCCAGACCCCAATCCAGGTCCTTCCAGACCCCAAAACCAGACCCCAAAACCAGGTCCTTCCAGACCAAAACCAGGTCCTTCCAGACCCCAAACCCACAGCCTCTCAGCCTCCCCCGAGGAGAATTCAGCCTCCAGGCCCGGCGGGAAGGCAGAGGAGGATCCCTCAGCCTCAGGAGGCTCCTGGCGTTTCCTGAGGGCTCCTCCCTCGCCCAGGCAAGAAGGAGAAGGAGAAGAGAAGAAGCTCCACGAGCCCAAACATTAACCTGCAAGCAGCTCAGAAGCAGCGTGAGCTTCACCACACACACACAGAGAGAGAGAAAAAATTTGCATGCACCACTCACGGACACCTAAAAATCTCATTTTTAAATATTTTTTTTTTCACGACTCTGACAAACAAGAAGGAAAAAAAAAAAAAAAATAAAAGGTAGGAATCCTATCCCAAAGAGATGATGGAAATCCCTCGGAATCAGAGCCGAGGGGAAGAAGAATCGGAGGAGTTAAAAGGCAGGCCTGGCGTGGATGGAGTTCGTACCTGCTGCGCATTGGTTGCAAGCGTCTGGATCTGCCCCTGGACTACCTGGGTGCCTGACACGGGTTGGGCTAAGCGGATATACTGCAGCTGGCCAGCATTCAACTGGACCTGGAGACAAGTGGAGGGGGGCGGGAAAATTAAAAAAAAAAAAAAAAATTAAACAGATCACTCTGCGACCTCGACACGCACCAAAGTTCCCTGCTCGGTTTCCGGTGGGATTTTTCCCCCCGGGTTTTGGGGATTAAAATTCAGGGTGAGGAGATCCTGGGTGGCCCCGAGGCACTAAATTCCTGGTTTTTTTCAGGGTTAGTAGCTCAAGCGGATTAATGGCTCGGATTCTCGGGGATTTGGGGATGCTCGGTTTGCTCTTTGGGTTTTTTCGCTCCTCCGATGCAGCGTTTGGCAAAAATTAAAACGAGCTGGAAGCACCACATCACAGCTTAAACCCTAGCAGATCCTGCCGGAAATTAAGGAATACACAGGAATTTTCCCCATAAACAAAGCCAGCGGAATTGGCAAACCCCAAAGATAAATTCGGAAATTTTGAAGCTCTCCGCCAATATCTCTCAACTGGCAAACCCCAAAAATATATTTGGGAATTTTGAAGCTCTCTGCCAATCTCTCAATTAGCAAACCCCAAAGATATATTTGGAAATTCTGAAGGCATCTCTCTGCCAATCTCTCTCAACTGGCAAACCCCAAAGAAAAATTTTGAAATTTTGAATCTCTCCGCCAATATCTCTCAACTGGCAAACCCCAAAGATGTATTTGGAAATTTTCTGCCAATATCTCTCAACTGACAAACCCCAAAGATGTACTTGGAAATTTTGAAGCTCTCTGCTAATCTCTCTCAATTGGCAAACCCCAAAGATATATTTGGAAATTTTGAAGGCATCTCTCTGCCAATCTCTCTCAACTGGCAAACCCCAAAGAGATATTCGGAAATTCTGAATCTCTCTGCCAATATCTCTCAATTGGCAAACCCCAAAGATAAATTTGGAAATTTTCTGCCAATAACTCTCAACTGACAAACCCCAAAAATATATTTGGAAATTTTGAAGCTCTCCGCCAATATCTCCCAACTGGCAAACCCCAAAAATATATTTGGAAATTTTGAATCTCTCCACCAATATCTCTCAACTGGCAAACCCCAAAGAGATATTTGGAAATTGTGAATCTCTCTGCCAATCTCTCTCAAGTGGCAAACCCCAAAAATATATTTGGAAATTTTCTGCCAATATCTCTCAACTGGCAAACCCCAAAAATATATTTGGAAATTTTGAATCTCTCTGCCAATATCTCTCAATCCCCACCTGGCAGAGGCTGAGCCTTTTGGTGTCAGTGCTTTGAACCCCAAATTTATTCCCTAAAAACCCTGGTTTTGGGAAATTGGATGATTGGGAGTGAGGGACATGAAGGAAATACAGAAAACACTGTTCATACACACCTGAGACAATAAAAGGCTCACAGATATCACCGCCGGGTTTTCCTTCTGTTATTTAACTTCACAACATTGAGATTTTACAGTTTTAAGGTTAGTTTTATACAAAAAAAATGAGATTTTTTTTTCTTTTTAAGAAGGGGAAAGAACACACAGAACACTCTGGAAAACTGCTGACTGATAAAGGCTCGAAATTTTGGAATGCGGTCCTGGCATTTCCATTTCCTGCGTCTGAAAGCTCCAAAATTATTTCAGGAGCAAATAAATTCCCCCCAAGCGACAATGTTTTAATAAAGAATTGGTTTCTGCACCCAGATCTGCAGGGAGGTCACGTTCTCCTAGATTTTAATTTCATTAAAATTAAAATTTTTAATTTTAGGGTGAGAGAGATTTGGGAAAAGCTCTTCCAGCAAGGAGAGGAAGCTCCAAAGAACCTGCAAGGTCTGGGGAAGACACAATTAAATTTAATATAAAATTCACGTGGACAAACAAGTGATTATCACTTCATTGATGGATTCACTTCCAGTTTGTTAAAAAAAAAATAAAATTTGCTTTTCCACAGGCCTGGAATAAAGAGCAACAGGGAGCGCACACAGCGCCGGGAACGTGTGGAAAATCAGCAAAAATCAGAAATAAAATGCTCCCAACACTCCAGAGGCACTTCCACTTTCCTGAGAGATCTTCCAAATCTGTTTGGGTGATCCGAGATTCTCTGCTGAGCCCTCAGAGCGCAGGGAAGTGTCAGGAGAAGGCACCGACTGTGCCAAGAGAGGAAGGAAATGAGGGAAAAACAAGAAAAAAGCAAAGCAGGAGGAGCAGAACACAGCAAGGACTGGAATTTTGTGGAGCCAAACCCAAGTGCTTCCCAGGCTGGGCACTAAAAGCTCTCCCAGGGAGTTTTTCTCCAGTTTTTCTGTTTAATTTTTCACTTTTTCTGTTTTATTTTTCACTTTTTCTGTTTTATTTTTCGCTTGCTGGAAGCTCCTTCAGCACCAACTGCAGAGGAATTCCCCTGGGTGTGGCCAAGCAGGATCCCTGCAGGATGGGGAGCTGGAGTTTTCCAATTTTTCCACCCATCACTGCTCCTCCATCGCTGATTTGCACTTTTGGATTTGTCAGAGATCCAAATTATTCCCAAAAAATTGCTCCCGATTGTGTTCTTCCACAATCCCAGGAAAGAAGGAGGCAAAAAATCAAATCTCAATCTCAAAAAATCAAATTCTCGGTCAAAACCAGACCCTAAAACCTCTCCAAATCTGCCTGAAAACAATTCCCAAAGGACCCTCCTGGATTTTCTATCCTGCACAGATAATTTTGAAGGAATTCTTTCTCCTAAGGAATGTCCAAGGCCCTTCCTGGAGTTCCAGAATTCCTCGGGGATGAGTCTGAGCTGTTTTTTTTCTTTGCTGAGAGATCTTCCGTGAGTCTTGGAGGGACTAATGTCTTGGAGAGATTTCCATGAGGGAAAGAAGAGGAAAAAGAAAGGGAAAAGGAGGAAAAGAGAAATGGAAAAGAAGAAAAGGAGAAACAGAAAAGAAGAAAAGGAGAAACAGAAAAGAAGAAAAGGAGAAATGGAAGAGAAATGGAAAACAAGAAAAAGAGGAATGGAAGAGAAGAAAAAGAGAAATGGAAAAGAAGAAAAAGAGAAATGGAAAAGAAGAAAAAGAGAAATGGAAGAGAAGGAAAAGAGAAAATGCGGAGAAGAAAAAGAGAAAATGCAGAGAAGAAAAAGGATTTCTTGTAGTAATAAGAGAAGATTTGGCAATTTCTTCCTCTGTGATCGACACCTCGAGGCAGAAGGAATCAGCCCAAGGCTGAAGAGATGAGAAGAGATGGAAAAATCTGAAAATTCCCCCAATCCAAAGCCTTTCCAAGAAAGGCAGAAGCTTTTCTGAACTGTGAAAGCTCAGTTTGACCACAGCTGTGGGAATAATTCCAGAAATATGTGGAATAATTCCAGAAATATGTGGAATAATTCCAGAAATCCCAGGGAAATGTCTGGCGCCGGGTGACCTTTGGGTTCTGCTGCACACAACTGGAGAATTTTAATTTTTTTTTTTTTCTCTAACAGGTGTGAGATTTTCCAGCCGGGAACCAAAAGCCTCAGCTTTGCTGTGATTTTAAGTTACGATGAGGGGGAAAAATGTGATTTTTTTGACCCCCGTGGGACACATTTCAGAGAGTTTTGGTGAGGTTGGGCAGCCAAAATCCCATTTTTAAGGCGGACATGAAAGGCAGGAGGTATCTCCCGGTTCTGAAAAAGCCATTCTTCCAAATATTTCCAAGAAATATTTCTCCTAACACCAAAGTTTATTAATAACTCCCACATGGAACCTTTCCCACTCAGGGGGATGTGACTTCAGATTGCAGAGGCACAACAAAGTAAAGGCAAAAAAGGAGAATTCTCTTTTCTTCCAAACCAAGTTGTGGCGAAAAACTGATGTTTTAGCCAGGAAATATTTCATTTATTCCTTCCTAATCCCAACTCTTTCACTCAGGGGGAGGAATTTGGGGTGGGCAATGAATTTGAGCTAAAGGGGGTGGAGATTTATTCCCCAAAAATTGATTTTCCTAAGCGCGGGAAACACACCACTCGATCCAAACTTCCTCTGCCAGTTAAAAATGCAAACACAAACAAATCCTGGTGCTCAGAGGGGACTTTTCCAGGTTTCCTGCTTGTCCTGGGGTGGCATAATGATATTTTGTATTCCCTATCGTTTGTATACTTGAGCAGAAATATGGTCCTGGAGCTTTAACTGTGTCCTGCAGCTGGGAGAAAGCTCTGCCAGCTCAGGGTGTTTTGAAACTTTTTCCTCGGCTCTCCTATGGGGGAGTGAGAAGGAGGAAGGGACACTGTTTTTACTTTTTTTTCCCTCAGTCAGTTGCTGCTGCTGGTTGCTGGTGCTACTGGTGTGGCTGCTGCTTGGGTTTTGGTTTTTTTTTCCTTTTTTCCCCCTGGGATTGTTTTTTTCCATCGTTTTTGGATCCTTTTCTTCGATTTGCTTTCTCACCCGAGAACCTGAGGAGCCCCGGAGGACAGCGGACGAGAATCGTCCAGGGAGCCACCGGAGGAACTCCACCCGGCCCCTCCGGGGACCCCGGAAAGGGAAGCTACGCCTGAGGAAAAGGACACTAAAGTTCATCAGCTGTTTATTCAGGTTTAATGACCCCTTTTCCCCTTTCCCCTTCCACAGCGTGGTCAGTTAATTAAACAGTTCTTCCACTTTAGGCTGAGATATTCTGTTGTTGTGGGGGAAGGAGTGCCAGAAACCTTTGTGGGGGCGGCACCTGTTCAGAGCGCTTTCCACCTAGGATATTTGTCTCTAATCCAAGACAAAATTTGGCGCCCAACGTGAGGTGAAATCTTACCGGGATTTGTTGGATTTCTCCCGTGTTGGTGATGATTTGCTGCATCACTTGCATGGTTTGGCCGCTGCCGCTCTGAGCCTGTTGGCTCTGGCCCTGGGGCTGAGCCTGAACGATCTGGACCTGCTGACCTTCTCCAACCTGCATGGTCACCGGGGTGGTCTGAAAAAATAAAAATATAAACCCCCAGGGGTGAGGATTTGGGGTGGGAAAGGTGTGGAGTATCGGGGAGGGAGAATTTCCTACACGTTTGTCACTGATGGGGTTTGGGGCGGATGGAGAATTTCCTAAAGTCAATAATTGTGAGAGTTAAATCGCTCAGAGCATGAGTGAGGACGTGGACAAATGAATAATTATCATTAGCATCACTTAATTGAGGGATTCCCTTGTAGGTGGTTTAAAAAAAAAATCACTTTTTCACAGGCAAACTGTGGGCCTGGAATAAAGAATGTACAGAGCACGAGGAACATGGAAAACCAGGAGAAATCAGGAGTAAAATGCTCCAGAGGCATTTCCAGGTTCCTGAAAGAACTGGAAGTTTTTCACAAATAATTACCATCATCACTTAATTGATAGATTCACTTGCAGTTTGTTTAAAAAAAAAAAAAAATTCGCTTTTCTGGAATAAAGAATGTACAGAGCACGAGGAACACGTGGAAAACAAGGAGAAATCAGGAGTAAAATGCTCCCAACTTTTCAGAGGCATTTCCTGAAAGACCTGGAAGTCTTCCACAAGTAATTATCATTAGCATCACTTAATTGATGGATTCACTTGCAGTTTGTTGAAAAAAAAAAAAAAAAAATTCGCTTTTCTGGAATAAAGAGTGTACAGAGCATAAGGAACATGTGGAAAACCAGGAGAAATCAGGAGTAAAATGCTCCCAACTCTCTAGGTTCCTGAAAGAACTGGAAGTATTTCACAAATAATTACCATCATCACTTAAATGATGGATTCAGTTACAATTTGTTTCAAAAAAAAAAAAAAAAAAAAAAAAAAAAAAAAAAATTTGCTTTTCCACAGGCAAACTGTGGGCCTGAAATAGTGCACAGAGCATGAGAAAAATGTGGAAAACCAGCAGTAATCAGGAGGAAAATGCTCCCAACTCTCTAGAGGCATTTCCAGGTTCCTGAAAGAATTTCCAAGTGTTCTTTTTGGGTGATCTGTGATTTTTTGCTGAGCCCTCAGTGTCTGGGGGATCTGATGGGATCCTGAGGGATCTGCCCCAGGACAGGACCAGAATCACATCTGGCCCAGAAAAGCTGAGGTTGCCCCACAGAAGTGTCCAGGGTAAGGCAGGAGAGGGATCGGAGCAACCTGGGATAGGGGAAGGTCCCCGAGCATGGAATGGGATGAGCTTTGAGCTCCTTCCAACCCAACCCAACTGAACCCAACCTAACCAAACCCAACCTAATCAAACCCAACCCAACTGAACCCAACCTAACCAAACCCAACCCAACCCAACCCAACCCAACTGAACCCAACCCAACTGAACTCAACCCAACTGAACCCAACCTAACCAAACCCAACCTAACCCAACCTAACCTAACCAAACCAAACCCAACCTAACCAAACCCAACCAAACTGAACCCAACCCAACCCAACCTAACCAAACCCAACCCAACTGAACCCAACTGAACCCAACCCAACCCAACTGAACCCAACCTAACCAAACCCAACCCAACTGAACCCAACCCAACCAAACCCAATTGAATCCAACCCAACCCAACCCAACACATCCCAACCCAAATGAACCCATTCCTGACCCAACTGAATCCAACTCAAACCATCCCAACTCAACTCAACATATACCAACCCAATCCAATCCATCGCAACCCAACCCAACTCAACCCATCCCAACCCAAATGAACTCAATTGAACCCAACCCACCCTGAACCAAATGAGCCAAACTCAAACCATCCCAACCCAACTCAACTCAACCCATCCCAAACCAAACCAAACAAACTCAATTGAACCCAACCCACTCTGAACCAAATGAGCCAAACTCAAACCATCCCAACCCAAATGAACCCAACTCAACCCAACTCAACTCAACCCAACACAACCCATCCCATCCTATCCCATCCCATCCCACGGATGCCATCCCATTGATCCCATCCCAACCCATTGATCCCATTCCATCCCATGGGTCCCATCCCATGGATTCCATAGATCCCATCCCATCCCACGGATCCCACCCCAACCCATGGATCCCATCCCATCCCATGAATCCCATCCCATGGACCCCATCCCACCGATCCCACCCCACCCCATCCCATCCCACGATTTCCACGCCGTCCCTGATTTCCCCGATCAACCTCCCCCCGTTACGGATGGATCCCCCTGCACCCTGGGCTCACCTGGCCCTGCTGGGGCTGGGCGATGATGATCTGGCCGGGCTGGATGGTGGTGGTGGCCGTGGTGGTCTGCTGGCCCTGCTGCTGGCCCTGCACCTGCACTGCCGCCGGCTGCTGCGCCAGGGTGAAGTAATACTGCACGGGCTCGGCTGGGGTGACGGCCTGGCGCACCTCTTCCTGCAGGGAAAACGCCAGATTTGGGATGGGAATGTGGCAACATCTGCCCCACAGCCGGGACATGCCCCAAAAACAGCTGGGACATCCCCCAAAAACATCCACGACGTCCCCCCAAAAACAGCCGGGACATCCCCCAAAAACATCCACGACCACCCCCCAAAAACAGCCAGGACATTCCCCAAAAACATCCACGATGTCCCCCCAAAAACAGCCGGGACATTCCCCAAAAACACCCGGACATGTCCCTGAAAGCATCCAGGACATTCCCCTAAAAACATCCAGGATGTCCCCCCGAAAAATCCAGGACATCGCCCCAAAAACATCTGGGACATTCCCCCAGAATCATCTGCGACGTGCCCCCGAAAACGTCCAGGATGTCCCCCTGAAAACATCCGGGACATCCCCCCAAAAACATCTGGGACATGCCCCAGAAACATCCGGGACAATCCCCCGAAAACATCTGGGATATACCCCCAAAACACCCGGATATTCCACCGAAAACCTCTGGACATGGCCCCGAAAACACTCGGACAGACCCCAAAAACACCCAGACAGACCCAAAAACATCTGGGACATCACCCCAAAAACATCTGAGACATCTCCCCCAAAAACACCCGGACATCTCCCCAGAAACAGCCGGGACATCCCCCCGAAAACAAAGGGAAAGGAGCTCCGATATCTCCCTCGGAGCAGCGGAACCCAGGCAGGCTGAGCTGAAAAATCCTCATTGATTCACATCTGTGTAAATCAGAAGCGTTGCCAATAAAACGCGGAGGAGGTGAAGAGGAGGAGGAGGAAATTAATAAAATGAGCTGAGTTGAAAGCCACAGAATGTCCTCACGGGTGAATTCCATCCCGGGAGGAATTCCAAACGTTCCAGGAAAACCGACAGAGCCCAATCTGTCACCCAACCCTTCTCCAGAGCTGCACTCCCAACTTTCCACCCAATTCCCAACCCTGGGAATAAAAGGCATGGATTTGACGCTCGCTGCCGTGCCTGGGGTGATTTATTCCAATCCACCGTTCCCGACCCCCATATCCCAGCAGAGAAAATCCCCTCATCATCAACGACATTCCGGATTTTCGGAGATGAAGGGTTCCAGGATGAGAATTCCCGAGCTCCCGGATGTTCACTCCATGGCAGAAGGCGTAAACAATCCTCTCCCAGCCACCTCGAGTTCACAGCTGAGAGTGTAGGATGTTTACACGTGCTACAACATGGCACATTCCCACTTCCGACAGCTTGCTGCAATCCTGGAAAAATCCCTGCTTTTTTTGGGGTTTTTTTTGGTTTTTTTGAGGCTCGCTCACGGATTCCCGTTCAGTTGATGGAGCTGGGCAGGTGTTGGGGAAGATGAAATAGGAAAGCCTTATAAAAATTATTGCCTGGCAAAAGATGCTGAGAATATGGAAACTGTGAGATTGAAATGAAGACAAGCTTTGAGATACCAAACCTCAGTTACTGAACAACTGGAAAACAATGGCATGGCCACTGAAGGTAATCACCTCTTTGATTAAACAATTCCTTTTTTGATTAAACAATTCCCCTTTTTGATTAAACAATACCCTCTGCTTGCAGACAGGTCCAAGGGTCAGAGCAGACCCTACCAACTTGGCAGAGGGTCCAAAAAGCACTTTTGGGAGTTTAAAATATAACGCCATATGATAATGCAATGACTCTCATAGGCTGCATGTAAATGTTGTAGGATTTGTAGCTTGTTCTAGATTGGTTAGTGAAAATTAGAATATTCAGCACAGAAGATGATTTATTGTATTGTAAACGGCAATCACGGCATTCTATTCTATTCTATTCTATTCTATTCTATTCTATTCTATTCTATTCTATTCTATTCTATTCATTTCTATTCATTTCTATTCCATTCCACTCTACTCTACTCTATTCCATATTCTATTCCATTCCATTCTATTCTAAATTCTATTCTATTCCATTCTATTCCATATTCTATTCCATTCTATTCTATTCCATTCTGTTCTATTCGTATTTGTATTTATTATTCCCCTAATAAAAGGTCTCCCCACTTACTCTACAGAGGGCAATATTTATTCCCCTATTTTAAAGGGGAATAAATTTCTTTTCTTTTCTCTTTTCTCTTTTTCTTTTTTCTTTTTTCTATTCTATTCTAGTCTACTCTATTTATTCTATTCTATTCTATTCTACTCTACTCTATTCCATTCCATTCTATTCCATATTCTATTCTATTCTATTCTATCTCTATTCCATTCCATTCCATTCTCTATTCTGCACTTCTCTCTCTCTCTCACCTCTCTGCCCTGCTCCGAGCTGTGTCTGGCAGCTCCTGGCAGCTCCCCTACACCCAAACCCTTTCCCAATAAACCTCATGCTCTAAGACCAAACTCCAGAGATCTCTCGTCTCCGTCCCGACTGTCCGAAACAAACCACCAAATCCCACAGATGCAAATCCTACAGTGAGGAAAAGGAAAATTCACATGAAATCATCGGTGGGTGATGTCTGGGTAGGCATTGGGTTTGAGTGGAGTTTGGTTGCTCAGAAGTTGTTTTTTTTGGGAAGGAGAACAACTCGGGAATTCCTCCTGGGAGATTGCCCAGCAGAAAAATCACAGCCCAAAGATTCAGCTGATCCCAGCTGGCTGTGAAAAAAAAAATCAATTTTCAGGTCAAGAGCTCTCTAGGTTCAGAGCAGACAGAATTCCCCATTCTATCCAGGATTAGGGGTGGAAAAGGGAAAAAAATCCATCTCAAAGACAAAATTCCAATCAAGATGTTCCTGCTCTCTACATTCAAAGCAGACAGAATTCCCTATTCTATCCAGGATTTAGGGTGGAAAACGGAAAAAAATTCATCTCAAAGACAAATTTCCGATCAAGAGCTCTCTATGTTCAGAGCAAACAGAATTCCCCATTCTATCCAGGATTTAGGGTGGAAAAAGGGAAAAAAAAAAGCCCATCTTAAAGACAATTTCCAATCAAGACGTTCCTGCTCTCTACGCTAGAATTCCCCATTCTATCCAGGATTTAGAGTGGAAAACAGAAAAAATTTCATCTCAAAGACAAATTTCCGGTCAAGAGCTCTCTACACTCAGAGCAGGCAGAATTCCCCATTCTATCCAGGATTTGGGGTGGAAAAGGGAGAAAAAAAATCCATCTCAAAGACAAATTTCCGGATCCCAAATTCCCCAGGGATGTTTTTAGGGATTTTTCCACACTGAGAACCTTCCAAAGTAGCAGAAAGAAGTTCTTATAAATTTTTTTTTTTCTGATTGCCGGATAACGATCCCAAAACCAAGGAGCAGAACCATCCAAACATCAATCCAAAAAAACCCAAAGATTTTTTTTTTTCTCCGTGAGAGCAATCTGAAGGAAAAAAGGGATCCCGGGAATGGCTGAGAGCAGCAGCCTGCTGCTGTAAACATCCGACTGAAAGCTCCTTCCAGCACCTTCCAGCTTCCAGTCAAGGATGTTTACAGAGGCACTGACTGCCCCGAGGGGTGCAGGACGGTGATTTTTTAAGCAAAAAAGTCCAGAAAATACAAAAAAAATGCATTTTTTATAAAGTTTTTCCCGCTGGCGTCGTTTGGGATCAGAATTATGGAGGAGTTTTTGTTGGTCAGGTTTGTGTGGAGCTCCACTTGAGTTCTATTTCCATCAAAATCCAATGGTTTTGAATTTTATTTTATTATTTATGATTATTATTTATGATTATTATTTATTTCAGAACCTGAAGTTTAAGCATTTAAGAACCTGAAAACCACAGCAAATAAAAAAAATAAATTTAAACCTATTCTCTATCATCTATAATTATTTCAGAACCTGAAATTAAAGCATTGAAGAACCTGAAAACCCAGCAAATAAATAAAATAAATTTAAACCTATTATCTATTGTTTATGATTATTATTTATTTCAGAACCCGAAATTTAAGCATTTAAGAACCCAAAAACCACAACAAATAAACAAAATCAATTTAAACCTATTAACTATTATTTATGATTATTATTTATTTCAGAACCTGAAATTTAAGCATGTAAGAACCTGAAAACCCAGCAAATAAATAAAATAAATTTAAACCTATTCTCTATCATTTATGATAATTATTTATTTCAGAACCCGAAATTTAAGAATGGAAGAACCTGCAAACCACAGCAAGTAAATAAAATCAATTTAAACCTATTCTCTATCATCTATGATAATTTTTTATTTCAGAACCTGAATTTAAGAACATGAAAACCACAGCAAGTAAATAAAATAAATTTAAACCTATTAACTATTATTTATGATTACTATTTATTTCAGAACGTGAAATGTAAGCATTTAAGAACTTGAAAATCACAGCAAATAAATAAAATTAATTCAAACCTTGTGTTTAAATTTCATTCCCTGCTGCTTGTTCATCTCTGTTTTCATCGGAGGTTGAAATCACACCAAAAAAACCCCAAAATTTGGGGATTTTTGTGTCTCACCTGCCTTTTTGGAGGCTTCAGCTCATCCCTGGGGACAATATCGATGAGGAAATCGAACTGATCGAATTTGGTGATTGCCATGGCGATGTCATTCCTCTGGAAAAACAAAGGGAAAAGAATTGCTCAGATTCAGGAGTTCTTTTTTTGTCACTGGATAAATAAAATTAGAGGTGAAGAAAGAAAAAAGGAAAAAAAAAAAGAATAAAAAGCATTAAAAATCGGAATAAACTTATAACCTAGCAATAAATCATCATTTAAATGGATTTGGTCAAGAGTTAAAACAAACCCCAAGATACAAAAGTTGTATTTCTTTAAATATTTAGGAACTGCTCCTGGGAGATTAAAATTTTTGTCTTTTGGTGAGGTTTATTTCAATTAAATTAAGAAAAAAAGCTGTGCAGACTTGGGTGGATCTCCACTCAAGCTCTATTTCCATAAAAACCCTGATGGTTTTTATTTTTATTGATTATTTTAACGATTTATTGAAGAATTTAAGAACCTGATAATTTTATTGATGATTTTTATGATTTAAGAATTTAAGAACCTGACATTTTTATTGATGATTTTTATGATTTATTGAAGAATTTAAGAAGCTGAAATTTAAGAATCTAAGAAACTATAAGGACACAGGTGGGCATTGGGTTTAGTTTGTTTGCTCAGAAGCTTTTTTTTGGGAAGGAGAATAACTCAGGAACTATTCCTGGGAAAATCACATCTCAAAGACTCAAATTTTTGTCTTTTGCTGAGGTTTATTTCAATTAAATTAAGATAAAAAAACCTTTCCGCTGTGCAGACATCACTCAAACTCTACCTCCATAAAATCCCAACAGTCTGTATTTTTATTTACAATTTTTATGATTTACTGAGGGATTTAAGAACCTGAAATTTCACAATGTAAGGGATTTGGGAGCTCCTTTTACCTACATTTTTATGATTTTCTGAAGGATTTAAGAACCCGAAATTCCAGAATGGAAGGAATTTAGGAGCTCCTTTTACCTGCATTTTTATTTATGATTTTTACGATTTTCTGAGGGATTCAGGAACCTGAAATTTCAGAATGGAAGGGATTTGGGAGCTCCTTTTACCTACATTTTTATGATTTTCTGAAGGATTTAAGAACCCGAAATTCCAGAATGGAAGGAATTTAGGAGCTCCTTTTACCTGCATTTTTATTTATGATTTTTATGATTTTCTGAGGGATTTAGGAACCTGAAATTTCAGAATCTAAGAACCTGTGAGTACACAGGTGGACATTGGGTTTGGGTAAATTCTGTTTGCTCAGAAGCTTTTTTTTGGGAAGGAGAATAACTCAGGAACTATTCCTGGGAAAATCACATCTCAAAGACTCAAATTTTTGTCTTTTGCTGAGGTTTATTTCAATTAAATGAAGGAAAAAAGCCTTTCAGCTCTGCAGACATCACTCAAACTCTACCTCCATAAAATCTCAACAGTCTGTATTTTTATTTACAATTTTTATGATTTACTGAAGGATTTAAGAACCTGAAATTTCAGAATGTAAGGGATTTGGGAGCTCCTTTACCTGCATTTTTATTTACAATTTTTATGATTTACTGAGGGATTTAAGAACCTGAAATTTCAGAACAGAAGGGATTTGGGAGCTCCTTTTACCTACATTTTTATTTACAATTTTCATGATTTTCTGAGGGATTTAGGAACCTGAAATTTCAGAATCTAAGAACCTGTGAGTACACAGGTGGACATTGGGTTTGGGTAAATTCTGTTTGCTCAGAAGCTGTTTTTTGAGAAGAACAACTCAGGAACTATTCCTGGGAGAATCACATCTCAAAGACTCAAATTTTTGTCTTTTGCTGAGGTTTATTTCAATTAAATTAAGAAAAAAAAGCCTTTCAGCTCTGTAGACATCACTCAAACTCTACCTCCATAAAGCCTCCAACAGTCTGTATTTTTATTTACAATTTTTATGATTTACTGAAAGATTTAGGAATCTGAAATTTCAGAATGGAAGGGATTTGGGAGCTCCTTTTACCTGTATTTCTATTTACAATTTTTATGATTTACTGAAGAATTTAGGAACCTGAAATTTCAGAATGTAAGGGATTTGGGAGCTCCTTTACCTACACTTTTATTTACGATTTTCATGATTTACTGAGGGATTTAGGAACCCGAAATTTCACAATGGAAGGGATTTGGGAGCTCCTTTTACCTACATTTTTATGATTTTCTGAAAGATTTAGGAATCCGAAATTTCAGAATGGAAGGAATTTAGGAGCTCCTTTTACCTGCATTTTTATTTATGATTTTTATGATTTTCTGAGGGATTTAGGAACCTGAAATTTCAGAATCTAAGAACCTGTGAGTACACAGGTGGACATTGGGTTTGGGTAAATTCTGTTTGCTCAGAAGCTTTTTTTTGGGAAGGAGAATAACTCAGGAATTATTCCTGGGAAAATCACATCTCAAAGACTCAAATTTTTGTCTTTTGCTGAGGTTTATTTCAATTAAATTAAGATAAAAAAGCCTTTCCGCTGTGCAGACATCACTCAAACTCTACCTCCATAAAATCCCAACAGTCTGTATTTTTATTTACAATTTTTATGATTTACTGAGGGATTTAAGAACCTGAAATTTCACAATGTAAGGGATTTGGGAGCTCCTTTTACCTACATTTTTATGATTTTCTGAAGGATTTAAGAACCCGAAATTCCAGAATGGAAGGAATTTAGGAGCTCCTTTTACCTGCACTTTTATTTATGATTTTTATGATTTTCTGAGGGATTCAGGAACCTGAAATTTCAGAATGGAAGGGATTTGAGAGCTCCTTTTACCTACATTTTTATGATTTTCTGAAAGATTTAGGAATCCGAAATTTCAGAATGGAAGGAATTTAGGAGCTCCTTTTACCTGCATTTTTATTTATGATTTTTATGATTTTCTGAGGGATTTAGGAACCTGAAATTTCAGAATCTAAGAACCTGTGAGTACACAGGTGGACATTGGGTTTGGGTAAATTCTGTTTGCTCAGAAGCTTTTTTTTGGGAAGGAGAATAACTCAGGAATTATTCCTGGGAAAATCACATCTCAAAGACTCAAATTTTTGTCTTTTGCTGAGGTTTATTTCAATTAAATTAAGATAAAAAAGCCTTTCCGCTGTGCAGACATCACTCAAACTCTACCTCCATAAAACCCCCGATGGTCTGTATTTTTATTTACAATTTTTATGATTTACTGAAGAATTTAGGAATCTGAAATTTCAGAATGGAAGGGATTTGGGAGCTCCTTTTACCTGTATTTCTATTTACAATTTTTATGATTTACTGAAGAATTTAGGAACCTGAAATTTCGGAATGTAAGCGATCTCGGAGCTCCTTTTACCTGCATTTTTATTTACGATTTTTATGATTTACTGAAGAATTTAGGAACCTGAAATTTCAGAATGTAAGGGATTTGGGAGCTCCTTTACCTACACTTTTATTTACGATTTTCATGATTTACTGAGGGATTTAGGAACCCGAAATTTCACAATGGAAGGGATTTGGGAGCTTCTTATACCTACATTTTTATTTACGATTTTTATGATTTACTGAAGAATTTAGGAACCTGAAATTTCAGAATGGAACGGATTTGAGAGCTCCTTTTACCTACATTTTTATGATTTTCTGAGGGATTTAAGAACCCAAAACTTCACAATGTAAGGGATTTGGGAGCTCCTTTTACCTGCATTTTTATTTAAAATTTTCATGATTTTCTGAAGGATTTAAGAACCCACAATTTCACAACAGAAGGGATTTGGGAGCTCCTTTACCTACATTTTTATTTACAATTTTTATGATTTTCTGAGGGATTTAAGAACCCGAAATTTCAAACCGGAAGGGATTTATTTGGGATCAGCTCCGTCACCTGCAGGGTCCTGCGTTTGTTGTCCTCGGTGTGGATCCAGGCTCGCAGGGTGAGCTCGGTGATGAAAATCTGCGCGGCCTTGGCGAACAGCACGGGAGCTTCAGCGCTGATCATCTGCAGGAAAATGCAATTTATTTTCCATTTTTCATTCTTTTCAGTCTCAATTTTTAATTCTTTTAAGTCGTATCATTTGGTTCTGGCGGTGCAAAGAGATTTTGTCACTTGTGGGGGTTAAATGTGAATTTGGAAGAATTTTCACCTCAGGAATTTTCCTCGTGCCTGACTGAGTTTTGGGCATCAAAAATTTGGCTTGAAAGGCTAATTTTCCTCCTGGGTTAAGGGTGTGAAATCGTGGAATTTTAGGAAAATTGGATCATGGATTGGTTTGGAAAATGACCTCGAAGCTCAGCTCATCCCAAGTTTTTAATTCTTTTCAGTTTTAATTTTTAATTCTTTTCAGTTTCAATTTTCAATTCTTTTCAGTCTCAGTTTTTAATTCTTTTCAGTTTCAATTTTTAATTCTTTTCAGTTTCAGTTTTTAAATCTTTTCAGTCACACCACTCAGTTCCAGCAGTCCAAAGAGCGATTTCGTCACTTGTGGGATTTAAATGTGAATTTGGTGGAATTTTCACCTCAGGATTTCCTCGTGCCTGACTGAGTTTTGGGCATTGAAAATTTGGCTTGAAAGGCTAATTTTTTTCTGGATTAAGGGCATAAAATAATGGAATTTTATGAAAATTGGATCACGGATTGCTTTGGAAAATGACCTTGAAGCTCAGCTCATCCCAAATTTTTAGTTTACTTTCAGTTTTTAATTCTTTTCAGTTTCAGTTTTTAATTCTTTTCAGTTTCAGTTTTTAATTCTTTTCAATCGTACCGTTCGGTTCTGGTGGTGCAAAGAGAGATTTCGTCAAGTGTGTGAAAATTTGTGGGGGTTAAATTTGAATTTGGAGGAATTTTCACCTCAGGATTTCCTTGTGCCTGACTGAGTGATGTCAATCTACCAGGATCAAATCCACGTTATCCACCTGAATTATTGCTTATTTTTCCACGAAAAACTAAAAAAGTGGCACAAATTTAAATTATGTCAATCTACCGGGACCAAATCCTTGTTATCCACCTGAATTATTGCTTATTTTTCATGAAAAGCTAAAAAAATTGGCACAAATTTAAGTGATGTCGATCTACTGGGATCGAATCCATGTTATCCACTGGAATTATTGCTTATTTTCCATGAAAAACTAAAAGAAGTGGCAAAAATTTAAGTGACTTCAATCTACCGGAATCAAATCCTTGTTATCCACTGGAATTATTCTTATTTTCCATGAAAAACTAAAAAAATTGGCACAAATTTAAGTGATGTCGATCTACCAGGATCAAATCCATATTATCCATGTGAATTATTGCTTTTTTTTCCACGAAAAACTAAAATAAAGTGGTGCAAATTTAAGTGATGTCTATGTACCAGGATCAAATCCTTGTTATCCACCTGAATTATTGCTTTTTTTCCATGAAAAACTAAAAAAATTGGCACAAATTTAAATTATGTCAATGTACCAGGACCAAATCCTTGTTATCCACCTGAATTATTGCTTATTTTCCATGAAAAGCTAAAAAAATTGGCACAAATTTAAGTGATGTCAATCTACCGGAATCAAATCCTTGTTATCCAATGGAATTATTCTTATTTTCCATGAAAAACTAAAAAAATTGGCACAAATTTAAGTGATGTCGACCTACCGGGATCAAACCCTTGTTATCCACCTGAATTTTTGCTTATTTTTCCATGAAAAACTAAAAAAATTGGCACAAATTTAAATTATGTCAATCTACCAGGATCAAACCCTTGTTATCCACCTGAATTATTGCTTTTTTCCATGAAAAAACTTAAAAAAATTAGCAAAAATTTAAGTGATGTCGACCTACCGGGATCAAATCCACATTATCCACCTGAATTATTGCTTTTTTTTCCATAAAAAGTGAATTAGGTGGCACAAAAATCGCTCTAAATCCCTGGGAGAGCAGACAAAAAGAGGGAATTTGAGAAAAGACAGTTAAGCCCTAGGGAAAACAGGAAATAGCCAAAATTATTTTTATATTTATTATGCCCTCAGAGTGGGATTTATCACAAAAAAACAAAACTGCAAAAGCTTTCACCAAAATCCCAAAAGCTTTTTTGATTTCACAGTTTTTTAATTACACAAGGCCAGGGAATTTTGCTAAAAAAATGCTTTAAAAAGAATAATGATGAAAAGAATAACGAATCTCCAGGAATTTGAAGTAAAATATCCAGGAAAAGGATCATAAATATTACAATTAAAAAAAAAATTCAAAAAAATTTTAAAAATTTCAAAAATTTACCTTCACGTCTTCATCGAGCTTCATGATCTTCTTAATCCGAGCCAAGGGCAGCTCCTGAACTCTGAAATCTTTCTGCAGAGAGATTTGAGAGACTTTTAAATGATATTTAACCGGAAAAAAAAGAAAAAAGTTTTAAAAATCTGTGTTTTCTACAACTGAATGGGCTAAAATCAGATTTATCCTCCTCCTGAGGGCTGGAAATTATCTTTTTTTTTGGTGTTTTATGCTGATATAATTCTTCTCTCAGACAATTCTGTTCGTTATTTCACCTCTGAGCTGAAGTTGATCTTGAGAACAAAATGTTTCTGATGTCACACATTTCTCCATCTATTATATTTGAAATTATTATATTATATTATATTATATTCAAATAATTCAATTCTATTTCCTGGGCTCCAGAAACCATTGGAATTTAAAAAAAAAAAAATTAAAAAAATTTTAAAAAAAGAGAGAGAGAAATGAAGGCAAACAAGAGATGAAATCCTGGCTTTATATGTATTTCTTTGTTGCCAAATCCCAATTTTGGTATAAAATCTGTGTTTTCTAGAACTGAATGGACTAAAATCAGATTTATCCTCCTCCTGAGGGCTGGAAATTCTCTTTTTTTTTGGTGTTTTATGCTGATATAATTCTTCTCTCAGACAATTCTGTTCATTATTTCACCTCCGAGCTGAAGTTGATCTCGAGAACAAAATGTTTCTGATGTCACACATTTCTCCATCTATTATATTTGAAATAATTATATTATATTATATTATATTCAAATAATTCAATTCTATTTCCTGGGCCCCAGAAACCATTGGAATTTACGAAAAAAAAATTTAAAAAAAAAATGAATGCAAGCAAGTGATGAAATCCTGGCTTTATTTATATTTTATTTATATTTCTCCGTTGCCAAATCCCAATTTTGGTGTTAAAAACCTTGCAAGAACCCAGTTTAAATAATCAATTTTATGTTTTTAGGTGGATTTCTTTCCTCTTTTCCAGCCAGGAATTGTGGTATAGGAGCTGAGACACCCCTGAGCTCAAATTTGCACCAACACTTTCCTTGGAGAGAATTTTTGAGTTTAGGAAACCACCAAGAGATTTCTCCCTTCCCTGAAGATAAAAAGTAGAATTAAAATAAATAAATCCAGAGTATTCCTGCCTGGAATCTCTTAAAAAAGGGAAAAAAGCTGAGGCTACATCAGGAATGCAGAATTCCTACCCACGAAAGACTTCTGGAAAAAAAAAATTAAAATAATAATCTTCCTTTCTTAACAAAAATGTCACAGGAAAATAATGGGAAAGTCATTTCTCCGGGGAAAAAGCACTGCAGGATGCGTGAGGGAAACAAAAGAGGGGGAAAATGCTGAAAATGCTGATTTTTATTCCAAATTTCTATTCTGGGTTTCTTTCCAGTGAAGAAAAATGTGGGTGTTGAGCGTGGCCCAGGTCGCACTTCAGCAGGAGCTAAAATTAATTTTCATTTAATTCATATACAGCACGTTAATATACATTTATAAATATTATTTATATGTATTATTTTTTTATGTATGTATAGATAATTAAAAGGAATTTCTGTGCCTCATTCTGCATTCAAGTGTGTTGTTCCTGCTGCAAATCAGAATTAATTTATGGTGGGGCTGTCCCATCCTGGTGGAAAATGTGGAATTTTGAAGGATTTTTGGGCAATAAAAGAGCTGCGACCTATCTTTGTACACATAAATAAATGAAGGGTTGCTAGGACATGGAAAAATATCCCAAATGTTTTTTTTTTTGGTTGTTGTTCTTGGTTTTTTATTGGTTTTTCCTGAAGTATTTATTTTTTTTTAGAAGGCCTCAAGGCTCAAAGAAAGCTGAGGGGAAAATTTCTAATTTGCAACACTTTGGTTTTAATTTTAATTTTATGAACTCTGAGGAGACATGAACAGGTAAAATTAATATTAAAATAACAATATATTATTAATAATATTAAATAACAATATCAAATAAATAATATTAAATAAATAATATTAAAATAATATTAAAATCTTTTAGATTTAGAGAGAGAAATTATAAAAGCTCTTTTATTCCTTTAAGGCGGCCAGGCCACGTCTCATAAATCAGAAGGGGAAGGGAAGCAGAAAAAATAAAATATAATTCCTCATCTTTTCTTTTCTCCAAATTAGGCCTCGATGTCTCCCAAGGCTTTTTGTGGAGATGAAATGTTGAATTCGGCCTAGGCCAAATTTTTATTTCTCCTTCTCTAAACAAAATTTGTTCGTGTCCGTTTTCTCCATGAATTTCAACCACCAAAAAAGCACCAAAAAAAGCAGAAATAGCCCCAAAAATCAGAGGACCAACACAGCTTTCACCCCTCAGCTCTGCCACTTTTCCACCCACATCCACAGGGGTGATTTCAATAATAAACAGAATAAATTGACTAGGATTTGATCCACAGCTCTGGGAATGTTTTCCTGATATATAAACAGAATAAATTAATTAGGATTTGATGTCTCCCAAGGCCTCTTGTGGAGATGAAATGTTGAGCTCGGCCTAGGCCTCATTTTTATTTCTCCTTCTCTAGGCCAAATTTCTTCTTGTTGGTTTTCTCCATGAATTTCAACCACCAAAAAAGCACCAAAAAAAGCAGAAATAGCCCCGAAAATCAGAGGGGTTCTCACCTCCTGCTCTGCCACTTTGCCACCCACATTCACAGGGGCAATTTCAATAATAAACAGAATAAATTAATTAGGATTTGATGTCTCCCAAGGCCTCTTGTGGAGATGAAATGTTGAGCTCAGCCTAGGCCTCATTTTTATTTCTCCTTCTCTAGGCCAAATTTCTTCTTGTCAGTTTTCTCCATGAATTTCAACCACCAAAAAAGCACAAAAAAAAGCAGAAATAGCCCCAAAAATCAGAAGGGTTTTCACCCTCAGCTCTGCCATTTTGACACCCACACCCACAGGGGCAATTTCAGTAATAAACAGAATAAATTAATTAGGATTTGATGTCTCCCAAGGCCTCTTATGGAGATGAAATGTTGAGCTCGGCCTAGGCCCAATTTTTATCTCTAAAAAAAGCTTTTCTTGTTGGTTTTCTCCCTGAATTTCAACCACAAAAAAAAGCAGAAATAGCTCCAAAAATCAGAAGGGTTCTCACCTCCTGCTCTGCCACTTTCCCACCCATATCCACAGGGGTGATTTCAATAATAAACAGAATAAATTGATTAGGATTTGATGTCTCCCAAGGCCTCTTGTGGAGCTGAAATGTTGAGCTCGGCCTAGGCCTGGTTTTTATTTCTCCTTCTCTTAAAAACATCTCATTCTTGTTGATTTTCTCCCTGAATTTTACCAAACCAGGCAGAAATAGCCCCAAAAATCAGAAGGGTTTTCACCCTCAGCTCTGCCACTTTCCCACCCATATCCACAGGGGCGATTTCAGTAATAAACAGAATAAATTGATTAGGATTTGATCCACAGCTCTGGGAATGTTTTCCCCTTATATAAACAGAATAAATTGATTAGGATTTGATGTCTCCCAAGGCCTCTTGTGGAGATGAAAGGTTGAGCTCGGCCTAGGCCAAATTTTTATTTCTCCTTCTCTAAGCCCAATTTCTTCTCGTCGGTTTTCTCCACCAAAAAAAGCAGAAATAGCCCCAAAAATCAAAGAGCCAGCACAGCTTTCACCCTCAGCTTTGCCACTTTCCCACCCATATCCAGGGGAGGAATTTCAATAATAAACAGAATAAATTGATTAGAATTTGATGTCTCCCAAGTCCTGTTGTGGAAATGAAACGTTGAGTTCAGCCTAGGCCAAATTTTTATTTCTCCTTCTCTTAAAAACAGCTCATTCTTGTTGGTTTTCTCCCTGAGTTTTACCAAACCAGGCAGAAACAGCCCCAAAAATCAGAAGGGTTTTCACCCTCAGCTCTGCCACTTTTCCACCCATATCCATAGGGGCAATTTCAATAATAAACAGAATAAATTGATTAGGATTTGATCCACAGCTCTGGGAATGTCTTCCCATTATAAACAGAATAAATTGATTAAGGTTTGATCCCACAGCTCTGGGAATGTTTTCCCATTATAAATGGAATAAATTGATTAGGGTTTGATCTGCAGCTCTGGGAATATTTTCCCATTCTATAAATAGAATAAATTGATTAGGGTTTGATCCCCAGCTCTGGGAATGTTTTCCAGTTCTATAAACAGAAACAAATTGATTAGGATTTGATCTGCAGCTTTCCCGTTCTATAAACTGAATAAATTGATTAGGATTTGATCCCCAGCTCTGGGAATGTTTTCCCATTATAAACAGAATAAATTGATTAGGGTTTGATCTGCAGCTCTGGGAATGTTTTCCTGATATATAAACAGAATAAATTGATTAGGGTTTGATGCCCAGCTCTGGGAATGTTTTCCCATTATAAACAGAATAAATTGATCAGGATTTAATCAGCAGCTCTGGGAATGTTTTCCCATTCTATAAACAGAATAAATTGATTAGGATTTGATCCTGCAGCTTTGGGAATATTTTCTCGTTATATGAACAGAATAAATTGATTAGGATTTAATCAGCAGCTCTGGGAATGTTTTCCCTTTATAGAAACAGAATAATTGATCAGGATTTAATCCCCCAGCTCTGGGAATATTTTCCCTTTTCCTCCCCTGCCCTCAGTCCCATTCCCAAGGATTCCTGAGCTGGCAGAGCAATAAATAGTTCCCACTGACAGCTCCAAACGAAGCTGCCCATCCTCGATAAGCTGAATAATAAACCCTTTTCATGTGGAGATGAAACTCCGGCTCCCGAATGTGAGAATTCGCCGGGCTCAAAGAGGAAAGTAATTAATTCTGGTTTATGCATACAAATTTCTACATCTGTTTCTTTAATCGACTATCTGCACACAGGATGGAAAAAAAAAGAAGCTTATCTCGGGCCTGGTGGATTGGGGGTTTTTGACTTGGAAAAGATTGTCTTGGAGTTCTGTTGTTTTCAGCTGAATTTTTAATATTTTCCTGCACCGGGAGAGTGATTTTGGGCCCGGTGGATCACAGGAATCCATCAATAATCCATCAATAATCCATCAATCTCTCGTGAATAGTCATTTTTATTACGTGTCCCTCATTCCCAGGGACAAAAAAACCAGAAGCTGCTTAGTCTTGTTATTCTCAGCCTGGATGGGATTTTTTAAAAATTAAATGTTTTTAATTTAATAAAGCACTCAATAAGGACACACTCAGTGTTTGAGCGATTTCAGCATTGTCAAAGGAGGTGGTTCTGGACAAGGGGAGAAGCCTAAAGTCCAAAATTCATTCACAGAGCTGGAATTAAAATGGAATTTTGGGAGAAGGGAAAAGCCTAAGCTGTATTTTGACAATAAAAATTCGGTGTGGACAAGGGTTCCCCCACATGTTTACAGTTCAGGATATGAACAGCAGCACAATGTGAGTTTATCCTCAAATCCCTCACTCTCCTGGCACCTAAAATTCAATTTCCTGGGCCCCAGAAACCATTGCAATTCACAAAAAAAACGAGAGAAAAATAAAGGCAAACGAGAGCTGGATGAAATCCTGGCTCTATTTGTAATTCTTTGTAGCCAAATCCCAATTTTGGTGTTAAAAACCTTGCAAGAACCCAGTTTAAATAATCAATTTTATGTTTTTAGGTGGATTTCTCCCTGTTTTCCAGTCAGGAATCGTGATTCAGGGGCTGAGACATCCCTGAGCCCAAATTTGCACCAACACTATCCTTGGAGAGAATTCCTAGAAATTCTTCTCCCTTCCCTGAAGATAAAATGTGGAATTACAATGAATAATTTGATTATTTATTTTATTAGCAGCAGCTCCTCTCACACCTGGGGCTTGGAGCATCCTGGGACAGGGGAAGTGTCCCTGCCCTTGGGATGGGGACGATCCTAAAGATCCTTTCCAAGCTAAACCATTCCATGACTCCACAACTCTGCTGCAATTCCCTTTTTTTGGAGATCCTCCTGGCTGGGGGATTATTGATCACCTCCTACACCACCTGATCCCATATAAACACCCTATTTCCTGGATCCCAGAGCAGGAACACATTCAAGATAAGCCTTATTTCTCTCCTAAACCACCTTATTTTATACAAAAACCCAATTTCCCAGATCCCAGAGCAAGACCACATTCAAGCCAAGCTTCATTCACTTCCTAAACCATGTTATCCCACATAATTCCAATTTCCTGGATCCCTGATTAGGACCACGTCCAAGCCGAGCTTTACTCCCTTCCTAAACCACCTGATACCATATCATTCCAATTTCCACATCCCAGAGCAGGAACACACCCAAGCTGAGCTTTATTCCTCTCCTAAACCACCTGATCCCATATAATTCCAATTTCATGGATCCCAGAATAGGAACACATTCAAGATGAGCTTTAATTCCTCTCCTAAACCACCTTATTTTACATAAAAACCCAATCTCCTGGATCCCAGATTAGGACCACACTCAAGCTGAGTTTTACTCCCTTCCTAAAGCACCTGATCCCATATAATCCCCATTTCCCGAGCAGGACCACATCCAAGCCGAGCTTTACTCCTGTCCTAAACCACCTGATCCCATATAATTCCAATTTCCTGGATCCCAGCCTGGGATACCTCCAAGGAGGAAAACATTCAAGGATCACGTTCAAGCCGAGCTTTATTCCTCCCCTAAACCACCTGATCCCATATAAACACCCAATTTCCCAGAGCAGGAACACATTCAAACTGAGCTTGACTCTCCTCCTAAAGCACCTGATCCCATATAATTTCAATTTCCACATCCCAGAGCAGGGATGCATTCAAGCTGAGCATTATTCCTCTCCTAAACCACTTTATCCCATATAAACACGCAGTTTCCTGGACCCCACAATAGGAACACATTCAAGACGAGCTTTATTCCTCTCCTAAACCACGTGATCCCACATAATTCAAATTTCCTGGATCCTAGATTAGGAACACATTCCAGCTGAGCTTCACTCCCCTCCTAAACCACCTTAGCCCATAAAATTCCAATTTCCACATCCCAGAGCAGGACCACATCCAAACTGAGCTTTATTCCTGTCCTAAACCACCTGATCCCATATAATTCCAATTTCCAGAGCAGGACCACATCCAAGCCGAGCTTTAATTCCTCTCCTAAACCACCTGATCCCATATAATTCCAATTTCCCTCATCCCAGAGCAGGAACACATTCAAGCCGAGCTTTATTCCTGTCCTAAACCACCTGATCCCATATAATTCCAATCTCCCAGAGCAGGACCACATCCAAAGTGAGTTTTATTTCCCCTCCTAAAGCACTGGATCCCATATAATCCAAATTTCCTGGATCCCAGATTAGAACCACATTCAAGCCGAGCTTTACTCCCTTCCTAAACCACCTGATCCCACATAATTCCAATTTCCCAAGCAGGACCACATCCAAGCCGAGCTCCAATTCCTCTCCTAAGCCACCTGATCCCGTATAATTCCAATTTCTAGAGCAGGACCACATCATGCTGAGCTTTATTCCTGTCCTATACCATCTGGTCGCATATAATTCCAATTTCCTGAGCAGGACCACACTCAAACTAAGTTTTTATTTCCCTCCTAAAGCACCTGATCCAATATAATTCCAATTTCTGGAGATGGACCACATCCCAGTCGAGCTTTAATTCCTCTCCTAAACCACTTGATTTCATATCAACACCCAATTTCCCACATCCCAGAGCAGGACCACATCCAAACTGAGCTTTATTCCAGTCCTAAACCACCTGATCCCATATAAACACCAAATTTCCCAGAACCCAGAGCAGGAACACAGTCAAACTGAGCTTCACTCCCCTCCTAAAGCACCTGATCCTATATAATTCCAATTTCCATAGCAGGACCACATCCAAGCCGAGCTTTAATTCCTCTCCTAAACCACCTGATCCATATCATTCCAATTTCCCGAGCAGGACCACATCCAAGCCGAGCTTTAATTCCTCTCCCAAACCACTTGATTTCATATCAACACCCGATTTCCCACATCCAAGCCGAGATTTACTCCCTTCCTAAACCACTTGATCCCATATAATTCAAATTTCCAGAGCAGGACCACATCCAAGCCGAGCTTTACTCCCCTTCCTAAACCACCTGATCCCATACAGTTCCAATTTCCCGAGCAGGACCACATCCATGCTGAGCTTTAATTCTTCTCCTAAACCACCTGATCCCATATAATCCCAATTTCCCAGATTCCACGATAGGAACACAACCAAGCCGAGCTTTAATACCTCTCCTAAACCACCTGATCCCACATAATTCCAATTTCCTGGATCCTAGATTAGGAACAGACTCAAGATGAGCATTACTTCCCTCCTAAACCACCTGATCCCATATCATTCCAATTTCCCAGAGCAGGACCACATCCAAACTGAGTTTTATTTCCTTCCTAAACCACCTGATTCCATATAATCCAAATTTCCCGGATCCCAGAGCAGGAACACATTCAAGATAAGCTTTATTCCTGTCCTAAACCACCTGATCCCATATAATTCCAATTTCCATAGCAGGACCACATCCCAGCCGAGCTTTAATTCCTCTCCTAAACCACCTGATTTCATATCAACACCCAATTTCCCACATCCAAGCCGAGCTTTATTCCTGTCCTAAACCACCTGATCCCATATAATTCCAATTTCCTGGATCCCAGATTAGAACCACATTCAAACCGAGCTTTTTTCCCCTCCTAAACCACCTGATCCCATATAATCCCAATTTCCCAGAGCAGGACCACATCCAAGCTGAGTTTTATTTCCCCTCCTAAAGCACTGGATCCCATATAATCCAAATTTCCCAGATCCCAGATTAGAACCACTTTCAAGCCGAGTTTTACTCCCTTCCTAAACCACCTGATCCCATATAATCCCAATTTCCCAGATTCCACGAGAGGAACACCACCAAGCCGAGCTTTAATTCCTCTCCTAAACCACCTGATCCCACATAATCCCAATTTCCCAAGCAGGACCACATCCAAGCCGACCTCCAATTCCTCTCCTAAGCCACCTGATCCCATATAATTCCAATTTCCTGAGCAGGACCACACTCAAACTAAGTTTTTATTTCCCTCCTAAAGCCCCTGATCCGATATAATTCCAATTTCCATAGCAGGACCACATCCAAGCCGAGCTTTAATTCCTCTCCTAAACCTCTCTATTTCACATCAACATCCAATTTCCCACATCCCAGCCGAGCTTTAATTCCCTGCCTAAACCTCTCTATTTCATATCAACACCCGATTTCCCACATCCCAGCCGAGCTCTATTCCCCCAGGACCTTTCCCCTATTGTTTTTTGGGATCCCCAGCCCCCGGGCGCTCACCACGGTGAGGTTGCGGATCTCCTCCATCACCCGAGGCCAGAAGGACTGCAGGCTCTGCTGAGCATCGCTGCTCCCTCCTGTGCCGAAGGCTCCGTCCGTGGACATCCTGGGAGCTGCGGGAGGTGAGAAAAAAAGGGAGAGAGAGAGGAGGGTGAAAAGGAGAAATGGCTTCAGATCGAGAGGGTTAGATTGAAAATTAAAGAAATTTAAAAATTAAATTAAAATTTTTTAAAATATTTTTTAAAAAATTAGAAAAAAAAATATGAAAGAAATTTAAAACTTGAATTAAAAATTTTTTTAAAATTAAAAAAAAATTTAAAAAAATTTTAAAATACTATAGAAATTTTAAAATTAAATTTTAAAAGTTTTAAAAATTAAAAAATATAAGAAAATTAAAGAAATTAAAAAATTAAATTAAAAATTAAATAAAAATTTTAAAAATTTAAAATATTAAAGAAATTTAAAAATCAAATCAACAATTTTTAAAAGTTTTAAAAATTAAAAAAAAATTTAAAAAATTAAAGAAATTAAAAAATTCAATTAAAAAAAATTTAAAATATAAAAAAAAATTCAAAAAAATCTTTAAAAAATTAAAGAAATTAAAGAAATTCCAGTGAGGGGCTGGAATGGAATTTCCAGAAAAGTTGTGGTTGTTCCATGCCTGGAAGTGTCCGAGGTCAGGGATAGGAGAAGGTGTCCCATATGGCGATGGATGATCCTTGATGTTCCTCCCACCCAAACCATCCCAGGATTCTGTGACTCCACGGCCCAGGAATTCGGGAAAGGGCCAATCCCTCTGGAAAACCATCAGAAGCCAGTCCAGGTCTCACAGCCTCTGGATTTGGTTTTTTAAAATTAAATTTTTCCTATTTTATTCCCATTATTCCACTTATAATATATATTACATTTATATAGGGATATATTATAATATATCCCAATAATAATAATTATTATATATCCCAATATAATTACTCTATTTATTATTATTATTCCAATTATTATTTCCTATTATTCCGATGTTGTTCTTCCAAAGAGTGAAAAAGGAAATTTTAAAAGCTACAATAAACAGTTAATTCCACACTTCCCAAGGAAAACAGAGCAGCTGTATTTTAATTCTGCACTTCCCAAGGAAAACCTGGAATGATTCTATTTTAATTCCACACTTTCCAAGACTTGGAATGTTCTATTTTAATTCCACACTTCCCAAGGAAAACCTGGAATAGTTCTACTTTAATTCCACACCTCCCAAGGAAAAGACAGAGCAGTTGTATTTTAATTCCACACTTTCCACGGAAAACTTGGAATCTTCTATTTTAATTCCACACTTCTCAAGGAAAACACAGAGCAGTTGTACTTTAATTCCACATTTCACAAAGGAAAACTTGGAATGGTTCTATTTTAATTCCATACTTCCCAAGGAAGACAGGGAACAGTTCTATTTTAATTCCACACTTCCCAAAGAAAACCTGGAATGTTCTATTTTAATTCCACACTTCCCAAGAAAAACATGGAATGGTTCTATTTTAACCCCACACTCCACAAGATTTGGAACAATTCTATTTTAATTCCACACTTCCCAAAGGAAACATGGAACATTTCTATTTTAATTCTGCACTTCCCAAGGAAGACAATGAACAGTTCTATTTTACCTCCACACTTTCCAAGACTTGGAACGGTTCTATTTTAATTCCACACCTCCCGAGGAAAACAGAGCCATGGCATTTTAATTCCACATTTCCCAAGACTTGGAATGCTCTATTTTAATTCCACACTTCCCAAGACTTGGAATGCTCTATTTTAATTCCACACTTCCCAAGGAAAACTTGAAACAGTTCTATTTTAATTCCACACTTCCCAAGACTTGGAACGGTTCTATTATAATTCCACACCTCTCAAGGAAAATAGGGAACGGTTCTATTTTAATTCCACACTTCCCAAGGAAGACAGGGAACGGTTCTACTTTAATTCCAAAATTCCCAAGGAAAACTTGGAATGTTCTATTTTAATTCCACACTTCCCAAGGAAAAGACAGAGCAGTTGTACTTCAGTTCCACATTTCCAAAGGAAAACCTGGAATGTTCTATTTGAATTCCGCCCTTCCCAAGGAAAACTTGGAATGTTCTATTTTAATTTTGCATTTCCCAAGGAAAACAGAGCAGTTTTATTTTAATTCCACATTTCCCAAGGAAGACAGGGAATGTTGTATTTTAATTCCACACTTCCCAAGGAAAACCTGGAACGGTTCTATTTGAATTCCACACTTCCCAAGGAAAACTTGGAATATTCTATTTTAATTCCACACTTCCCAAGGAAGACAGGGAACAGTTTTATTTTAATTCCAACCTGGACGCGGGAAGAGCCAGAGGGAATTCTGACAAGGAAAAGGTCAGGGAATTGTATTTTCAGTCTCAGAGCAAGACAGGAAGAATTCCAGGCGAAGGAACCTCTGGAATTAGTGACTGACACGTTACTTCTGACTCTTCAACAATTATTTGCATTATAATAAAAGCCACCTACAAATGGAGATATTTCAAGTATTTGTAAGAATATGACAGATAAAAATATTCCAGTGAGGGTTTAATTGGCATTTGGATCTCCCCCACCTCGATCGGCATTGTCAGAGGCAGACAAAAAATGGTTTAGGGACAAAAAAATAATCCTTGGAAGCTGTTCTGGACTGGGAATATTTCAATATTCCTGACATTAGATTTTGGTGCGAGAGGAGATGGAATTCACCGCGAGGAAAATCACTTCAAGGTTTTAAAAATAGGAATTATTTTTAATTATTATTAAATAAAATTATCCCATTGAAATGCTGGGGTGGAACATAACACTGCATATAATCCCAGGAAATATTAGGTTAAAATGAAAGGAAAAATGGTAATGGAATAAAGAGGAAGAGAATTTCACCACCACTGAATTTCTTGCATTAAATACCTGCAGATCTATTAAATATTAGGATTTCTGAAATGGTTTACTCTGGTCATCTATAATATAAAAAGTCGTGCTGATGGATACAAAAATCCCTATTTTTAAGTTAAACACAAGAGTGATTTTAGGATGAAGGGACAACTCCTGCTTCCTGTGGCTCTTTAGGATCATTTTATGACAAATCGAGTAAAAGCAGAAACAAGATTCAGCAATAAGCTGGAAAACCTACAGAATAAAACCACTATAAACCCCAAAATAAAAGCCTGAAGAGGTTCAAACCGCTCAGAACACCACAGGAATTTCTCCCAATTAAATTACGGATCCGAGGTGGCACCGAGGATTGTGAGGAAAGGAAAAAAAAAACCCAAACTGTGACACAAAGCTGCAGAGCTCACTCTGAGAGAGAAGCCTCACTAACGACCCATTCCTGGGCAATTAGGGAAATTCCTCATCCAAGGAGACGCAGTGTTCTCCTGCTTTAAAGCTCATCCCAGGATCGGAGCCAGAAAAAATTCATTTGGGATGAGATGAGCTCAGCAGAAACAGAGGAATCCACGGATTTCATACCTGGGTCGAAATCTGTTTGGGGTTTTCAGCTGGGGAATTTCACAGGGGAGTTTTCCAGCTTCGCTCTGCTCCATCCATCCATGAATTCCACGGATCCCATCCATGGATGGATCCATGAATGAATGAATGAATGAATTTCCTCCATCCCTCCATGGATCCACCCATCCATCGATGAATTCCATGGATCCCATCCATGGATGGATCCGTCCATGAATGAATGAATGAATTCCATCCATCCATGAATTCCATAAATCCCATCCATGGATGGATCCATCCATGAATGAATTCCATCCATCCACCCGTCCACGAATTCCACGGATCCCATCCATGGAGGGATCCATCCATGAATGAATGAGTGAATTCCATCCATCCATCCATCCATCCATCCATTAACAAATTCCATCCATCCACCCATCCATGAATTCCATGGATCCCATCCATCCCTCCATCCATCCATCATTCCATCCCTGCATCCATCCATCCATGAATGAATTCCATCCATCCCTCCATGGATCCATCCATCCATCGATGAATTCCATGGATCCCATGCATGGATGGATCCGTCCATGAACGAATGAATGAATTCCATGAATGTATGAATGAATGAATTCCATCCATCCATCCCTCCATGGATCCATCCATCCATCCATGAACAAATTCCATCCATCCACCCATCCATGAATGCCATGGATCCCATCCATCCCTCCATCCATCCATCATTCCATCCCTGCATCCATCCATGAATGAATTCCATCCATCCATTCCTCCATCCATCTATCCATCCCTCCATCCACCCCTCCGTCCATCCATCCATGAATGAATTCCATCCATGAATGAACTCCATCCATTCCTGCATCCATCCCTCCATCCATCATTCCATCCATGAATTCCTTCCATCCATCCACCCATCCATAAATTCCATGGATCCCATCCATCCATCCATGAATGAATTCCATCCCTCCATCCATCCATGAATTCCGTCCATGAATTCCATCTATCCGTCCCTCCATCATCCAATCCCTCCATCCATCCATCCCTCCCTGCATCCATGAATGAATTCCATCCCTCCCTCCATCCATCCCCGGATTTCCTTCCTCAGGATCCCTGAGCTCACCCAATGAAGGCTCCCAAGGCCTTTAAGAGCAAAGTGTCTACTCCAACCCCGAATTCTGCTGGAGATCAGGACAGGATCCCAGGGAATATGTCTGCTCCAGCCCCAAATTCTGCTGGATATCAGGACAGGATCCCAGGGAATGGCCTGATCCAGCCCCGAATTCTGCTGAAGATCAGGGACAGGATCCCAGGGGACGTGCCTGCTCCAACCCCGAATTCTGCTGGAGATCAGGACAGGATCCCAGGGGATGCACCTGCTCCAACCCCAAATTCTGCTGGAGATCAGGACAAGATCCCAGGGAATGTGCCTGCTCCAACCCCAAATTCTGCTGGAGATCAGGACAGGATCCCAGGGGATGCACCTGCTCCAACCCCAAATTCTGCTGGAGATCAGGACAGGATCCCAGGGAATGTGTCTGCTCCAACCCCAAATTCTGCTGGAGGATAGGGACAGGATCCCAGGGAATGCACCTGCTCCAACCCCAAATTCTGCTGGCGATCAGGACAGGATCCCAGGGAATGCACCTGCTCCAACCCCAAATTCTGCTGGAGATCAGGACAAGATCCCAGGGGATGCGCCTGCTCCAACCCCGAATTCTGCTGGAGATCAGGACAGGATCCCAGGGAATGCACCTGCTCCAACCCCGAATTCTGCTGGAGATCAGGACAGGATCCCAGGGGATGTGCCTGCTCCAACCCCGAATTCTGCTGGAGATCAGGACAGGATCCCAGGGGATGTGCCTGCTCCAACCCCGAATTCTGCTGGAGATTAGGGACAGGATCCCAGGGAATGCACCTGCCCCAACTCCAAATTCTGCTGGAGATCAGGACAGGATCCCAGGGAAGGGCTGGAGCTGTGCCAGGTGGGATTTAGGTTGGATTTAGGTCGGATTTTGGGAAAGATTCCTCCCCCAGAGGGTGCTGGGGCACTGGCCAGGCTCCCCAGGGAATTCCCAAGGCTGCCACAGTTCCAGGAGCATTTGGACAACGCTCCCAGGGTGAGATTTTTGGGATTGTGCAGGGTTGGGGTTGGATTGGACAATCCTTGTGGATCCTTCCAGTTCAGGATATTCCAGGAGTGCTGTGCTGGCCTGGGATGGGCTGAACCATCTGAAATCCTGCAGGAGAATCCCAAGGAAAATAGGGAATGGTTCTATTTTAATTCTACAATTCCCAAGGAAAAGACAGAGCAGTTTTATTTTAATTCCACACTTCCCAAGGAACACAGGGAACGGCTCTATTTTAATTCCACATTTCCCAAGGAAAACCTGGAACGGTTCTATTTTAATTCCACACTTCCTAAGGAAGATAGGGAACAGTTCCATTTTAATCCCACACCTCCCAAGACTTGGAACGGTTCTCTTTTAATTCCACACCTCCCAAGGAAAATAGGAAATGGTACTATTTCAATCCCACATTTCCCAAGACCTGGAACGGCTCTACTTTAATCCCACACTTCCCAAGACCTGGAACGGTTCTATTTTAATCCCACATTTCCCAAAACCTGGAACGGTTCTATTTTAATCCCACATTTCCCAAGACTTGGAATGGTTCTATTTTAATCCCACACTTCCCAAGACTTGGAACGGTTCTAGTTTAATCCCACACTTCCCAAGACCTGGAACGGTTCTAGTATAATCCCACACTTCCCAAAACCTGGAACGGCTCTATTTTAATCCCACACTTCCCAAGACTAGGAACAGTTCTATTTTAATCCCACACTTCCCAAAACCTGGAACGGTTCTATTTTAATCCCCCATTTCCCAAAACCTGGAACGGTTCTATTTTAATTCCACACGAGGAGATTCACGGACACAGCTCCGAGGGAACAACCTCTTCCCAAAAAACCAACCCCAGAGAGCAAGGAATGGGAGAAAAAGTTTCCCAGAGAAGCTGTGGCTGTCCCTGGATCCCTGGAAGTGTCCACGGCCTGGCTGGAGAGGCTTGGAGTGACCTGGGATAAGGGAAGGTGTCCCTGCCATGGCAGGGGTGGAATGGGATGAGATTTAAGGTCCCTTCCCACCCAAACCATCCTAACGACATGGAAATTTGGGATTCACAGCCTGGGATACCTCCAGGGTGGAAAACATTTTCTTCCCAGACTGAGGGGAAAAGCAAATTTAAAAAAAAAAAAACCCTGGAGGTGATTCCAGAGCAAATCCCATCCCAAGAGCTCCCCCAGCTGCAGTCGGAGCTCTCTGCTCACCAGAGCACGACACCGACAAACACTAAAATTCCCAAATCCTGCTGCGGCTGACAAAACCTGGAATTGCTTCACTTCACAGCAGAGCGAAAGAAGCGTGGTGGACACCTCTGGTGTCCCTGGATGGGTTTTTTGGGATTTTTAAAAAAAAAAAAATGCTGCTCTGTGCTCGATTTTGGGCGCCCTGGGAAGAGGGAAGCAGCCAAACGTGGGAAAATTCGCCACTTCAGCTCCTGGAAAACACAGGAAAATCACAAATAAACCCAAAATCTCTGAGCCTGCAGTTCCAGCCCAGACTTTCTGCCTGGAAAAACCCCAGGAATGGCTCACCAGATTCCCAGGAATTCCCAGAATTCCCAGGCTCACGCATTCCCAGGAATCCAAGCAGGCTGGGAATGGGAATAATGTCCCCACCCAGTCACAATTTCTGCCTGTTTTTAAATAATTCTCATTTTCCTCGAGTAGGAAGCAAACCAAAGAGGGTGGAGAGAAGCCCCAAATGAAATTTATTCCAATATTCCAACAGGAAATGCCAGAGGGGAAATCCTAAATGAAATTTATCCCAATATTCCAACAGGGAACACCAGAGGGGAAGCCCTAAATGAAATTTATCCCAATAATGAAATTTATCCCAATATTCCAACGGGGAACGCCAGAGGGGAAGCCCTAAATGAAATTTATCCCAATATTCCAACAGGAAATGCCAGAGGGGAAGCCTTAAATGAAATTTATCCCAATATTCCAACAGGAAATGCCAGGGGGGGAACCCAAAATGAAATTTATCCCAATAATGAAATTTATCCCAATATTCCAACAGAGAACGCCAGAGGGGAAGTCCTAAATGGAATTTATCCCAATATTCCAACAGGGAACACCAGAGGGGAAGCCCTAAATGAAATTTATCCCAATAATGAAACTTATCCCAATATTCCAACAGGAAACACCAGAGGGGAAGCCCTAAATGAAATTTTCCCCAATATTCCAAGAGGGAATGGCAGAGGAGAAGCCCTAAATGGAATTTATCCCAAAATTCCAAGAGGGAACAGCAGAGGGGAAGCCCTAAATGAAATTTATCCCAATATTCCAACAGGGAATGCCAGAGGGGAAGCCCCAAATGAAATTTATCCCAATAATGAAATTTATCCCAATATTCCAATGGGGAACATCAGAGGGAAGGAATGGAGAGAACTCTTCAGAGGGAGAAGAGGATGGACAAAAAATTGGGAAGTCTTAAGTTCTGTTCTTGATAAAAACATAAAACTCCTGAGTTTTTAAACATTTTAAAGTGATTTTTTAAGAGTTTCGGGGGTTATTTCGAGAGTTAAACCAATTTTTAAGAAGCTAAGTTTAAACTGAGTTTTGAAGAGTTTCAGGGATTATTTCAAGAACTAAACCAAATTTTGAAGGAGTTGAGGCTTTATTTCAAGAGTTAAACCCTCAATTCCTTCAAAATTTGGTTTAATTCTTGAAATAATCCCTGAAACTCTTCATTAACTCAGTTTATTTCAAGAGTTAAACCAAATTCAGAAGAATTTGAGGGGTTATTCCAATAATTAAACCAAATTTTGAAGATTGTGAGGGTTTATTGCAAGAGTTAAACCAAGTTTTGAAGAATTTGAGCATTTATTTCAAGAGTTAAACCAAATTTTGAAGATTGTGAGGGTTTATTTCAAGAATTAAACCAAGTTTTGAAGTAGTTGAGGGTTTATTTCAGGAGTTAAACCAAATTTTGAAGAACTTGAGGGTTTATTTCAGGAGTTAAACCAGATTTTGAAGAATTTGAGCATTTATTTCAAGAGTTAAACCAAATTTTGAAGAATTTGAGGGATTATTTCGAGAGTTCAATGCTGCACTGAGTGACCCAGAGAGGATATCAGGAGTTTAGAGAAAGGAGAAAGTTTCCAAAAAAAAAAATTTATGTCTATCTCGGAAAAAATAAAAACAAACACCTGACCACCCCAGCCACTTTTCCTGGGAATATTTTGGATTATTCCAGCTTCAAATTCCATAAATCCTCCACCACATTCCCTCTGTTTCCTCCATCCTTTGGAGCCTGAACCAGCCCCAAAGTGGGCGAGAGGGATCTGGAAATAGATATTTCTATAAATTCATTTATTTCTGTATCTATTGATAGAGAAATATTTATTTAGTTCTATTATTCTATGTAATCTTTAATATTTCTATTACTGTCTTCACACAGTTTTATAAATTAAATCATCCAAAGGTACCTCCCAAAAGTTAAAATTAATTATTCTCCTAAGTTTTTCCCTCCTACTTCAATCAAGCCTCACCTGAAGTGCTCAACAGGCACTTTAATTTCTTTTAATTTCTTTTTTCTCTTTTTTCTTTGATTTTTTTATTGAAATAAAAACGGTTTTGTGTTATAAAGAGGCAAATCTCCCCCGTTCTGGGTCACCTTTATGGCATAAAAATTGACAATTCCTGCTCTGATTTGAGCAGGAAGGGAACAAATAAATAAAAAAAAGAAGAAAATCTCCTCAGTGAGATCTCAGGATTTGGAAAACCTTCAGTTTTTGGGTGCAACACCCCAAAAAAATCTCCTTTTTAAACTCCTGGGATGCTTTGGAGATGTCCTGAACTTTGTTCTTGCTGTGGTTTTAACCCTTGGAAATAGAAGGTAAATTATTCTTGATCATAATTAAAGAGTTTAACTAATTAAAGAACTCCAAAAATTTAAATAATTCACGATTTGAGGTTCAAAAATCACCGAATTTGATTCCCTCACACCACAGTGAAATGAAGAAATCACCTCATGATCCAACAAGATGAAAATACAGATGTCACCCCCATTACATAAATATGAGATATTAGCCCGATTAATCAGGCTAATAAATGAAATAAAACCGATTAAATGAAATAAAATCCAAATTTAGTGGCTGGAAAGGTGACCCAAAACCCTCTCACGCATCTCCTCCTCACTGAGGTGGCTCGAGCTGGGGACAGCAATGTCCCCTCCCCAAAAAGTGTCCTTAAAACCTTCACTGGTGAGAAAAAAAAAAAAAAAAAAAAGGTGGAAAGAAAAGTCAATTAAATAAAAAGATGGAGTTGTTTTCCAAGCCTGAAGGCTAAAATCTTGGGAGAAAATAAAGAATGAAACTCGCAGGGAAAAAGTCTCCTGGAAAAGTAAAGTCCTGGAAAATCGAGCTAGAAAATCAGAGTCAGAGAGATTAAAAGTAGGAAAGCAAATTATGAAGAGAATAAAGCTAAAAAAATCAAACTCGTATAGAATAAAGCTAAAAAAAAATCAGACTTGTATAGAATGAAGCTAAAAAACCAAACTCACGGAGAATAAAGCTAAAAAATTAAACTCATACAGAACAAAGCTAAAAAATTAAACTCATAGAGAATAAAGAAAAAAAATCAAACTCGTATAGAATGAAGCAAAAAATCAAACTCATATAGAATAAAGCTAAAATACCAAATTTATGGAGAATAAAGCGAAATAACCAAACTCATATAGAATAAAGCAAAAAAACCAAACTCATGGAGAATAAAGCTAAAAAATCAAGCGCATATAGAGAATAAAGCAAAAAAACCAAATTCATATAGAGAATAAAGCTAAAAAATCAAGCTCATATAGAGAATAAAGCTAAAAAACCAAACTCATCCAGAATAAAGCGAAATAACCAAACTCATCTAGAATAAAGCTAAAAAAACAAACTCATATAGAGAATAAAACTAAAAAACCAAGTTCATATAGAGAATAATGCAAAAAAAACAAACTCATCTAGAATAAAGCTAAAAAACCAAACTCATACAGAATAAAGCTAAAAAACCAAACTCATGGAAAATAAAGTGAAAAAACCAAACTCACATAGAATAAAGCTAAAAAACCAAGCTCATATAGAGAATAATGCAAAAAAACCAAACTCATATAGAATAAAACAAAAAAACCAAACTCATACAGAATAAAGCAAAAAGTCAAACTCATATAAAATAAAGCAAAAAAACCAAACTCACATAGAATAAAGCTAAAAAACCAAACTCATGGAGAATAAAGCTAAAAAATCAAGCTCATATAGAGAATAATGCAAAAAACCCAAACTCATCTAGAATAAAGCTAAAAAACCAAACTCACATAGAATAAAGCTGAAATACCAAACTCATATAGAGAATAAAGCTAAAAACCAAACTCATATAGAGAATAAAGCTAAAAAAAATGAAACTCATCTAGAGAATAAAGCTAAAAAACCAAATTCATATAGAGAATAAAACTAAAATATCAAACTCACAGGGAATAAAACTACAAAACCAAACTCATACAGAGAACAAAACTAAAATATCAAACTCCTAGAGAATAAAACTTCTAGAAAACAACAAAAATATCCCTGGAGATCTCTGGAGCAGAAGGGACACCCAAACTTCACTCCTTAAAATGGTCCCTTCCTACACCTACAGTGCTGGGGAAAAAAAAAAAATAAAAGTCAGGAACTGGAATAATTTGTTAATAAATCCATTTCCAGATTTCCAGGCTCTTCCTGCTGCTCTTGACCTAGAAAGATCAAGCAGCACCTACTCTTCCCCAGGCTCCTGCAAGCCGAAGCAATAAAAATGTGACAAATTTTGGGTGTAACCAAAATTTCTGCAGGATTTTGATTTTAATTTATGGGAGGTGTGGATTGCCCTCGTGTGTTGCCAACACTTAAAAGACGGATATAGTCTAATTTTAAAATAAATGTATTTAAATATGTAATTTTTGGTTCAGGATGCTGACAATGACCTTCATCCTTACAGGAAATTCCCTCAATCCTGGCCAGAAGTTCCTCCAATATTCCCAAATTATTAAGAGGTGACTCGTGGGGATATTTCTCCTCCTGCTCCTTCCTCACACCCAAACTGTGACAGTGCCAAGAAGTTGAACAACCCCGAGGCGAGGCGCTGGGAGTCTTAATTTTTAATTAAAACACCCCAAATGACACTCGGAACGAAGCTCAAGCCTGAGGAAATGCTGACAGGAGGTGAAGCTCAGGTTCAAGGGCCTGGACCCGCGTCCTAAAATCCTCACAAGAAGAAGTTGTACGATCGAATTATCCTTCATTTTCCAAAGCAGAGCTTTTAAGGTCAACAAAAAAAGGATAGGGGAGGGGTGGAAAAAAGTGTTTTTTCACCCTGAGAGGGAAAGGACGGGCAGAGCATCTCGGAGGATCAGGAATGTCCGCGATGAGCTCGCCGAAACCCAACTTTAATTCTAATCTCCCAACTATTCCCCCTGTCCTTGATGCCCTCAGCCACCGCGAGCAGCTCCATTTTTTTTTTCCCCTCCCTCTCTTTCTCTGATTTTTTTTTTTTTTTTTTTTTTTTTTTCGGTCCAAAGTGCCGCAAACAAACTTTGTCCTTCAGAGTGGCGGCTCGGAGCGCTGGGATTTCAAGGTCACTCGTGCAGGCCCCGCTCCAAGTTGGGCTGCGGCGGCGGAGCGCGGCCGCCCGGGGCTCGGGGGGCCCCGCGGAGCCCTCAGCCCCCGCCGGGCCGCGGAGCTCGGGCCGCCCCCGCTCCCCCCGGAGCTCCCGTGACCTTCGGCGCTGAGTTCCCGAGAAAAACGACAACAAAGGGCTGCCTGGACACGCCGGCGGTTTGGGGGTGTCGCGGCTCTGTTGTCCCCACCCGGCCCCGCGGGTCCCATCGCGGCCCGGCCAAGGGCACCGGGGGAGCCCCCGCCGTGCTCGGGGCACCCTCCGGGTGGGGACATCGCTGCTTTGCCCCCCCGGCGCTGCCCTCACGCCGTTACCGGCGCTGCGGGTGGCTCGGCGGGGAGCCCCGGGCAGCACCGGGGGTTCGACCCCAGAGCGGCACCGGGCACCTCCCGCCGCGCTCCCCCTCCCGCACCGGGACACACGAGCATCCCCCGCCGCCGCGGCCTGTCCCCGGCGCCCGGGCCGCCCTCCCCCGCCGCCACCGCAGCAGCAGCGCCCCGGACTCACCGCAGGCCGTGCCCGCGGCCGGGGGTTCCCCGCCATGGCTTTGTCTTTGAGTGACCCCGGGAGCCGCACGGGCCCCCCGGGCCGGGCCGTGCCCGCGGCCCCTTTAACGGCGGCGGCCCCGCGCGCCCCGCTGCGCGCGCCCGGCCCGCCCCGCGCCCTCGCCCATTGGCTGAGCGCCCCGCGGCCGCGCTCTCCCATTGGCTGCGCGCCCCGCGGCCCCGCGCTCCCATTGGTCGGCGCCGCGGCGCAGCCTCGCCGGCCGCTTCCTGCTTTAAAGTTACCTTGAGCGGCGGCCGCAGGGGTCAGGCAAGCCCCGCCCCCCAGCCCCGCCCCGATTGGCCGCCTCGCCTCCTATTCAAACGACCGAGGAGGCTGGCGGAGGCGACCGCTGATTGGCCCGCGCGCCTGTCAATCACGGCGGTTCCCGCCACACCTTCCCGGCGGGGCGCGGGGCCGCACGTGCGCGCGGCGCGGCGGGAGCGCGCGCGGTTGGATCGCGGAATTCCAGAATTTTTGGGACCTCTGGAGATCATCCAGCCCAACCCCCCTGCCATGGCAGGGTCACCCGGAGCAGGTGACACAGGGACGCGTCCAGGTGGGGTTGGGATGTCGCCAGAGAGAGAGTTCCAGCTGTTCCAGGGCTCTGCCACCCTCATGGAATGAAGTTCTTCCTCACGGTGAGGTGGAACTTGATTTTATGGCCATTGCTCCTCGTCCTGCCCCTGATCAGAGCCTGGCACTATCCTCTGACACCCCTTGGGAACATTTTATGGATTTTATGGATATTTTATGGGATCCTCTCTCAGCCTTCCCTTCTCCAGACTGACCAGGCCCAGCTCCCTCATCAGAGAGATGCTCCAGACCCCAAATCATCTCTGTGGCCTCTGCTGGACCTTCTCGTGTCCTGAGGAGCCCAGAACTGGACACCCTGCTGGCCACAGTCCCAGGCTGGTGCTTCCCACTGGGAACAGTCCCATTCCTTCCCAGCCCTTGTCCCTGGGAGCCACCAGGGACAGGGACCTGGACCCCTCGTGCCCTCCCACGTCTCTGCACAGATCCACAAACAATCCATAGGATGAGGAAAAGAAAAAGTTTTCCAACTCCCTGGCACAGCCCCCGAGCCCTGGGCAGGATGAATCCTACCAAAATTCCCGGCAGGAAGCGCAGGTGGAGAGTTCACCTCCAACACCAATAATTTCCCTTCAGTTTTAAGCACAAAAATATTCCCCCAGCCTCACTTTGCCCTCTCCAACACCACCCTCGGATGGGATGGGAATTTGGGAATGTTGTGGTTAAAGAATGGGAATGTCCACAATAAAAAAGTTGTTGAAACCAGGTGATTTTTTTTAACCTCTGGACACACAAATCCCAGTTGTTATCAACAACACCCCAATGGATTTCTGAGCTTTAATTCCAAGATATAATTTCCTGCTTGGAAACAACGTGCTGACGGGATTATCCAGGGGAAAAAATATTGGGAAGCACAGCCAAGGCTTGACTAGAGTCCTGCAGATTAAATCAGTTTGAATCTGATAGCGAGGAGAGATTAATTTAAAAATAGACCTTCCTGACGATTTGGGGAATAGAATTGGTTAAAACACGGCCTTAAAAAAAATAAATACACTCTGTTCTCTTCCTGTGGCATTCCTCAGATAAAAAACAGGGCCTGGAAGCTGCGGAATTCTGGCTATTGGAGGTATGTGAGGTACTTGTGGTGGTATGAAAAACAAACCCAGCACCTTTCCTTCGGAGCAGAGGAATGCCTGGCTGGAATTCTGGAATTCCAAAGGGTACTGACTGGCCAAACACGTTCCCTCCGTGCCCTGTCACATCCCAAGGGACCTAGAGCTGCTCTCCCGTGCTTGGGAATGATGGGAACAGCCACGGGAATGATCCACAGAACAGCCGATGCTCGCAGAGTATTTAATAATTCCTCATGACAATAAAAACCGATTAATTCTGGGAGGCCCTACAGTAAAGGGTTTATTTGTGGGGGGGAAAAAAACCCCCAAATTAATTTTGGGAAGTTCTGCAGTAAAGGGTTTATTTGTGGGGGAAAAAAAAAAAAAGGCCCAAATTAATTTTGGGAAGTTCTGCAGTAAAGGATTTATTTGTGGGGGAAAAAAAAAAAAAAAAGCCCAAATTAATTTTGGGAAGTTCTGCAGTAAAGGGTTTATTTGTGGAAAAACCCCACTAAATCAATTTGGGAAGCCCTAAAGGGTTTATTTCAATCATTGCAGCTGTTTTCCTGAAATCACCGAGGGTTTAGATGGGATTTTGGGAAGGAATTCTTCCCTGGGAGGGTGGGGAGGGCTGGGATGGAATTCCCAGAGAAGCTGTGGCTGCCCCTGGATCCCTGGGAATGCCCAAGACCAGGCTGGAGAACCTGGGATAGCAAAAGGTGTCCTGGGGTGGGATGGGATGGGATTGAAGGTCCCTCCCAACCCAAACCATTCCATGATTCCATGACTGCAGAGTTACTGGGATCCCATCAGGAGAAAGGAATGTTCTGAGCCCTGTTCCTGTCACCTCCTGCCGCTCTGTGGCACTTCTAGGAATCCACCGCTGCCCGTTATTCCCGTGTGGCAGCAGAGTGTGCATGGACAGACAGGACTGATCTCGATCAAGCACAAAATAACGAGGGACAGAGTGGCCAGGCAGGAAAAATGACCAGCTCAAGGTCACCAGGCAAGCACAGCCACCGCAGAACCGGCGGGATCACACCAATTCCTGCTTGGAATGAGCAGCTCAGTGCTGTCAGGGGCTCTGCTCAATCACAGAACCATGGAATCTCCTGAGTGGAAAGGGATAAACGATCATCCAGTCCAAGCCTGGCCCTGCACAATCCCAAAAATCCCACCCTGTGCATCCCTGGGAGCGTTGTCCTAACGCCTTGGGGCCGTGCCCATTCCCTGGGGAGTCTCTTCCAGTGCCTCAGCACCCTCTGGGGGAAGAGCCTTTCCCAAAATCCAACCTAAACCTCGCCTGGCACAGCTCCAGCCATTCCCTGGGTCCTGGCCAGAGCCAGGTGTGACATTGCTGTCACCATGATGCCCAACAGCACCTGGGCCCAGGTGAGCTGAGGCTGTCCCAGAGCACGAGGACAGCCAGACCCAGCAGAACAGCCCAGTCCAAAACCAGAACCTCATTTAAGGGTGGAAAATCCTAAGGAAAGACACAGGATGATGCCAAGGAAGTTTGATGGCCCAGGAGGTCTGGTTTAGAGGCCTGGAGGAAAAGGTAACGACCTCACGGGGTTTGGATTGCCCATGCTCGGACAGCAATGGAGCCAGGGAAGATTTATTCCCAAATACAAGGAAAATTCTCCATTCACCAAGACAAATCTGAAGAGTCACAGTCCAGAAGTAGCCAGTGCTATTATTCCTCCTTCTGTGAGCAACTTGGAATCTGCTAGAGCTCTGGAGGTGGCCCTGGGACACCTGGGACACCACAAAAGCCACCCGTGGCACCCCAAAGCTGCCCTGTCACCCCTCAAACACCTGCACAAGGAACCAAGCTGAATCAAATCTCGCCCAGCCCAAAAGAACTCCCTGTTATCCAGGCCACACCCGCACTGCTGGCAGTGCATTGTGCTTTACCAGTTACCCTGGGGGCATTTCTTTATTCCCTCAGCTCAGGAGAAAGCAGGATTTAGGGAGATCAAAGGTGTTCTCATAGCACTGGCTGATTTTTGAGCACAGATTGAACAACCCCTAAGATAATACCAAAAACCCATGACTGCCTTGACGCAGTCCTGCCAAATGCTGTGGCAGAGTCTGGAGAAGCTCCTCAAGGCTTGGGTGATAAAAATCCTAAAGATTCGTAAAGAAGAATCATAGATTCATAGAATCGCAGAATGTTAAGGGCTGGAAAGGACTTTAAAAGTCCAGTGCCATGGGCAAGGACATCTCCCATCATCTCAGGTTTTTCCAAGCCCTGTCCAACCTGGCCTTCGACACTTCCAGGGGCAGCCACAGCCTCTCAGCCTGTGCCAGGGCTTCATCACCCTCACAGCCAAGAATTTCTTCCTGAAAATTTATCTAAATTTAAACATGCGAGCTCCTCTCTATACTCTCCCACTACTATTTCAGACAGGTCAGCATCACAAGGTGCCTTGGAATCACCGAACAAGGAACAGTTTGGGACGGAAGGGACCTTAAAGCGCATCCAGTTCCACTCCCTGCCACGGGCAGGGACACCTTCCACTAGACCACGTTATTCAAGGCCTTGTCTAGCCTAGCCTCGGGCACTTCCAGGGATGAGATACCACAGCACATCCCCCGTGCGGATCCCACCCGCCGCCGGCCCGGGAAAGCACCGGGAGGCCTCCGCGCCTCGCGTTGCCTGCCGGCCGTGAGGCAGCGCGTTCCCCGGGCGCTGCCAGCCCCGAATCGCGAGCCCTGGGCCGGGGGTCTCGGGCCCCGCCAGTCCCGGCCCCGCCGAGGCCTCCCCGGCCCCGCCGCCCCCCCCGCCCCGCGCCCGCGCGGGACAACGGTCCGCTGCCTGTCCTCTCCCCGGTCCGCGCCCCGCCAGCCAATCAGCGCCCGGCCCCCAGCACCCGCCTCCCCCGCGCGGGCCAATCAGCGCGCGCGCCGCGGCGCAGCCAATCGCAGCGCAGCCGTTGGTGAGGGGGGGGGGGGCCCCAACGACCCCTCGGGCCGCCCCCGCCCCGCGCCCCCTCACGGCCGCCGCCGCCTCCCCCCGCCGCGCTCCCCGCGCACTCACCGGGACGGCCGGCGCCGCGACCTCCGCCTGCTCCGCCCGGTGCCCGCGCTGCCTCCGGCGCGGCCGGCGGGAGGCGGGGGGAAGGGGGGCGGCCGGAGCGGAGTGAGCGCCGAGCGGCCGAGAAACAAGATGGCGGCGGGGCCGTGAGGCGGTGGGGCGGAGGCTCCGCCCTTTTTGTCCCCCCCTCCCTCCCTCCTTCCCCGGGCTGGGCCGCGGCGGCGCGCGCGTGACCCGGCGGGGATCTCGCGAGAGTTGGGGGGAGGGCGGAAGCGGGAGGGGCACGTGGCGGGCGGGGGCACCGGGAGGGACCGGGAATGGCTCGGGACAAACCGGGAATGAGTCGGAACAAACCGGGAATAGATCGGGACAAACCGGGAATGGATCGGGACAGAAAGGGAATGGGTCGGGACAAACCGGGAATGGCTGGGGACAAACCGGGAATGGCTCGGGACAGAAAGGGAATGGATCGGGACAGAAAGGGAATGGATCGGGACAAACCGGGAATAGATCGGGACAAACCGGGAATGGCTCGGGATAGACCGGGAATGGCTCGGGACAAACCGGGAATGGATCGGGACAGAAAGGGAATGGGTCGGGACAGAAAGGGAATGGCTGGGGACAAACCGGGAATGGCTCGGGACAGAAAGGGAATGGCTCGGGACAGACCAGGAATAGATCGGGACAAACCGGGAATGGATCGGGACAGAAAGGGAATGGGTCGGGACAAACCGGGAATGGCTGGGGGCAAACCGGGAATGGCTCGGGACAAACTGGGAATGGATCGGGACAGACCGGGAATGGATCGGGACAGAAAGGGAATGAATCGGGACAAACCGCGAATAGCTCGGGACAAACTGGGAATGGGTCGGGATAGACCGGGAATGGATCGGGACAGACCGGGAATGGATCGGGACAGAAAGGAAATGGCTCGGGACAAACCGGGAATGAGTCGGGACAGACCGGGAATGGCTCGGGACAAACCGGGAATGACTCGGGACAGACCGGGAATGGATCGGGACAGACCGGGAATGGATCGGGACAGAAAGGGAATGGATCGGGACAAACCGCGAATAGCTCGGGACAAACTGGGAATGGGTCGGGACAGACCGGGAATGGATCGGGACAGAAAGGGAATGGATCGGGACAAACCGCGAATAGCTCGGGACAAACTGGGAATGGGTCGGGATAGACCGGGAATGGATCGGGACAGACCGGGAATGGATCGGGACAGAAAGGAAATGGCTCGGGACAAACCGGGAATGAGTCGGGACAGACTGGGAATGGCTCGGGACAAACCGGGAATGGATCGGGACCGACTGGGAATGGCTCGGGACAAACCGGGAATGGCTCGGGACAGACCGGGAATGGCTCGGGACAAACTGGGATTGAGTCGGGACAAACCGGGAATGGCTCAGGACAGACCGGGAATGGATCGGGACAGAAAGGGAATGACTCGGAACAAACCGGGAATGGCTTGTGACAAACTGGGAATGGCTGGGGACAAACCGGGAATGGCTCGGGATAGACCGGGAATGGCTCGGGACAAACCGGGAATGGCTCGGGACAAACCGGGAATGGCTCGGGACAAACCGGGAATAGCTCGGGACAAACCGGGAGGGGCCCCGGGGGGAATGGTGCGATGTTTTCCGAGCTTCTTTGCCTCTTTGTGGAGTGTTGTAATAAAAGTGTTAGATAAAGCTATGAGAGATGTTGGATACAAATGCTTAGGGCATGATGAGTTTCAGTGAACTCTCCGCACCAGGATTTGGCATTTTCTGGGAAAATTTTAATAGGAGTTTGTTTGAAATGGAATTTAAATGCATCCAGTGTTCCTGAGTTGACTCACTCTCAGTCCCATTGTGTAGTTCAACTCTATCTGCCCACAAAGGAAGAAGGACTATTTTACATATCTGGGAGACCACAGAGTTCTGATTGTTCACATTGTGGGGGAAAAAATGTTCTGAAATCAACTGAAATAGATAAAGGAATTAAAGATCCTTTTTCTCTCTGAGTGGAGACTCAAAGCAGCTGATAATGAAAAGAAAAAACCCAAAAAACAGCCACAAAGGGAGAAGTAAAGGAGATTTTCTGTGAGCCAGGGGAGGATTTAAGACACTCAGAAAGTGAAAATCCAAAAGGTTGCCTTGACATTCCACTCAAATCCATCAGTTCTGGAACAACCTCCATGGGGAGCAACGAGGAAAATTAGTAGATTTGTATTTTCACGGGAGGTGGATTTTTATTCCTTTTTAACTTTTCCTTGAAGGCACAGAGGGCTGGATCCGATGGCTGCACCAGGAGCTGCTTCCTCGCTCCCAGCCTCTCATCTGGGAATTTTCATCTCCTTTCCTGCAGGGATCCCATCCCAAAGATCCTCCAAAAGAGCCCCGGAGCGATCCCTTCCTTCTGGCACAGATCAATCCTGCAGATCATCGCAATTCCATGGAGGAACCCAAGGATTTCACTGAAATTTCACTGATCCACTGAACAGAGAATCCATGGTAGGACTCAGGAATCTCTGGAATTCCACCTTAACAGATTAACGATATCAATTAATGCAGCGGTAAAACACTTTTCTATTGAAAATAGAATTTTTTTTAATTTTTTTTTGCCTCTCTGCACAACCATTTAACATCAACTCCAGGACATCCCTGGCAGTGCTGTCCCAGGGATCATCCAGGGACACTTCCAGCCCTGCTGGAACCTGGCTGAGCTGCTCCCTGGGCACAGGAGGATTTTCTCCTGCCATCCTGGAGCCGATTCAAGCCAAAGTCTGTGCTCTCCCAATTCCCAGGCAGTGCTTTCCTGGCTCCAGGACATGGCACACTCAGAGGTGACTCACGCTGCCTCAGGATTTTTCCCATTAAAAAAAAAAAAAAGAAATCCCATTTTCCTTACAAATGACTCCATCTTTTTTTTGCCTCCTGATTGTCCTTCTGGTGCCCCAATTTGCAGCCTGACAGGTTTCTTTTTTTATAGTCTTTTTTTAAAAATAAAAAAAAAAAAAAATCATTGTTCGGGATATAAAAATAAATCCCTTGAAATATTGTTTGGGATGAGAAAGGAAAGTCAGGCCCCACGGGGCTGCTGAGCTTCCAGTCACCCTTCCCAAAATTGGTGACAATTTTTGGCTGGGCCTGCCCTACCAGAGGACAAAACCCCATTCCCTGCAGGCACGGGGATTTGGGATTTGTGGTTTCTCTGGAAGAAATGTAGGAAATGGGACAAATTTCTGCGTCCTCCCTGGGTTTGGAGCTCCTGGCACCCGAGTGGGAAATGTCTTGCAGCAAATTCCTGCAGTTTTATTGGAAGTCTTGCGACCGAGGGCACTTGTGAGGCAGCCAAGAGAAATAAAAATCAGGATCGTGGAGAGGTTTGGGTTGGAAGGACATGAAGGATTATCCAATTCCACCCTCTGCCATGGGCAGGGACACTTCCCTCTGTCCCAGGTTGCTCCAGCCTGGAATTGAACATTTCCAAGGATGGGGCAGCCCCAGCTTCTCTGGGAAATCCATGGCTGCTCCATTTTTTGAATTCCCCAATTTCTGGGGCAGCCCCAGCTTCTCCAGGAAATCCATGGCTGCTCCAGTTTGGAGCATTTTTTTTTTTAATTCCCCAATTTCTGGGGCAGCCCCAGTTTCTCTGGGAAATCCATGGCTGCTCCAGTTTGGAGTTATTTCTTTTGAATTCCCGAATTTTTGGGGCAGCCCCAGCTTCTCTGGGAAATCCATGGCTGCTCCAGTTTGGAGTAGTTTTTTTTTAATTCCCCAATTTCTGTGGCAGCCACAGCTTCTCTGAGAAATCCATGGCTGCTCCAATTTGGAGTATTTTTTTTTTTGAATTCCCGAATTTCTGGTGCAGCCCCAGCTTCTCTGGGAAATCCATAGCTGCTCCAATTTGGAGTTGGTTTTTCTGAATTCCCCAATTTTTAGGGCAGCCACAGCTTCTCTGAGAAATCCATGGCTGCTCCAATTTGGAGTTGGTTTTTTTGAATTCCCCAATTTTTGGGGCAGCCCCAGCTTCTCTGGGAAATCCATGGCTGCTCCAGTTGTTTTTTTTTTTAATTCCCGAATTTCTGGGGCAGCCCCAGCTTCTCTGGGAAATCCATGGCTGCTCCAGTTTGGAGTATTGTTTTCTGAATTCCCCAATTTCTGGAGCAGCCACAGCTTCTCTGGGAAATCCATAGCTGCTCCAATTTGGAGGTTTTGGTTTTTTTTCCCAAATTTTTGGGGCAGCCCCAGTTTCTCCAGGAAATCCATGGCTGCTCCAATTTGGAGTTATTTTTTTTTAATTCCCGAATTTTTGGGGCAGCCCCAGCTTCTCTGAGAAATCCATGGCTGCTCCAGTTTGGAGTTGGTTTTTCTGAATTCCCCAATTTTTGGGGCAGCCCCAGCTTCTCCAGCAAATCCATGGCTGCTCCAATTTGGAGCTGGTTTTATTTGAATTCCCGAATTTTTAGGGCAGCCCCAGCTTCTCTGGGAAATCCATGGCTGCTCCAGTTTGGAGTACTGTTTTTTGAATTCCTGAATTTCTGGTGCAGCCCCAGCTTCTCTGAGAAATCCATAGCTGCTCCAATTTGGAATTGGTTTTTTTTTAATTCCCCAATTTCTGGTGCAGCCCCAGCTTCTCTGAGAAATCCATAGCTGCTCCAATTTGGAGTTGGTTTTTTTTTAATTCCCCAATTTCTGGTGCAGCCCCAGCTTCTCTGAGAAATCCATAGCTGCTCCAATTTGGAGTTGGTTTTTTTTTAATTCCCCAATTTCTGGTGCAGCCCCAGCTTCTCTGAGAAATCCATAGCTGCTCCAATTTGGAGTTGGTTTTTCTGAATTCCCCAATTTTTAGGGCAGCCACAGCTTCTCTGAGAAATCCATGGCTGCTCCAGTTTGGAGTATTTTTTTTTTTAAATTCCCGAATTTTTGGGGCAGCCCCAGCTTCTCTGAGAAATTCATGGCTGCTCCAGTTGGTTTTTGTTTTTTTATTCCCCAATTTTTGGGGCAGCCCCAGCTTCTCCGGGAAATCCATAGCTACTCCAGTTGTTTTTTTTTTTAAATTCCCCAATTTCTGAGCCATCCCCTTCTGTTTCAGCACCGAGGCCCACCATCCATCCCCACGATTCCCTGGAAAACGCCTCATTTCTCCATCGATTCCCCAGCCCTGCCCAGCTGTGAGCACCCAGCTGTTCCTCCTGCCTCGATCCAGGGATTCTCCAGGGATTTCTGGACAATCTCCCCTCCTCCTCCTCCTTTTGTGGCTCCGTTTCCTCCCCACCTGCTCTGCTCTCCGGCAGCAATGGCTCCATTGTCTGGAGCCGCTCGGCTTTTCCCGCAGGGATTGCAGCTCCCGGAACGTGCAGGAGCCAAGGAAAACAAGAAAGAGAGAGGGAAAAAAAAAAAAAAAAAAGGAGAAAATCCTTTCCACTCGGATTTTCGGGAATTTGGTGGTGCCTCGGTGAGTTTGGGCTCACCCATTGCTCATTCCATCCCTCCCACGCTTCCCGCTGCCCCCCAGAGTGGGATTTGGGAGCTGTGGATTTGTTTGGGACCGAGGAAAATCAGCTCAGAGCAGCCTGGATTCCCATTCCAGCAGGATCCTGGATCGATCCCAAACAAGCTGTTGCTTTGGGGCAATAATCCACGGGCGCAGGGAAACCTGGATGTGAATTCTTCCTGGCTGTGCCTTGTGGATCTGCAGGAAAAAGGGATTTTTTAGGGCCAGATTTTGGGGCCTGAGGCTTTGTGCCACATCCCATTCCAGTTGGGGACGATCCATGTGATATTTAGGGATATTTAAGGATTTTTGGGAATACATCTATGCCTGGAGATGAATTTTTGAAACTCCTGCAGAAACCTTCTGCTTTGAAATTAAACCCCACGGAGATCATTTGGGAACACCCGAAGGATTCCTTGGGATCCAGAATTCCTGAGGGATGATCCAGGGTCAGGTTTGGACTTGTGCCCCATGAAATTTTACCTTTCCTGATCCACATGGCAAAGGAATTCTGCTTTCCCTTCTTCTTCCAGCCCTCCATCCCTGAGGAAGAGCCAAAAAAAAAAAAAAAAAAAAAATCAGTAAAATCCCACAAAACTTTAGGATCTGCACCTTTGGGAGGCTCCATTCCCAAAATTCCCACTGGGCACTTCCAGAGGGGCTCACCCCACATCCAGGGCAGGGTAATTCCAGGGAATCCACGCTGGCATTCCCAATCCTGCCCCTCTCCTTAACCCTTCTCTGGGGGTGGCTTCTCCTTCCCCAAATGTGACTCCAGGACTTCTAGGACAGCCCCAGAATCACCCTGGATGTCCCAGAGCAGCTCCAGGATCATCCTGGGAAACCTCAGTCCTCTGGAATGCTCCAGGACCCTCCTGGAAAGCTCCAAAATCCCCTGGGAAGCTCCAAAATCCCCTGGAGAGCCCCAGGATGCCCCAAAGCCACTCCAGAACCTTCCTGGGATTCCTCAAATTTCCCTAGAGAGCCCCAGGATGCCCCAAAGCAGCCCCAGGACATCCCCGGGAAGCCCCAAAATCCCCTGGGAAGCTCCAGGATGCCCCCAAACCACTCCAGAACCTTCCTTGGAGTCCCCAGATTTCCCTGGAGAGCCCCTGGGTGCCCCAGAGCAGCTCCAGGACCCTCCTGGGAAGCTCCAAGATGCCCCACAGCAGCTCCAGAACCTTCCTGGGAAGCCTCAGGACCCTCCTGGGAGTCCCCAGATTTCCCTAGAGAGCCCCAGGATGCCCCAGATCAGCCCCAGGACCCTCCTGGGAAGCTCCAGGACATCCCTGCGGAGGCCCAGATCATCCTGGGAAGCCCCAAAATCCCCTGGGAAGCGCCAGGATGCCCCCAAACCACTCCAGAACCTTCCTTGGAGTCCCCAAATTTCCCTAGAGAGTCCCAGGATGCCCCAAAGCATCTCCAGAACCTTTCTGGGAAGCCTCAGGGCCCTCCTGGGAAGCTCCAAAGTTCCCCGAGAAGGCCCAGGATGCCCCAAAGCAGCTCCAGAACCTTCCTGGAAAGCCCCAAAATCCCCTGGGAAGCTCCAAGATACCCCACAGCAGCTCCAGAATCTTCCTGGGAAGCCTCAGGACCCTCCTGGGATGCCCCAAAGTTCCTTAGAGAGCCCCAGGATGTCCCAAAGCCACTCCAGGACCTTTCTGGGATTCCCCAAAGTTCCTTGGGAAGCTCCAGGCTTCCCCAAAGCCTTTCCAGAACCTTCCTGGTAATCCCCAAAATCCCCTGGAGAGCCCCAGGATGCCCCAAAGCCACTCCAGGACCCTCCTGGGAAGCCCCAAAATGCCCTGGGAAGCCCCAGGACATCTCTAGGAAGCCCCAAAATCCCCTGGGAAGCTCCAGGGTGGCCCAAAGCCACTCCATTACCCTTCTGGGAAGCCCCAGGACATCCCTGGGAAAGCCCAGGACCCTCCTGGGAAGCCCCAAATTCCCCTGGGAAGCCCCAAGATGCCCCACAGCAGCTCCAGAATCTTCCTGGGAAGCTCCAAAACTCCCTGGAGAGCCCCAGGATGCCCCAAAGCCACTCCAGAACCTTCCTGGGAAGCTCCAAAACTCCCTGGAGAGCCCCAGGATGCCCCAAAGCCACTCCAGAACCTTCCTGGGAATCCCCAAAGTTCCCTGGAGAGCCCCAAGATGCCCCAAAGCAGCCCCAGGACCCTCCTGGGAAGCCCCAGGACATCCCTGGGAAGGCCCAGGACCCTCCTGGGAAGGCCCAAAATCCCCTGGGAAGCTCCAGGGTGGCCCAAAGCCACTCCAGAACCTTCCTGGGAGTCCCCAAATTTCCCTGGAGAGCCCCAGGATGCCCGAGAGCAGCTCCAGGACCCTCCTGGGAAGCTCCAAAATCCCCTGGGAAGCCCCAGGGTACCCCAAAGCCACTCCAGAACCTTCTTGGGATTCCCCAAATTTCCCTAGAGAGCCCCAGGATGCCCCAGAGCAGTTCCAGGACCCACCTGGGAAACCCCAGGACATCCCTGGGAAGCCCCAGGATCCTCCTGGCAATCCCCAAAATCCTTTGGGAAGCTCCAGGGTGCCCCAAAGCAGCTCCAGGACCCTCCTGGGATTCCCCAAAATCGCCTGGAGAGCTCCAGGATGCCCCAAAGCCACTCCAGGACCCTCCTGGGATTCCCCCAAGTTCCCTGGGAAGCTCCAGGATGCCCCGCAGCAGCTCCAGAACCTTCCTGGGAAGCCCCAGGACATCTCTAGGAAGCCCCAAAATCCCCTGGGAAGCTCCAGGGTGGCCCAAAGCCACTCCAGAACCTTCCTGGGAATCCCCAAATTTCCCTAGAGAGCCCCAGGATGCCCCAAAGCAGCTCCAGGACCCTCCTAGGAAGCCCCAAAATCCTCTGGGAAGCTCCAGGATGCCCCAAAGCAGCCCCAGGACCCTCCTGGGAAGCTCCAAAATCCCCTGGAGAGCCCCAGGATGCCCCAGAGCAGCTCCAGGATCCTCCTGGGATGCCCCAAAGTTCCTTAGAGAGCCCCAGGATGTCCCAAAGCCACTCCAGGACTTTCCTGGGAATCCCCAAATTTCCATAGAGAGCCCCAGGATGCCCCAAAGCAGCACCAGGACCCTCCTGGGATTCCCCAAATTTCCCTAGAGAGCCCCAGGGTGCCCCAGAGCAGCTCCAGGACCCTCCTGGGATGCCCCAAAGTTCCTTAGAGAGCCCCAGGATGTCCCAAAGCCACTCCAGAACCTTGCTGGGAGTCCCCAAATTTCCATAGAGAGCCCCAAGATGCCCCAAAGCAGCCCCAGGACCCACCTAGGAAACCCCAGGACATCCCTGGGAAGCCGCAGGATCCTCCGGGGAAGCTCCAAATTCCCCTGGGAAGCCCCAAGATGCCCCAGAGCAGCTCCAGAACCTTCCTGAGATTCCCCAAATTTCCCTAGAGAGCCCCAGGATGCCCCAAATCCACTCCAGGACCCTCCTGGGAAGCTCCAAAATCCCCTGGGAAGTTCCAGGATGCCCCACAGCAGCTCCAGAATCTTCCTGGGAAGCCTCAGGACCCTCCTGGGATTCCCCAAAATCCCCTGTCAAGCCCCAGGATGCCCCACAGCAGCTCCAGGACCCTCCTGGGAAGCCCCAAATTTCCCTAGAGAGCCCCAGGATGCCCCAGAGCAGCCCCAGGACCCTCCTGGGATTCCCCAAATTTCCCTGGGAAGCTCCAGGATGCCCCAAAGCAGCTCCAGGACCCCCAGGACAGCCCCAGCACCCCAAAATTCCCACCCTTCCCCATGTCCCCGTGCCCCATTCCCTCCCCCTCTCTCCAGGATCCACTCCAGCTGTCCCCCCCGGCCCAGATCCCGGGGTCACCCTCCCAGGGACACACCCCACGCTCCCCCACACCCCCCAGGCTCATCCCGATGCGGATCCCCCGCAGCCGAGCCCCGGGAATCCTCTTAGGGGAGTTTTATCGGGATAATCGCATTACCCACCCCCTTTGTGCCGGCGCCATCCCAAAAGGGAAAGGACAAGGTGCCGGGGAGCAGGAAAAGCCGAGCTCCTTAAGGAATTAAGGGAAATCGGAGATGGGAGAGCTCTGATGGGATCTCAGGGCGAGGCCAAAGCTTGGGGAGAAGCAATTCCCACACAGCTCATCCTGGAATTGCAGCACCTCCCGGCGTGGGGTCGGTGATCCCAGAAAAACCTGCCAAGGGAAGAAAAAAACATCCAATGGAACTGAAAACGCCGTGAAACTTCCTATCATCAAAAAGCAGCTGGGGGAAAAAAAAAAAAAAAAATCCTTCGGAGAAGCTTTTAGGGAGGTTGTTTTCATTATCTCTTCCCCCAAACAATGTGTTCCCGGGACTGGCACTTCCTCCCCAAAGCTGGAAATTTCACGGGATAGCCTTCGAGAATCCCATCCTATTTTCCAAACCTTTCCTCAGCCTTTCCAAACCTTCACCGCGGCCCCTCAGGACACCCTCCCTCCCCGCCGAGTTTGTTTATAAACCCCGAATCCCTTTAGGAAACCATCTCCCTCCTCCAGCGCTGCTTTATCCGAGTTTCCATATTTAGTTCTTTCGGCTATTCCTGTTCCTGGACCAGCTCTCCTCCCGCATCCCATTTTCCCTCCCCGAGGGGGAATTATCCCCCATCCTCCCCTCACCCACGGATGCTCTCCGCTCTCCCGATCCCAAATCCCTGCCCAGGCCCTAATCCCGGCGCTGGGATCGCACCTCGGCGGGGCTGGGGAGCTGGGAATTGCGGGATTTTAGGGAGGGACAGAGTTAAAGGCGGCGAAGGAGGGTTCCCTCCTGGCACGTGGCTCCATGTCAGCCGGCAGAGGCAACGCAGGGAAAGCGCCGGAGGAATTCACCGGGAGCGGGAGACGCTGCTCGGAGGGGAATCGGTGTTTGGATCCCGGCAGCCAAGGTGAGCCCAAGGGCAGCGCTGGAATCGCTGCCTCTCCACCCCAACCTCCTCCTCGGCAGGGATCCGGGGCACCGCGGGTGTCCCCGTGTCCCCAAACCCCGCGAGGGTGGCTCCAGCGCGATCGGATCCCTTTGCGTTCCCAAAGCCAGGGCGGAGCGGGAGCGGCTGCGGGGATCTCGCTCAGCCCGGAGGCTCTCGGGGTCTGCCTGGGAACTCTTGGGGTCCGGGGGAGGCTGGCAGTGACTCTTGGGGTCGGGTGGCAGCTCCAGAGTCCAGCCGGGGGCTTGAGCTCCAGCTGGGGGTGGAGGGCCCGGTTGGAGGCTCTTGGGGTCCAGTTGTTGGCTGTAGGATCCAACTGGAGGCTCTTGGGGTCCGGGTGGGGCTGGCAGTGGCTTTTGGGGTCCCGCTGAGAGAGAGGGGTCGGGTGGCAGCTCCAGAGTCCAGCCGGGGGTGGAGGGTCTGGTTGGAGGCTCTGGGGGTTCGTTTATGGGGTGTAGGGTCCGTCTGTTGGCTGTAGGGTCCAGCTGGAGGCTCTTGGGGTCCGGGGGGGGCTGGCAGTGACTTTTGGGGTCCTGCTGTGAGAGAGGTGTCGGGTGGCAGCTCCAGAGTCCAGCCGGGGGTGGAGGGTCCTGTGGGAGGCTTTGGGGGTTTGTTTGTTTGGTTTAGGGTCCAACTGGAGGCTCCTGGGGCCCAGCTGATGGCTCTAGGGTCCAGCTGGAGGCTCCTGGGGTTTGGCTGATGGCTCTGGGGTTTGGCTGATGGCTGTGGGGTGCAGCTGATGGGTATAGGGTGCAGCTGGAGGCTCTTGGGGTCCAATCGATGGCTGTAGGGTCTGACTGAAGGGTGCAGATTCCATTTGGTGCCTCTTGGGGTTCCACTGCTGGGTTTAAGATCCATCTGTTGGATCTTGGGATTCCACCGCTGGGTTTAGGATCCTCTGGTGGCCCTTGGGGTCCAAATGATGGATTTAGGATCTGTCTGGTGGCTCTTGGGGTCCAAACGATGGGGTTTAGCATCCATTTGGTGGCTCTTAGGGTTCCATTGCTGGGTTTAGGATCCATCTGGTGTCTCTTAGGGTCCAAACGATGGGGTTTAGGATCTGTCTGGTGGCTCTTGGGGTCCAATTGCTGGGTTTAGGATCCAGCTGGTGGCTCTTGGGGTTCCACTGTTTGGTTTAGGATCCATCTGGTGGCCCTTGGGATCCAAATGATGGGGTTTAGGATCCATTTGGTGGCTCTTGGGGTTCCATTGCTGGATTTAGGATCCATCTGGTGGCCCTTGGGGTCCAATTGCTGGGTTTAGGATCCATCTGGTGCTCCCGAGCTTTGGCTAACCTGTCCAGACTCTGGTTGAAAGCTGCAGGGTCCAGCCCGAGATTTTTGGGGTCCAGCCGCTGGCTGCAGGACCCAGCCGACAGCTGTAGGGTCCAACCGGAGCCTGCCGGGGCCCGGCTGCCTCTTCCCTCATCCCTTCGGATCCACCTGATGGCTGCGCCCTCCTGCCGCCGCCTTTCGGGATCCGGCAGCCGCCGCCCCTCGCACGAGTCCCGGGCCGCTCCCTCGGGGGCTCGGTCCCTCGGGGGGCTCGGTCCCTCGGGGGGCTCCGGTTCCTCTGGGGGCTCGGTCCCTCGGGGGGCTCGGTCCCTCGGGGGGTGCCGGTTCCGGTCCCGCTCCGCTCCCTCGGGGGGTTCCGCTCCCTCGGGGGGTTCCGCTCCCTCGGGGGGTTTCGGTCCCGCTCCCTCGGGGGGCTCGGTTCCTCGGGGGGTGCCGGTGCCGGTGCCGCTCCGCTCCGCTCGGTCCCTCGGGGGGGTTCCGCTCTCTCGGGGGCTCCGCTCTCTCGGGGGGCTCGGTCCCTCGGGGGGTGCCGGTCCCGCTCCCTCGGGGGGCTCGGTCCCTCCGGGGGTTCCGCTCCCTCGGGGGGATTCCGGTCCCGCCCTCTCGGGGGGCTCGGTTCCCCGGGGGGTGCCGGTGCCGCTCCGCTCCGCCCGGGCCGTCGGGGCCGGGCCCGGGGCTCCCCCGCCCGCCGCTCCCAGCAGCCCGCCGGGGCCGGGGGAGGAGCGGGCACGGGCGGCGGCGGCGGCGGCAGCGGTGAGTGCCCGCGGGGTGCGGCGCTCCGGGCACCGGGCACGGCGGCGACAGCCCCGGGCGGAGCGGCCAGCGGCCCGAGCGGGGCCGCACCTGCCCCGGAGCATCGCCGGGGGGAGCGGGGAGGCTGATTTTGGGGATGCCCGGCGCGGCCGCGGTGCCGGGAGCAGCGGGATGCGCTCTCCGGGAGCTCGGGGGGGGATGGAGCTGGCGGAGGGGGCTCGACCCCCGCGGGGACAGCACCGGGGGTCCCCCGTACCCCAGCGAGACACCCCCAGGCTCGGAGCGGGGCTGCGCACCCCCAAACCCGGGGCTGCGCCGAACGCGGGGGGGCTGCGGCCGCCGTTGCCGAGGGCTCCCCGGGGCCGCTCCCGGTGCGGGGCGGGCAGCGCTGCCGGGCCGGCGGCTCGGAACCGGGAGAGCTCTCCCGGGCCATCCATCATCCCGCTGAAAGCTCTTGACGTCAGCCCCGTCCCGTGCCCGCCGGTCCCCAGCGCCGGGAACAGCGGGATCGGCACCGGGAAAAACGGGATCGGGACCGGGAAAAGCGGGACCCGGAAAAACGGGATCGGAACCGGGAAAAACGGAATAGGGACTGGGAAAAACGGGACCGGGAAAAACGGGATAGGGACCGGGAAAAACAGGATCGGGAAAAACGGGATCGGGAAAAGCGGGATCGGAACCGGGAAAAGCGGGACCGGGAAAAACGGGATAGGGACCGGGAAAAACGGGATAGGGACCGGGAAAAGCGGGATAGGGACTGGGAAAAGTGGGATAGCGACCGGAAAAAGCGGGACCTGGAAAAGCGGGATAGGGGCCGGGAAAAACGGGATAGGGACTGGGAAAAGCGGGATGGGGACCGGGAAAAGCGGGATCGGGAAAAGCATAATAGGGACCGGGAAAAGAGGGATAAGGACCGGGAAAAGAGGGATAGGGGCCGGGAAAAGCGGGGAGGGGTCCCGGGGAGGGTCTGCCCCGGGGCACCGCACCGGGCTCACCTCGTCCCGGACTTCCCGGCGCTTCTAGCCTGGGATTCGTGCGTGGATTTGCCTCTTCAGAGCTCCTTCCGCCCTCCGCGGGGTTTGGGGCAGGTGCCGTGCTCGGTCCTGAAGGGAAAATCGTTGAGGAAGGGGCGAGGAGGAGCGGGACAGTGCCCTGGGGTGAGCAGAGCTCCTGTGCCGCTCCCTCGTGCCACAGGCGGGGGGACAGAACGTGGGGACAGCGCGAGGGCAGCGTGGGCATCACCTGGCACCCCAAGGGGCACGGCCTGGCTGGCCATGGGGTCCCCTCTGTGCCCCCAAATGGTCCCCAGGGCCACCGGGTGGGAGCTGGCGTGGAGCTGCGGGGTGGGCCCGTGGGAGGTGGTGGCTCTGTGGTGGTCAGTGCCCATCCTGGGGGTCTGGGATGGTCAGTGCCCATCCCCGGGGGTCTGGGATGGTCAGTGCCCATCCCGGGGGTCTGTGGTGGTCAGTGCCCACCCCCAGGGCTCTCTAGTGGTCAGTGCCCATCCTGGGGCTCTGTGGTGGTCAGTGCCCACCCCCGGGGGTCTCTGGTGGTCAGTGCCCATCCTGGGGGATCTGTGGTGGTCAGTGCCCATCCCCGGGGGTCTCTGGTGGTCAGTGCCCATCCCTGGGGCTCTGAGGGGCTCTGTGGTGGTCAGTGCCTACCCCCAGGGCTCTCTGCTGGTCAGTGCCCACCCCAGGGCTCTCTGCTGGTCAGTGCCCACCCCAGGGCTCTATGGTGGTCAGTGCCCACCCCCAGGGCTCTATGGTGGTCAGTGCCCACCCCCAGGGCTCTGTGGTGGTCAGTGCCCATCCCCAGGGCTCTCTGCTGGTCAGTGCCCACCCCAGGGCCCGGGACCCACGGCACGGGGGTCTCTGAGGCTGAAGCCATCCCTGGGTGCTCAGGGCCCATCCCGGGGGCTGTGCTGCTCGCTCCGGTGGTGCCGGGAGTGGGAGGCTGCGAATCCTCGGGGGTCACGGGAGGAGCTTCGCTCACCCCCCCAATCCAGGGCTCTGCTGCCGGGCACAGGAGCCTGGGGCTGTTTATCCACCGCGGGACAGGGAACTGTCTGCCCAAACCAGCCCTGGGTTCATCCCCCAGCCATGCCCAAACCATCCCTGGGTTCATCCCCCGGCCATTCCCAAACCATCCCTGGGTTCATCCCCGGGTTCAGCCCCTGGTTATTCCCAAACCATCCCTGGGTTCATCCCCCAGCCATTCCCAAACCATCCCTGAGTTCATCCCCTGGCCATTCCCAAACCATCCCTGGGTTCATCCCCTGATTTCTCCCAAAGCATCCCTGGGTTCATCCCCTGATTTCTCCCAAAGCATCCCTGGGTTCATCCCCTGGCCATTCCCAAACCATCCCTGGGTTCATCCCCTGATTTCTCCCAAACCATCCCTGCTTTCATCCCCCGGCCATTCCCAAACCAGCCCTGGGTCCATTCCCCAACTGTTCCCAAACCACCCCTGGTTTCATCCCCTGGTAACTCCAAACCATCCCTGGCTGATCTTCTGTTTTTTCCTGAACCATCCCTGGTTTCATCCCCTGATTTCTCCCAAACCATCCTTGATTTCATCCCCTGATTTCTCCCAAACCATCCCTGGTTTCATCCCCTGATTTCTCCCAAACCATCCCTGATTTCATCCCCTGATTTCTCCCAAACTATCCCTGGTTTCATCCACTGGCCATTCCCAAACCATCCCTGGTTTCATTCCCCCATTTCTCCCCAACCTCCCCTGGTTTCATCCCCTGGCCATTCCCAAACCATCCCCAGCCAATCCCCGGCCCCAGTTCTCCTTGTGCCCATTTCCTCCCGCGCCAGCACCTCCCCAAGGCCACTCCTGCTGTGCTCTCACCTCTTTCCCGATGTTCCTCTCCCTTTGTGAGGCCGAACTCCTGCCACCTCCCACACTCCCAGCGCGCCAGGCTCTCGCTCTGTCCCCGTTCCAGCCTTTGTGGGACAGGGACAGAAGGTGACATTGCAGCGTCTCGGCCCCAAATCCGGGGGCAAATCCCCCCCTGTTCCATCCTCCCTGAGCTCCTCCGTGGGCTCCCGCTGCTCCAGAGCCCTTTGGGAAGCCTCACGTGGATCCGAGATGCAGTTTAAGGTGATGAAAATCCTTAATTTTGCTGCTTATTAAAACCCGAGCCTGGTGACAGCTGCTGCTGGTGTCCCTGTCAAGGCACCTCAAATGTTTTGTCACAGCAGCTCCAGGAGCAGGGAGGGAGCCTCGGCTGGGAATTCTCGGGAAGGGATTGATGGCTCTGGGCTCAGGGGATCCTTGCCTGCCCTGGGATGCTCTGCTGGGAGCCTTTTCAGGCTCCCCTGGACAAAACCGCTCCTGGAGATGGAGATCTCATGGAAATTGGGAATTGTGCAGATTCCACTTGTCATGAAGCAACACCAGAGCTTTTGGCCTCACCTTTTTCCCACAACCTCACCTTGCTGGGATCATCCTGTGTCCTTCATCCCATCCTCCTGCTCCTCCAGGGCTGGGGGACAATCCTGGGGTCACCCCAGTGCCACAGCGAGGGGCGTTTGCCGCGGGCTCTGTCCCCTCCTGGCATCGCCGTGCCTCCCAGAACTCTCCCCAAGTTTTCTGCTGATCCCCGAAGAAGCTCTGGGATAATTGTGCAGCCTTAGCAGTTCAGAAAGCAACTTTTTTTCTGCAAACGAAGCTGCTCAGCCCCAGCTCCTGCTGGGCCCGGGAGGCAGCTGGGAGCTGCGGGATGGACGCAGGGAATGGCGGATCCAGCCGGGCTCTTGGCACGTCCCTGGATGTGGATTTGGGAGCGTGGGTGGGTCTGGTGACCCATCCTGGAGCTGGTGGCTTGTCCCCAGAGACCCAAGGGGTCAGCGCTTCGGGACCTGAGGGATTTCAGGCTACAGAGCCCCTGGAAGGCAAAGGGAGGACAGGACAGGACAGGGAGGCGCTGGTGGAAGGAAATCAGCTGTTCCCTGCTGGTAGGAGCAGCAGAAAGCCGGAGCTGAGAGCAGCCCTTCCTTCCCCTGGAGGAAGCAGCTCCATGAAATATTGATGGGATTCGCACACGGCAGCCGAGCCGTGCGAGCTGCATTGCAGAGCTCGGCGGAAAGGCAGCGGCAGCCGGGAATGGGAAAAGCTGCTCTCCACATCCCCTCCGAGCCGGGGGACATCGGCCCAGCCCCGCCGTGCCACCCTCGGTGCCACCGCGAGGAGGGTTGGGATCTGATCCCCTTCCAAACCCATCCCGGTTTGGTTTCTCGCGTCCCCACGGAGCTGTCCCAGTTTTTGGGGCCCCACGGCTGCAGCGTCCCACCGCGCTCGGTGCCAGCTCCTGCTCTGTCCCCAGCTGCCCGTGGTGGCCACAGCCAGCACCAAGGTGCCACCAGGGCACGTTGTCCCTGCTCTGCCCTGGGGTTCTCTCCGGGATGAGCCGGACCATGGGGAATGGCTGGAGCGTGCCCAGGGTGGCTCTGGTGGCCAGCTGGGCTCGGCGGGCGCTGGCCACGTCCCCCAGCCACGGCCCTGCCGGGTGGCTTGGGCTCCTCGGATTCCTTGAGGTTGCCTAGGAAACGCTGGGATTCAGCACGGATCTGATCGAGGCGGGCGCAGACGTCACGCAGGGACACGGGGGACAGGGACGGCGCGGTCAGGGCAATGCTGTCCCCAAATCAGGCCACCGGGAGGGGCTCGGGCGTGGGTTACCCGAAATTCCACCCCTGTCCCACCTGCCTGGGGGAAGATGGGCACGAGGAGGGTGCAGGAGGATGCCGTGTCCCACTGGGAGATGATCCAGGATGGATCCTTCTGGAGCTGCGCCAGCTTAGAATTGAAGGATAGGTCCAAATGTGCTCCATTTCCTTGGAAAAGTTGGGAAGTTTGGATGGGGCTGTGCTCAGGGATCCCACGGGAGCAGCTCCTGCCTCTGGAAAAGGCGTCCAGGCCAGCTGGAGATGGACACGGCCTTCGGGAATGGGGATGGAAAGGGAATTTCCGTGAGGAGGATTCCCACGGGACATTTCTCCTGTGCCACTGCGGCCTGGAGACTCCCAGGCTCCCAGTCTGATCCCACTGGTGCTCCCAGTCTGATCCCACTGGTGATCCCAGTCTGGATCCCACTGGTGCTACCACCTGATCCCCCTGTGCTCCCAGTCTGATCCCACTGGTGTCTAATCCCACTGGTGTCTGATCCCACTGGTGTTCCTGGTCTGATCCCACTGGTGCTCCCGGTCTGGATCCCACTGTGCTCCCAGTCTGGATCCCACTGTGCTCCCAGTCTGACCCCACTGGTGCTCCCAGTCTGATCCCACTGCTGCTCCCAGTCCAGATCCCACTGGTGTCTGATCCCACTGGTGCTCCCAGTCCCGATCCCACTGGTGTCTGATCCCACTGGTGCTCCTGGTCTGACCCCACTGGTGCTCCCAGTCTGATTCCACTGGTGATCTCAGTCTGATCCCACTGGTGTTCCCAGTCTGACCCCACTGGTGCTCCCAGTCCGATCCCTCTGGAAGCAGCTGGAAGCATGGCGAGCACCTGGAGCAGCCCCAGCTCCTTCCAGGCCGGAGGAATTCCATCCCACCAGAGCCATTCCTGGCGCTCTGGAAGAGCCGAGCCCTTGGGGACATCCCTGAGCCGTGCCCTGGTCATTGTCACCACCACCCCAATGGATCCTGATGGAAAACCAGGCCAGGCTCCCAGCCCAGCACCTGCCCTTTGGAAAACAGAGCCATCCTGTGGGATTTGCTCCAGGGCCTTCCTCCTCTTCTTCCTCCGAGGCACGGACCCACCAAACCTTGCTCATCCCACAGCCAGGCCTTTTTCCAGAAGCTTTTTCCAGCTGCTCCTGTGGGATCTCCACACAGCCCCATCCAAACTTCCCAACTTTCCCAAGAAAACAGAGCACGTTCGGACCCATCCTTTAATTTTAAGCAGGACTGATCCTCCACCTGCAGCAAATTCCAGCCAGGATGGAACTTTGCTCCCCTGCCTGAGCCAGGAAGATGCTGAGTTCCAGGACCTGGAGTTACTCCCGAATTCCCAGCTCACGTGCACCCAATTATTCCCCTTGTTGGGCAATTAAAATCATACGAGCAGCTGCCTATGGAAGCCGAAGCAATTAATTAGAATTAAATAGTTTTAAGGGAAATAAGCCCTGCGTTATTCCCAGATTTCTGGAGGAGCACGTGTGCGAGAGCTGGGATGCTGCAGCTCGTCCTGACATGGTGCTGCCCGGGACTGGCTGGGCCTCAGAGTGGCGGCTCTGGCAGGCTTTTATTCCCAAAAATTTGGAAAATTTTTATTCCCAAAAATTTAAAATTCTAGGGAATTTTAGGACCTACCTGCAGTTTCCAGCGCTGCCCCAGCACAGGGGACAGGAAACACCTCCTGCCCCACTGCCGGCAGTTCCCAGCCCCATTTTCCCCTGGGAACGCCCACCTTGAGGGCTTTGAGGGAGCAAACAGCTCCCAAAATCCCTCTGCCTCCTTCCCTGGCACGGCAGCATTCCCAGCCACCCCCACCACGCTCATTTAGCACCTTCCTCCTCCTCCTCCTCCTCATTTCCCACCTCAGTGGGGGCACCTGTGGGGCTGCTCCCTCCTTCTGCACAGCTTTTCCCACAGCCCCCATTTTCCCCATCGATATTTTGCCCCTCGTTTCTGTTTTTGTGGCGTTTTTGGGGCCTCGGTTGTTCCTTCCCGCAGCTTCAGCCCCTGGCACTGCCCGGTCACCAGGATCTGTCCCCTCCTGGGGTCACCTGTGCCCCCTGTCCTCCCCGCTTTTCCCAGCCCTGCCACCCCCTGGATCTGTCTGGAAGGATCCAGGGGGGTCACCCTCACCCCGAATCCCTGCCCAGGGATGCCCCCAGCCCATCCCACCCTGCCGGACCACTGTGCCCCTGCTCGGGGCTGGGAGGAGAACTGGGTCAGCCGTGTAACCATGGAGATGCTGAGGGAGATGCTGAAGCAGCGCCAGCACAGCCCCGGCTCTCCAGAACCCTGGAAAGATTCACCCGCCCTGGCACCCTCCGGATCCGGCCGGGATGGGGCTGGGAAGCTGAGCCGAGCCTCCTCCTCCTCCCCGGCGCAGGGCCGCTAAGGTGCCTCCATCTCCTCTTTTTTTAAATTTATTTTTTGGGGTACGGCGAGCGGGGAGGGCAGAGCTCGGCCCCGGCGCCAAACGCAACAGGGATCCCGATTTTCCTCTCCATCCCTCGGCGCCGGGGGATGCTCCAGCCATGACACGGCTCCTGGCCGTGCCCGGGGGCTCCGTGCGTCCCTCGCCATCCGGGGCTGGCTCGCTGGGGTTGTCGGTGGTCGTTTCCCGCAGGGACGGAGCGCGGTGGCGGTAAGCGCTGCGGGGGCTGCGGCGCTGCCCCGGGAGCTCGGGAATGCGTTCCCATGGCGGGCCGGGAGGGATGCGGCGTCAGCGCGGATGGCTCCGAGAATCGCGGCGCTTCGGGAGACGGGGAGCGGATCCGAGCGGGGAGGAGGGCAGGGAATGTGTGTTCCAAGGGAAAACGGGTGCCGTTCCCGGGCTCCCCCCGCGCTGCCGGGAAGGGGAGCCGGGGCAGGGGCAGCGGCGGGGCTGCGGGTTCGGCACCGGGCTGAGGGCGCTGGGGGGAACCGAGGGTGCCGTGGTGGCATCGGGGGTGCTGTGGTGGCGTCAGAGGTGCTATGGTGGCACCGAGGGTGCTGTGGTGATACTAAGGATGCTGTGGCCGTGCCAAGGGTGCTGTGGTGGTACCCAGGATGGTGTGGGGGCATCAGGGGTGCCGTGGTGGCATCAGGGGTGCTGTGGTGGCACCGAGGGTGCTGTGGTGGTACCCAGGATGCTGTGGTGGCATCAGGGATGCTGTGGTGGCACTGAGGGTGCTGTGGTGGCACCGAGGGTGCTGTGGTGGCACCCAGGATGCTGTGGTGGCATCAGGGATGCTGTGGTGGTTCTCAGGATGCTGTGGCTGTGCTGTGGCCATACCGAGGGTGCTGTGGCTGTACTGAGGGTACTCTGGCATGCCAAGGATGCTGTGGTGGCACCCAGGATGCTGTGGTGGCATCAGGGATGCTGTGGTGGTTCTCAGGATGCTGTGGCTGTGCTGTGGCCATACCGAGGGTGCTGTGGCTGTACTGAGGGTACTCTGGCATGCCAAGGATGCTGTGGTGGTACCCAGGATGCTGTGGTGGTACCCAGGATGCTGTGGTTGTACCAAAGATGCTGTGGTGGTACCCAGGATGCTGTGGTGGTACCCAGGATGCTGTGACGGTACCAAAGATGCTGTGGCCATGCTGAGGATGCTGTGGTGGTACCCAGGATGCTGTGGTGTTATCAGAGATGTTGTGATGGTACTGAGGATGCTGTGGTGTTATCAAGGATGCTGTGGTGGTGCCCAGGATGCTGTGGCCCTGCCAAGGATGCTGTGGTGGTACCCAGGATATTGTGGTGTTATCAAGGATGCTGTGGTGGCACTGAGGATGCTGTGACGGTACCAAAGATGCTGTGGCCCTGCCAAGGATGCTGTGGTGGTACTGAGGATGCTGTGATGGTACCCGGGATGCTGTGGTCATGCCAAGGATGCTGTGGTGATACCCAGGATGCTGTGGTGGCAGTGAGGATACTGTGGTGGTACCCAGGATGCTGTGGTGGCAGTGAGGATGCTGTGGTGGTACCCAGGATGCTGCGGCCCTGCCAAGGATGCTGTGGTGGTACCCAGGATGCTGTGGCCCTGCCAAGGATGCTGTGGTGGTACCCAGGATATTGTGGTGTTATCAAGGATACTGTGGTGGCAGTGAGGATGCTGTGATGGTACCAAAGATGCTATGGCCCTGCCAAGGATGCTGTGGCTGTGCCAGGGCTGGCTCAGCTGTGGCAGCCACAGGCTCCAGCGCTCAAACTCGGCCTCCAGCCTGGCTCCTCACAGCACCAGGCACCCCCTGAGACCCCCAGGCAGCACCTGCTCCGGGCAGAAACAGATTGTGCAGAGAGATAAGAGGTAAAATCACGGGCAGGGGAAAGCAAATCCTCCCCTTGGGCTGAGGAGCGCGCGCTCCGCTTCCTTTGCGGCGGATTATCCCTGTGTGTGTTGCATTGGAAATGATCCCATTAGCGCTGTGCTCTCCTGATCTAATTTGCTCCCACCAGAGCCTGGTGCTCTCCCGGCGGCGGGAGCGGTGAGCGGGGAGCAGCAACAGGAGCCGTGTGTGTTTTCCTGGCCCTACGGAGAGCAGGGCTGGGTTGTTCTGGGGATTTCTCACCCGGAACGCAGAGAGGCCTGGGCTGGGCCTGGCTGAGCCCTCGGGCAGAGGGATTTGTGTTTGTTCAGGCACAGCCTCATCCAGGTTTGCCCGTGGGGAAACTGAGGCACAGGGTGCGGCGGGACAGTGCGCTTGGGGAAGGGATTGGGATCCGTTCCCTGGGTCAGGGGCATCCTAAGGGAAAACTCAGGGATTGCAGTGGGTTTGGAGGCTGAGAGCGGTGGGTGGCGTTGGGAGGTGTCATCCCAAAGGTCCCTAAGGCAGCGGATCAGCCCTGACCCCTCCTCCAGAAGGTGCTGGGCACAGAACAGGAGCTCTGTGTGTTCTGTCCCCGCTCTGCTGCCATCGGCACATGGCTGGGATGGGGCAGCGCCGGAGCTGGGATGCTCCTGGTGCCAATGGCTCCATCCCTCCAGAGCTGGGACTCACCTGGTGCCAATAGCTCCATCCCTCTGGGGCTGGGACTCACCTGGTGCCAATGGCTCCATCCCTCCAGAGCTGGGATGCTCCTGATGCCAATGGTTCCATCCCTCCGGAGCTGGGATGCCTCCCCCACCAAAGGCTTTATCCCAGGGGCTCCATCCCTCCGGAGCTGGGGCTTATCCCACACCAAAGGCTTTACCCCAGAGCATCCATCCCTCCAGAGTGGAGCTCATCCCATACCAACATCTTTATCCAAAGGGCTCCATCCCTCTGGAGTGGGGCTCACCCCATACCAACATCTTTATCTGAGGGGCTCCATCCCTCTGGAATGGGGCTCATCCCCCACCAAAGGCTTTATCCAAAGGGCTCCATCCCTCTGGAGCTGGAGCTCATCCCCCACCGAAGCCTTTATCCGAGGAGCTCCATCCCTCCAGACTGGAGCTCATCCCACACTAAAGGTTTTATCCCAGGGGCTCTATCCCTCTGGAATAGGGCTCACCCCATACCAACATCTTTATCCAAGGGTTCCTCAGTGCTGAGCCCCTTGGGCACAAGGAGTGGAGGAGAGGCTTTGGGTCAGTGCCTGGACAGAGCCATGGGGGAGAGCCCCAGCCAGGAATGAGCTCATTAACGATATTGATGACTAATCACCCCCTGCCCCTCTAATTGATAAATGCTCGAGTTCAGCGGTGCTGGAGCTGATCCCACAGCTCCTGCCAGGTCTCATCCCAACCATGCCCCCTGTGGAATCCCTCCGATGGCAGCAGAGTCCCCACCCTGCCCCACTCCCCATCCCCAGCCGTGACTTCCCCGTTCCCGTGTCCATCCCTCCCTCCTGGAAGGGAAACATTTTCCCAGGCGCTGCCTCCATCCATTATCACAAAGTGGCTTCGCTTGGCCTGCAGTTAATAATTCACCTTTCCCTGGAAGATGGATGCTCTGTCCCTCCCGCCAGAGTTTAAATATTCATGGCGAAGGGAAGGCGGCAGGGCCGAGTGGAGGTCCGGCATCCCCTCGGGGCTCTGCCTGCTCCAGGGATTCCCATCCCGGGGTGGAATCACCTGGAGCAGACGCGTTTGGGGAAGGGGAGAACTCGGCTGGGTGCGATTTGGGACATCCTGGGGGTGGATGGGGCTGTACCCAAGGGATGACGGGCAGGTTGGTGGCACTTGGCTGGGTGCGATTTGGGACATCCCAAGGGATGCTCGTCCTTGGCTGGGCAGGTTGGTGGCACTCGGAGCCTTCTGCCCATCCAGGCGTCCCCTGGATTTTAGGACTGTCCAGATCCCACGGGAGCTGGGGCAGGGCTGGGTGTTCACCCCGAGGGTCCTGCACCCCTTCCTGCCCCAGCTCCTGCTCTCATGGGTGGGGAAATTCACAGAATACACTGATCCACATGGATCATCCAGGCCGACTCCTGGCCCTGCACAGACACCCCAAAATCCCACCCTGGGAGTGCTGCCCCAACGCCCCTGGAGCTCCAAAATGTGCCCATTCCCTGGGGAGCCTGTTCGGTGCCCAGTCCTCAGTGGGAAAAACCTTTTCCTGACACCCAGGACTCCGTGCCACCTGAATTTCACAGATTTCTAAACACCTCGAGGGCGCCCTGAATGTGACAGGCGTGACACAACCGTAGCGCCGCCATCCCTGACGTGTCCCCACCTTGTCCCCGCAGCTGATCGCGGGCAGCAGGGCCGGTGCCGGTGCCGGCGGGCGCGCTGACCATGTTCAACGGCGATGCCAGCTCCTCATCTGCCAGGAATGTGGTGCGCAGCTCCAGCATCAGCGGCGAGATGTACAGCCTGGAGAAGAGCGCGCGGGGCAGCGCCGACTCCGTCAGCGTCACCGCCAGCAAGAAACGGCGCTCCAGCCTGGGCGCCAAGATGGTGGCCATCGTGGGGCTGTCCCAGTGGAGCAAGAGCACCCTGCAGCTCAACCAGACCGGTGAGAGGCCACCCCGAGTCTCGTTTTGGGGTTTAGGGGTGCCACCTCTCGTGCTTTGGTTGCCTGAGTGTGGTGGATGCGCCTGAAAATGGGGCTTGAAAATGGGGCCTGAAAATGGGGCCTGAAAATGGGGCCTAAATATGGGGCCTAAATATGGGGCTTAAACATGGAGCCTAAAAATGGGGCCTAAACATGGGGCCTGAAAATGGGGCCTAAACATGGGGCCTAAATATGGGCCCTAAACATGGGGCGTAAATATGGGGCTTAAATATGGGGCCTAAAAATGGGGCCTGAAAATGGGGCCTAAATATGGGGCCTGAAAATGGGGCCTAAAGATGGCACCTAAAATGGGGCCTGAAAATTGGGCCTAAACATGGTGTCTAAAAAGGCGTCTAAAATTTGGGCCTAAAAAGGCACTTTAAAATGGTGCCTAAAAATGGTGCCTAAAATGGCACCTAAAAAACACACTTAAAAAAGGCGCCTGAAAATGGGGCCTGAAAATGGGGCCTGAACATGGGGCCTAAAAGGCACCTAAAAAGGTGTCTAAAACTGGGGCCTAAGGGGCACCTAAAATGGCGCCAAAAGTGGTGCCTAAAAATGGCACCAAAAAATGGCGCTAAAAGGACACCTAAAAATGGCATCTAAAAACGGTGTCTAAAAATGGGGCCTAAAAATGGGGCCTAAAAAGACACCTAAAAATGGCACCTGAAAAGGCACATAAAAATTGCTCCCGAAAACGGTGCCTAAAAATTTGGCCTAAAAAATGGCACCTAAAAGGCACCTAAAGAGGCACCTAAAAATGGAACCTAAAAATGGGGCCTAAAAAGGTGCCTAAAAACACACTTAAAAATGGTGCCTAAAAATGGCGCCCCCAAAAAAATTACGCCGAAAAATGAAACCCAAAAAAATACCCGTCAAAAATGACATGTAAAAAATGACAACTAAAAAAGACAAAATGACATTTTGTAAAAAATGACACCTAAAACATTACACCTAAAGATGACACCTAAAAAAAAAGACGCCAAAAAAAATACACCTAAAAAAATACACTTTAAAAATACAATTTAAAAAGACACCCAAAAATCTCACCTTTAAAAGACACCTAAGAATGACACCCAAAAATGACACCTAAACCAGACACCTAAAAAAAAATCGCATTTTAAACACCCCTCAGCATTTCTCCAGGTGCCAAATTCGCAGCCCCGAGGTTGGGATGGAGCTCTGCCCAATCCCCGTGTCCTCCTCCCCAGTCCTGGCTGTGGGCAGGAGCTCAGAGAAAGGACTTATCCAACGCTCTGAAAAATATTTAAAAGCTTAAAAATAGCTTTTCAAGGGGCGGGGGAAGCGCAAAGCTCCTTTTAGTGCGGGCTTTTCTCCTGGGTTTTGCTTTTTTATTCTGCTTTTTGGTGGCGTTCTGTGATTTGGGAAAGGAAGGGTTAATTGGGAGCCCTCCCGCCATCCCGGGTGGCTCTGAAGGGGTGAAATTACAATTTTTGGGGAAAAAAAGGTTAATTGGGAATTCTTCCTCTATCCCGGGTGGCTCTGAAGGGGTGAAATTTGATTTTTTTGGGAAAGGAAAGGTTAAGTTGAACTCTCCCTCCATCCCGAGTGGCTCTGAAGGGGTAAAATTTCTTTTTTTTTTGGAAAGGAAGGGTTAATTGGGAACTCTCCCTCCATCCCGGCTGGCTCTGAAGGGGTGAAATTTAATTTTTTTGAGAAAGGAAAGGTTAATCGCGAACTCTCCCTCTATCCCGGGTGGCTCTGAAAGGATGAAATTACAATTTTTGGGAAAAAAAGTGTTAATTGGGAATTCTCCCGCCATCCCGGGTGGCTCTGAAAGGATGAAATTTCTTTTTTTTTTGGGAAAGGAAGGGTTGATTTGAACCCTCCCGCCATCCCGGGTGGCTCCGAAAATGTGAATTTTCCCCCAGATTCGCATCTGGGAATGGCAGGACTGCGAAGCTCCAGCGCTGCCGTGGGGACAGCCCCGAGCGCGCAGGACAAACCTGGCGGTGCCACCTCGCACATGGGCACGCGGCAGGGGCTGGGGACAGTGCCAGCGGTGGCTGCCCGTGCCACCCTCCTCCTGCTGCCGCTGCCATCTGCCACCGCCGGCGACACGTGGCGGGGACGGGGGTGGCGGAAAGGGACATCGGGTGGCGTTGGGGCTGTGCCACACCTGTGGCATTGCGGCTCCTGTCCCCTCTGGCACGGGGACAGGAACTGTGACACTGAAGGGTCCTGTTCCCTCTGGCACGGGGACAGGAACTGTGACACTGGGGGTTCCTGTCCCCCCTGGCACGGGGACAGTGGGATTTTGGGGGCCAAGGGGACATCGGGCGGCGTCGGGGCTGTGCCCACACCTGTGGCATTGTGGCTCCTGTCCCCTGCCAGGGGGGACAGGAACTGTGGCACTGAGGGTTCCTGTCCTCCCTGGCACGGGGACAGTGGGATTTCGGGGGCCAAGGGGACATCAGAGAGCACTGGGGCTGTGGCACTGAGGGTTCCTGTCTCCCCTGGCACGGGGACAGAGGCACAGGGGGATTTTGGGGGCCAAAGGGACATCGGGCAGCATTGGGGCTGTGCCCACACCTATGGCATTGTGGGTTCCTGTCCCCTGCCAGAGGGGACAGGAACTGTGACGCTGAGGGTTCCTGTCTCCCCTGGCACGGGGACAGTGGGATTTTGGGGGCCAAGGGGACATCAGAGAGCACTGGGGCTGTGACACTGAGGGTTCCTGTCTCCCCTGGCACGGGGACAGTGGGATTTTGGGGGCCAAGGGGACATCAGGCAGGGGCTGTGCCCACACCTGTGGCATTGAGGATTGCTGTCCCCTCTGGCAGGGACAGGAGCTGTGAGGATTGCTGTCACCTATGGCACAGGAACAGGGGCACAGGGAGATTTTGGGGGGCCAAGGGGACATCGGGCAGCGTTGGGGCTGTGCCACATCTGTGGCACTGAGGGCTCCTGTCCCCTCTGGCAGGGGACAGGAACTGTGACACTGAAGGCTGCTGTCCCCTCTGGCACGGTGACAAGGGCACTTTGGAGGCCAAGGGGGTGGCCCGGGACGGTGTGGGGTGAGCGGGGCAGGTCTCAGGTGCAGGGGGGACTCTCAGCCGGGTGAACCCCCGGTGCCATCGGGGTTGGGACACGGGGACACGGAGACACGGGGACACGGAGACGCGGGGACGCGGGGACACGGGGACACGGGGGCACGGGAACATGGGGACACGGGGACAGCCCGATGTGTCCGTGCGGGATCCGCGGGAACTCACCCCCGGGAATGAGGCGGAGACGGAAAACACCCCCGGGAGGGTCCGGGGCCGGAGCCGGCGCTGATCGCGACCCCCATTGCAGAGGGAGGCCCCAAAAAGCTGCGCAGCACCATCCGGCGGAGCACCGAGACAGGCATCGCCGTGGAGATGCGGACCCGGGTGACCCGGCAGGGCAGCCGCGAGTCCACGGACGGCAGCACCAACAGCAACAGCTCGGACGGCACGTAAGGAACGGCCCGGGGGTCGGGCCGGGGGTCGGGGGTGCGGCCCGGGGTGGGCAGGGCGATGCTCCATGGAAATCCTTTGCAGGTTCATCTTCCCCACCACGCGGCTCGGAGCCGAGAGCCAGTTCAGCGATTTCCTCGACGGGCTGGGCCCGGGACAGCTCGTGGGGCGGCAGACCCTGGCGACACCCCCGATGGGTGAGCGGGGACAGCGCCCGGGGGCTCCGGGGGGACGGAGGGAAGGGGGGAGAGGGTTCCTTCCTAGGGCTCCATCGCAGCCCTGGAACGGGAAAGGGAAAGGGAAGGGAAAGGGAATAGGGAAATGGAAAGGGAAAGGGAAAGGGAAAGGGAAAGGGAAAGGGAAAAGGGAAAGGGAAAAGGGAAGGGAAATGAGAAGGGGAAGGAGAAGGGGAAGGGGAAAGGGACAAGGGAAAGGGAAGGCGAAAGTGAAACGGAAAGGAAACAGGGAAAAGGGAAAGGGGAAGGGGAAAAGGGAATGGGAAAGGGAAAAGGGGAAGGGCAAGGGGAGGGGAAAGGGAATGGAAAGAGAAAGAGAAGGGCAAAGGGAAGGGAAAGGCGGTGGTTGGACCCCTCTGATTTCCCTGCCCCTGATCCCTCCTGTCCCAGCCTCTCCTTTTCCTCGGGAATCGCCTGACCAAGCCCAGCCTGGGTAAATCCCAGCCTTGTTCCCATCACGAGGGATAAAATCCCCACGGGAGGGCTGGAGCCGATGGGAGGAGCGGATCTCACCTGGATCTCTCCTTGCTGCCCCATCCGAGCACTTCCCCATCCCCTGAGATTGTCCTTCCCCGAATTCCCACCAAATCAGGCATCCCGTGGGACACTGGGGTGGGGAGAGGACATTCCCAGCCGCGCTGGGGACACAGCGCTGTGGCTGTCCCCAGAGGGGCTGGCCCTGAACGTGTCTCACCTTCTCGCAGGCGATGTCCACGTGGGCGTGGCTGACCGGAACGGGCAGCTGGAGGTGGACGTGATCCAGGCCCGGGGACTCATCCCGAAGATGGGCTCCAAGTGCATCCCTGGTAGGTGCCCGTGGGAGGAGGGGGTTTGGGATTCAGGGGGTCCGGGATCACCCCAAAATCCCGCTCCACGTCCTCGTTTCTCCCCGTTTTCCACTGCAGCCACCTACGTGAAGGTTTACCTGCTGGAGAATGGCGTCTGCCTGGCCAAGAAGAAGACCAAGGTGGTGAAGAAAACCTGCGACCCCTCGTACCAGCAGCCCCTGCTCTTCGAGGAGAGTCCCCAGGGCAAGGTCCTGCAGGTGGGCACGGACACCTTCCCCTTGAGGTCTGGTTGTCCTCCTCGGGGTCTGGGGAGCCTTGCTTGGGGTTGGGATGTTCTCCTGGAGGTCTGGGATGCTCTCCTGGAGGTCTGGGATGTTCTCCTGGAGATCTGGGATGCTCTCCTCAAGGTCTGGGATGTTCTTCTCAAGGTGTCTTGGATAGTCTCCTTGGGTTTGGGATGCTCTTCTTGGGGTTGGGATGTCCTCCCTGAGGTCTGGAATTTCCTCCTTGGGGTTGGGATGATCTCCTTGGGGTTGGGATGTTCTCCTCAAGGTCTGGGATATCCTTCTTAAGGTCTGGTTGTCCTTCTTGAGGTCTGGGGAAGTCTGCTTGGGGTTGGGATGCTCTTCTCGGGGTTGGGATGTTCTTTGAGGTTTGGGATGCTCTCCTCGAAGTCTGGGATGTTCTCCTCGAGGTCTGGAATTTCCTCCTTGAGGTTGTGATCTTCTCCTCGGGGTCTTGAAGGCCCTCCTCAGGGTCGGGATGTTCTCCTCGAGGTCTGGGATGTTCTTGGGATCTGGAATGCCCTCTATGGGGTCTGGAATGTGCTCTTTGGGAATGCTCTCTTTGGGCTCTGGAATGCCCTTGTTGGGGTCCAGAATGCTCTCTTTGGGCTCTGGGATGCCCTCTTTGGGAATGCCCTCTTTGGGATCCGGAATGCTCTCTTTGGGATCCGGAATGCCCTCTTTGGGAATGCCCTTGTTGGGGTCTGGAATGCCCTTTTGGGAATGCTCTCTTTGGGGTCGGGAATGCTCTCGTTGGGAATGCCCTCTTTGGGAATGCCCTCTTTGGGAATGCCCCGTGCCGGGGCCTCCCCACCCTCCCCGGGCAAGGACAGGACACCCCCAGAGCCCTCCCTGCCCTCCCACCCCGACCCCAGCCGGTTTTTTCCATCCGGGGAACCCCCAGGGAATTCCTGCCCAGCTCCATGGCCCCGTTCCCGCCCGCAGGTGATCGTCTGGGGCGACTACGGCCGCATGGACCACAAGTGCTTCATGGGCATGGCGCAGATCATGCTGGAGGAGCTGGATCTCTCCAGCGCCGTCGCGGGCTGGTACAAACTCTTCCCCACCTCCTCCCTGGCCGACTCCAGCATCGGACCCCTGACCCGCCGCCTCTCCCAGTCCTCCCTGGAGAGCTCCACCAGCCCCTCGTGCCCGTAGAGGGCTGGGATTGGGGAGGAGACATCCATCGTGACCTACCAGAACTGGTCGTGGAGAGCTGTAAATATCCTTTTTTTTTTTTTTTTTTTTTTTTTTTTTTTTTTTTTTTTTTTAATTTTCAAACTCCTTCCCTAAAAAAAAAACCTGCCCTGGGCACCCTCCCCGGGAAGGGAGAGGGAGCGAGGGCCGTGTGCGAGGCAGGGGAGGAAGGAGAGGCGAAAATTCCCTCCGAGGGCTGCGACTGCCGACGATCCAACGATCCCACACTGCTCCCGGACCCGGAATGTCCCCGGTCCTCTCCCGACCCCGCCGGGAGCAGCTCCGTCTGCTCAAGGACGAGGTTCCTCTCCTCCTATCCCCCTTTTCCGAGGAAAAAGTCGATTTTCCGAGGGGGAAAAAAACCCAAACCCCGCCGAACTCCGACCGAATCCAACTCAGCACTATTTTTTTTTTTTTTTTGTTTTCCAAGGAATGTAGCATCTTCTCTTATGTAGCTTTGCCACGTGCTAACAACACTCACTGCAATATCCAAGAGAACTCCGGACGGACCGGGAACATCTGCCACTCATGTCCCCTTTGGTCGCTTTCCCAGCGCTTCCGGTGGCCATTTCCCTGCCTTTTTCCCCCGATTTTTTTGGTTTTTTTTTTTCCTTCCCGGGAGCATGTAGCCTGTGACCATTGCCAAAGCGAGAGGGGACAGGGGAAAGGGGCGCCGGCCTCGATGTCCACCGGGATTCTCCTCGTGTCCGGCCAAATCCCAAATCCAGACCCCAAAGGACAAACTCGCAGGAATATCGGGATCCCGGCGGATCGACTGCGTCCCAGCCCCGTCCATCCCGGCTGGAGGTCTGGAATGCTCTCCTCAGAGCTGGGATCTCCTCCTTGAGGTCTGGAATGTTCTCCTCGGGGTCTGGGCTCCTCTCCTTGACGTCAGGAATGCTCCCCTCGAGATCAGGAATGTTCCCCTTGGGGCTGGAATGTTCTCCTTGAGGTCTGGAATGTTCTCCTTGAGGTCTGGAATGCTCTCCTCGAGGTCTGGAATGTTCCCCTCGGGGCTGGAATGCTCTCCTCGAGGTCGGGAATGCTCTCCTTGAGGTCTGGAATGTTCTCCTCGAGGTCTGGAATGCCCTCCTCGAGGTCGGGAATGCCCTCCCCGAGGTCTGGAATGTTCTCCTCAGAGCTGGGATGTTTCCCTCGAAGGCCGGAATTCCCTCCCCCGGGGGTTGGGATTCCCTCCCTGAGGGTCGGGATGCCCTTCTCGGGGTCTGGAATGTCCTTCTTGGAGTGGGATGCTGTCCCTGAGGGTTGGGATTCCCTCCTCGGGGCTTGGGATGCCCTTCCCAAGATCCTGAATTCCCTCCTGGAGCTGCTCTCCTTGGGGTTGGGATCTCCTCCAGAATGGGGCGTCCTCCTCGAGGTGTGGGATTCCCTTCCCAAGGTGTGGGATTCCCTCCTTGAGGTGTGGGATTCCCTCCTTGAGGTGTGGGATTCCCTTCCCGAGGTGTGGGATTCCCTTCCTGATCTCTGGGATTTCCTTCCCGAGGTGTGGGATTCCCTTCCTGATCTCTGGGATTTCCTTCCCGAGCTCTGGGATTCCCTTCCTGATCTCTGGGATTTCCTTCCCGAGCTCTGGGATTCCCTTCCCGAGGTGTGGGATTCCCTTCCTGAGCTCTGGGATTCCCTTCCTGGGCTTTGGGATTCCCTTCACGCAGTGTGGGATTCCCTTCCTGATCTCTGGGATTCCCTTCCCGAGCTCTGGGACGCTCTTCTCGAGGTCTGGAATGTTCTCCTCGAGGTCTGGGATGTCCTCCTCGAGGTCTGGGATGTCCTCCTCGGGGTCAGGACACCCTCCCAGATCCTTGAATTCCAAGCAGGAGCAGAATCCCACCCCGGTTCTCTATGGGGGGTGAACATCCTCGACAGCAGCTCCGGAATTCAGGGGACGGACAAAGGGTTCCTCATCGGGATGAGCGTTTTTGGGGTTTTTTTGTTCGTTCAGTTCGTTTTTTCCAAGCAGCATTTTGGTTCCCTCCGAGGGATCCAGTTCTTGTAGCAAACCCGGGAATTACGGAAGCTTTTTTTGAAGGTGCCTATTTGAAATTTGCTGAAATTACTCAGGGGAGACACCACTAGAAACTCTTGGTTTCTTCATCAAATGTTCCTAAATCCAACGAAATATTCCTAAATCCAATGACTGTCCTGAAGGATCAGTTCCCAAAAGAGAAGGAAAATCATAAAAACCCGACACACCGAAAGATGAGTTTTTGGAGACTGGAAGAGGACAAGAGGTTCACGGGGAATTTTACGGGGCTGGCTCTGACCTTCAGTCCTCACCACAAAGCGCCCCACAGCACGGTCGGGGTTTTTATAGGATAATTTCCTGAAAAATCACGGAATTCCACCACGCACAGAGCACAACGAACCCGCCTGGGCCTCTCCTGGTGGCGCCGGGAATGAAGAACCAGCTCAGCCGCAGAGGAACAAACCCAAACCTGAAGGAAAAGACTTGGGATGGAGCTGTTCCCTCCACAGCCCCGAAGCTGGGGGTTCACAACCCCAAACGTGGGAGTCCTCAACCCCAAATCTGGGGAATCGCGAACCCAAACCCGAGGATTCACCACCCCAAATTTGGGGTCTGCAAGCCCAAATCTGGGGAATCGCAAACCCAAACCTGAGGGTTCACAAACCCAAATTTGGGAGATCATAAACCCAAACCGAAGGTTCACAAACCCAAATCTGGGGAATCCTGAACCCAAATCTGAGGGTCCACAACCCCAAATCTGGGAGATCATAAACCCCAAATCTGAGGAATCGCGAACCCAAACCTGAGGGTTCACAAACCCAAATTTGGGAGATCATAAACCCAAACCCAAAGGTTCACAAACCCAAATATGGGGAATCATGAAACCAAATCTGACGGTCCACAAACCCAAATCTGGGAGATCATAAACCCCAAATCTGGGGAATCATGAACCCAAACCTGAGGGTTCACAACCCCAAATCTAGGAGATCATAAACCCAAATCTGAGGGTCCACAAACCCGAATCTGGAGGTCCACGAATCGAAACTTGTGGGTCCACAACCCCAAATCTGGGGAATCATGAACCCAAATCTGAGAGTTCACAAATCTAAGCCTTGGGGTCATCAACCCCAAATCTGAAGGTCCACAAACCCAGACCTGGGGGTTCTAAACACCAAGTTTGGGTTTCTACAAACTTAAATCTGGGGGTCCACAAACTCAAATCTGGGAGATCACAAACCCAAATCTGCAGGTCCACAAACCCAAAATTGGGGATTCATGGACCCCAGTCTGAAGAATCAGAAACCCAATCCCAGGTGCCCACAACTTCAAACCTTGGGATCCACAAATCCAAATCTGGGGTTCCATAACCCCAAATATGGGGTTCCACCAACCCAAACCTTGGGGTCCACAAATCCAAATCTGGGGTTCCATAATCCCAAACCTGGGGTTCCATAACGCCAAAGTTCCACAACCCCAGATCCTGGGGTCCACAAACCCTCAAACCTGGGAGCCTACAAACCAACTTTGGGGGGTCCACAAACCCAAACTTTGGGGTCTAAAAACCCAAACTTTGGGGTCTACAAACCCAAACTTTGGCGTCTACAAACCCAAACTTTGGGGGTCTACAAACTCAACCTTTGGGGTCTATAACCCCGCACCTGTGGCCAGCAGGTCACCTGGCACTGCCACGATTCTGGTGACATTGGAGCTGCTGCCGTGACTCTGCCAACTCTGAACCACTAAAAAAGGGAACTGGCTGAGCCGGGATGGGGAAAAGTTCATCCTTTGCCCCGTGAAGGATGGAGGATGGAGGTTGAAGGATGGAGGATGAAGGATGGCGGATGGAGGATGAAGGATGGAGGATGGATGGAGGATGGAATCCTCCTCTGCGGACAGCAATTCCGGGATGGAGACCTCTGGGAATGTGGGATGCCCTGAACGTCCCTCCAGTGGGAGTTTGGGGAACAAACTGAGCGCCCTGAGTGCTGGAACAGGAACGAACTACGGCTTGGACTCGATGATCCCTCCCGAGCACGGAGCAATTGCATGAGGTCAACCAATTCCACGAGGTCAGCGCAATTCCTGGAGGTCAAACAATTCCATGAGGTCATCACGATTCCGTGAGGTCAGCGCGATTCAGTGAGGTCAGCGCAGTTCTGTGAGGTCAATACAATTCCGTGAGGTCAACGCAATTCCTGGACACGGCACGCTTCAGCCTGGGTGAGGCTGAGCTTTCCCTGAGATTTTTGGCTCTCCATGAGGGAAATCATCCCAAAAGGAAAACCTTTCCTCTCCTCCGAGCTGCCGCTCTTCCCTGTGGCTTCACCGACGCGATTCCAGCGGGAGAACTCCCAAACTCCAGGGAGAGCTCCCAGACTCCAGGGAGAGCTCCCAAACGCCAGGGAGAACTCCCAAACTCTGCGATTGTCCCGCTCGGAGCGGGAGCGTGGGCAGAGCCGAGCAGGGACGCTCTGCTCCTGGCGTGGGCACAGCTTCCCACCCCCTCCGTGTTCCTGCCGCAGCATTCCCTGCTCCGGGAACATCCCACGGCTGTGCCGTGACAACGGCAGAACACGCGGACCACGCGCTCCCGAGGAAAAACAAAAACATCCCTGGGTTTCTGCTGGAAAAATCCCGGTGGAAACAACGCAAACCCTGAGGTTTTGGGTTGTGGGTCGCCGAGGAGGTGACAAGGACAAAGCTCTCCATGGGAGGAGTTCCTCCTGCTCCTGGAAAGGTCATGGAGTGACACCAAAATCCTACAAAACCTTCCCTGATTCCCTCCTGGTCCCCCTTCCCGGGGGGAATGAAAATTTGGGTTTTCCACACCTTGATCTGGTGAGGGAAACCCAAATCAGCATTTTGGGGCTGTGCCACGGCGGTGTCGCAACGTCGGCTCCTCGTTTCTCAACCCTCGGGGACCTTGTGTCAGATGTTTTCCTTCCTCAAACGACGAGAAAAACAAAGCCGAGACGCCCAGAAATCCCAAACTCAGCCCTGTGCCGGCTCCTGAGAAAATGGACTTTATCCCAGAATAAATTTCTGCACTTCGAGGTGGTTTTTTTTTTTGTTTGTTTGTTTTTCTGGGGGAATATTTTCCCGCAAAGGGCGTTTTTGATGTGCAATGCGATTTGCAAAAGGAAGGAATTGTGAGTTTGATTGTTTCCTCCGCTTTCTATCGAGAAAACAAATCCAAACCACTGGATTTGGCAGGGATTTTTTTTTCCTGGAAAGAGGAATGAACATGGAATTAAATCAGTTTTTCAGCCCCCTCTGACACCCAGCCCCCAGGAGAGAGGAGCAGCCCCCACCTGACACTGACAGAGCCAAAATCCAAACCCCCAGCCGGAGTCACGAGGATGGATTTGACCAAAATAGCCTTGGAATGACTTTCAAACATCCCCTAAACGCTGATAAAATTCCCACAAAGCACAGAAAACACTCCGTGATTCCAGGCCTGAGTTATTACCTGCTTTTCCACCAGCCTGGACTGGGCAAGATTTGCCAAAATCCAGGGAAAATTTCCAAGGAATTGGACTCAATCAGAAATCAGGAGTTCCATCACTGTCAGGGCACGTTGGAAATGTGAGAGAGGAGGTTTGGATGGAGTTTTCCCAAAATCCAGTGAAAATTTCTAAGGAATTGGACTCAATCTGAAATCAGGAGTTTCATCACCATCAGGGCACGTTGGAAATGTGGGAGAGGAGGTTTGGATGGAGTTTTCCCAAAATCCGGTGAAAATTTCTAAGGAATTGGACTCCATCAGAAATCAGGTGTTTCAACACCATCAGGGCATGTTGAAGAGGAGGTTTGGATGGAATTTTCTCAAAATCCAGTGAAAATTTCCAAGGAATTGGACTCAATCCGAAATCAGGAGTTTAATCACCATCAGGGCACATTGGAAATGGGGGAGAGGAGGTTTGGATGGAATTTTCTCAAAATCCAGTGAAAATTTCCAAGGAATTGGACTCAATCCGAAATCAGGTGTTTTATCACCATCAGAGAACGTTGAAGAGGAGGTTTGGATGGAATTTTCCCAAAATCCAGCGGGATGACAACACAAATTCCCTGACCCTACTGCCACAGAGCTCCTGAGAGGGTGGGAAAAAAAAATTCCCAGCTCTGCCAACCTTTCCTGCAGGAGCTGGGAGCTCCTGGCTACCAACAGAGCAGGAATTCCTCAGGAATGGGATCAGGATTCCCTCGGGAATCTCTGCTGTTCACTGCCTGACGCGACGACCTGGGAAATCCAACCTGGCTCTGTTTTTGTGGGAAGAGATCCCAAAATTCCCACCTGGACTCACAAACCCCACCCCGGGGCAGGGTGGGAATGGTTTTTCTTGATATAAAATAATCCCCCCCCCAAAAAAAATCATGGACCGGGGATGTTTTTCCAGGCGGGAAATCTTTTTTTCCATTTGACTCGGGCGCTTCTTTCCTGATGGATGGGAAACGCCTGGATGGGAACCTCCGGAAGGCGTGGGATTGGTTTGGAAAATCGCGGAATTGTGCAGGTCAAGGAACAGCGCCCAGGCCGAATCCCAAAGCCTAAATGTGATTTTCCTCGGGGGCGAGAGGAGCTTTTCCCGTTTTCCCTCGGGATTCCGCGGCTGCGGACGGATCTGGAGAATTCCCAGCGCGGCCTTTCCCGATTTTTTTTTTTTCTTTTTGTAGCAAAGCTGTTCCCAACTGGAATCCTTCCCTCTGCTCCACAGGATCCCAGAGTGGTTTGGGTGGGAAAGACCTGAAAATCCATCAAATTCCACGGGCAGGGACACCTTCCGTAGGCCCATCCTGGGACGCTTCCAGGAATTTCTTTTCCGTGGAGAAACCCCTCCCAATCCTTGGAAAATCACTTTTAGGAGCTGTTCCGGAGCTGAAAAGCTGCGGGAAGGACTCGTTAGGGGAAAAAAAGAAAAACGGATCCCAAATGAGAGGGTTGGAATTCTGGGGGGGAACGACCCCAGGTGGGACAGTCCCGCTCTCACCCCATCCCTCCCCGGGGAAGGTTTGGGGTCGGAAAACACTTGGAAAAGTTTCCAGCCAAGGCTGTCTGAGGAACCTCCACCGCTGTGGGACCCCGAGAATCCCTCGGGAACGCCGGGCTGGACTCCGGGAATCTGTGAATCCGTGAATCCCGGAGATCCCGGGGCTCCCGCGGGGCCGGGAGCTGCAGCTGCGGCTGTTGCGATACCTCATCCTTTCCTTTCCTTTGGAACCTTTCCCTTTTCCGTCTTTTCTCCCATTCCTTCAGGACCCTGTGCACTCGGCCACGTCCAGGTTTTTGGGTTTTTTTTGTTGTCCCTGTGGAACGAAGAGCAATCCATGATCTGGGGTGGGTGGATCCCACCCGATCCTGACCCCGATCCCGATCCCGACCCCGCTCCCTTTGGGATCGCTGAGCCCGGGGCTGGAGGGATGATCCGGAGGGAAGATCCGGAGGGATCCCTGTGTCCCTTTTCCACCTCCCCTGTCCATCAGCCCCTCCAGAGCTCACCCCAAAACCTTCCTGGGGTGGGTGAGAGGCTCCATTCCAAAATCCAGCACTGCTCCTGCCCTTGGAGGGACACAGATCCCATTCCCAAAGCCCTCGGATGGACACAAATCCCTCTCCAAATCCCTTGGAGGGACACGAATCTCTTGGAGGGGCAGGAATCCCATTCCCAAAGCCCTCGGAGGGACACAAATCCCTTGGAAGGGCACAAATCCCTCTCTGATGCCCCTGGAGGGGGACAAATCCCATTTCCAAAGCCCTCAGAGGGCCATAAATTCCTCTCCAAATTCCTTGAAGGGACACGAATCCCTTGGAAGGGCACAAATCCCTCTCCAAAGCTCCTGGAGGGGCACAAATCCCTTTCCACAGCCCTTGGAGGGACACAAATCCCTTTTCCAAAGCCCTCAGAAGGACACAAATTCCTCTCCAAATCCCTTGGAGGGATACAATCCCTTGGAAGGGCACAAAACCCTGTCCAAAGCCCTTGGAAGGGCACAGATTATATTTCCAAAGCCCTCAGAGGAATATGAATCCCTTGGAAGGGCACAATTCCCTTTTCCAAAGCTCCCGGAGGGACACAAATCCCATTTTCCAAAGCCGTCGGAAGGGCACAAATCTCTCTGCAAAGCTCCTGGCTGGGAAAAGGAACCTCTGGGAATTTTCTCCCACCCCAGGGCAAACCCTGAAGGCTAAAAAGGGAATTTTGGAATTTTCTCCCGGCCCCAGGGCACAAATCCCCAAGGCCAAAAAGGGAATTTTCTCCTGCCCCAGGGCTAGCCCCGAAGGCTAAAAAGGGAATTTTGGAATTTTCTCCTGCCCCGGGGCACAAATCCCAAAAGCTAAAAAGGGAATTTCTCCCGCCCCAGGGCACGAATCCCAAAGGCTAAAAAGAGAATTTTCTCCCAGCCCCAGGACAATTCCCAAAAGCTAAAAAGAGAATTTTCTCCCGCCCCAGGGCAAACCCCGAAGGCTAAAAAGGGAATTTTGGAATTTTCTCCTGCCCCAGGGCACAAATCCCCAAAGGCTAAAAAGGGAATTTTCTCTGGCCCCAGGGCACAAATCCCGAAGGCTAAAAAGGGAATTTTCTCTGTCCCGGATCAAATCCCAAAGGCGTAAAAGGGAATTTTGGAATTTTCTCCCACCCCAGGGCACAAATCCCCAAAGGCAAAAAAGGGAATTTTCTCCCGGTCCAGGGCACAAATCCCAAAAGCTAAAAAGAGAATTTTCTCTAGCCCCAGGGCAAAACCCGAAGGCTAAAAAGGGAATTTTCTCTGGCCCAGGGCAAATCCCAAAGGCGAAAAAGGGAATTTTGGAATTTTCTGCTGCCCAGGGCACAAATCCCGAAGGCCAAAAAGAGAATTTTCTCCTGCCCCAGGGTGCAAATCCCAAAAGCTAAAAAGGGAATTTTCTCTGGCCCCAGGGCACAAATCCCGAAGGCTAAAAAGGGAATTTTCTCTGCCCCAGGGCACAAATCCCGAAGGAATTCCCATCCCGAGGGCCTCTGGAAGGAGCAGCACCCCCGCCCTGCCCCGCACTGAATGTTCCGAGCACTTTGAAGTTGGTGGCCTTGATTTCTTAAAGGGCTTTGATCTTTTCGTGCCGTGAAAGGAAAAGAATCTTCCCCCCCATCCCATTGTCCTCCCCAGCTCGGGATTCATCCCAGGAAAAAAACCTGGAATTTTCAGGATGATCCAGGACTCTGGGATCTGTCATTAAGCTCCCAAGTTTGCACCTAATTAAAAAATTAAATGTTTAATTAAAAAAAAATTAATTAAAAAATTTAAAAATTGGGGAAAGCGGCAGCTCCAGGTTGGGAATTTCTCCTGGGATTTGGGGTTGTCGGTTGTTTTTATGTCCCATCTAAAATGGGAAATTTAAAAATTTTCCCGTTCAAAAGTTCCCGTTTTAAAAAATGGGAAATGTTATTTCCATTTTTATGGGGAAAGAAAAACGTGGGGGAAAGCCCCGGGGAGATTTTAGGGTTAGGAAATGTTCACCTCATCCTAAAATCCTGGATTTCCATTCCCAATTATTTTTCCAATCTCAATTATTTTATCCGTGACGAGGAATCTTTAAACCCTAAAAAATCTTTAAACCCTAAAAAAAACAAAACTATTTGAGGGGGAATAAAAGGGTCAAAATGAAAGGTGGGATGAGGGATTAAAGGCCTGGAGATGCTCCCAGAGCTCTGCCAGGAATTCCGAACCTCTGGAAGTCGAGGCTGAAAGGAGGGAGTGCAAAACCCCAAAAGGACACCAAAATCCCTCTCATTTTTAGTCTGAAATCCTCCAAAATTTGCACGGAAAGGAATCCCCGCGAGCAGGTGATCCTCATCCCACCGAGGGGAAAAGGGGAGATTCCCAGGATATTTTTTGGGATATTTTTTGGATTTCTGGGAGCAGCAACCGCCCCCCCCCAAAAAAAACTTGGTTTGATGACAGATCCCTCCCATGGAACAACTCCACCCTCCCCAAAATCCCCGGGAAGGGAGGAACTGGAGCATCCCTGGAGCCCCAGTCCCACATCCGAGGGAAAGGGATGGGTTTGGGATGGCTACAGAAAAGTGGGAATATTTAAAAACGAGCAAATGGCAATTTTCTACCTTCGTCCTGTCCCGTTTTCTATGTGTGTGGTCCTTTCTTAATGTCAAACTCTTGTATTTTTGTGGTTTCTATCTGCAGCAGGAACGGTGGCTCCGAGGGCGCACGCTGTTTTTGTAAAATATTCCTGAAATTTCTCTCCCCCCCCGCCGCCAGAAAAAAAAAATTAAAAAAAAAAAAAGGGGGGGAAAAGCTGAATTATTCACCTTTTAATTGGCTTGTACCTGCATGTAAAGTATTGGGGCAGCAAGTGGAGATGATTAAAGCCAGCTTGAAAAATTTGTTCTGTGCTTGAGTCGAGATTTTCCCCCCAAAAAAATCACCCCACGCCCATCCGGGGATACACTGGGAAGGAGGGGAATGGACAAAAAATCTTTTTTTTCCCTGGAAAAAGAAATATTTCTTTCCTTGGAAAAAGAAATTGGTTTTTCCCCTGGAAAAAGAAATCTTTTTTTCCCTGGAAAAAGCGGTTTTGTTTTGAGGAAAGAAATCCCATAATTAATAAAAGACCCCAGGGCCAACCCCAAACTTTCCTGGCTCCCAAATCCCCTCTGCAGCTTTCCCTATTCCTGAGAAAAATGGGAAAAGGAATTTTCCCAAGGGCAAGGGGGAATGGGCAGGGATGGGTGGGATTTTGGGAAAAAATGGGATTTTGGGGAGAAATGGGATTTGGGAAAAAATGGGATTTTGGGAAGGAATGGCATTTTGGGAAAAATGGGATTTTGGGAATAAATGGGATTTTGGGAAGGAATGGGATTTGGGGAAGGAATGGGATTTTGGGAAGGAATGGGATTTTGGGAAAAATGGGATTTGGGGAATAAATGGGATTTTGGGAAGGAATGGGTGGGGAGGGCCTGGGATGGAATTCCCAGAGGAGCTGTGGCTGCCCCTGGAGCCCTGGGATTGGGAACAGTGTCCCTGCCCTGGCAGGGCTGGGGTGGGATGGGATTTAGGGTCCCTCCCAACCCAAGCCGTTCCAGAATCCCACAATTCTCTGATTTTCCCTTTTCCTTAACATTTTCGGGCGAGCCTCGACCAGGCTTTGTTAAACCCGAGTTTAAAGCTGCAACGAAACAATCAAATTAAAGCTGCAACGAAATAATCAAATTAAATCAGCAATGAAATAATCAAATTAAATCTGCAATGAAATAACAGAATTAAATCTGCAATAATCAAATTAAATCTGCAATGAAATAACAGAATTAAATCTGCAATGAAATAATTGAATTAAATCCACAATGAAATAATCGAATTAAATCTGCAATGAAATAATCGAATTAAATTTGCAATGAAATAATAGAATTAAATTTGCAATGAAATAATTGAATTAAATCTGCAATGAAAGAAACGAATTAAAGCTGGAATTAAAGAACTGAATTAAAGCTGGGATTAAAAAACTGAATTAAAGCCGGAATTCAAGAACTGAATCCCAGGAGCTGCAGGAATTCTGCTCCACCTTCCCCCATCCCAAAGCCGAAGGGTTTGTATATAAAAACGTCAGCTCAGGATTGTGCCTGGGCTGTGCTCCCTCAGCTCCCTGGCATTTGGGACAGAGCCCAAAGCCGAGGGAATTCAGGCTGAATTTTGGGATGAAATGCCCAAAAATCCCCACATTTGGGAGTGACCACGACACCAGAGGAGTCCACTGCAATATTTTATTTGGGAATTTACATATCCACAGGAGAGAGCAGACCACGAGTCTGACTCTGGATGACTTTCGAAGCGGTTTTGGGTTCTACCGGAGATGAGAAAAGAAATCTGCCTAAGATGAAAATGTCCCAAGCGAGCCAGGAAAGGGCGGGAGGGAAACTGGGATTTTACACAGGAACGACAACAAGAACGAAACGAAACCAAAAAAAATATGAAAAAAGTATAAATTAGGACGTCAGAGAGTCATTTTTTTTTTAAAAGTGTAAGAAAGCTCGCAGAGAGGGCGCTGGGCCCCGGATGAGTTAACTCTGGTTAGATCGTTAAAAGTTGAAATTACATCAAATCCCGACAAGGGCCGGGAGAATTCACTGTGGAGTGCAAGTTTTTCACATTCCGTCGGTTTTGCCCCCACTCCGGGCGAGATTCCCGCTGGCTCGGGAGGGGAGGGACAGGGGACACCCCAAGGACTTTGGTTCCGAGGAGGGCGGCAGGAGGTAGCAAGGCTTGCTTGCCCCTGGGCTCGGGCTCCATCCGCTTCCCCACCCCTTTTCTCCCCCCAAAAAAAATCTAACACTGGAGCTGAAGGGATCCATCCCGGCATTCCGGGCGGGATGAAATCCGGATTTTGCCAGTCTGGTGCCCAGCAGGGCATCAAGTGCTACCCAGGAGCTGTGGTGGAGGTTTGTGCGAGGAGGATTTCCCTCCCCCTGTGCATTGACTGTGCTGAGGACGGGGAGCTCGTTGTCACCACCGAGCTGTCCCCGCGGCCGTGACAGTGACAAGGCAAGAGATGGGGCTCAGGGATGGAAAAAAAACTCCTGATTCGGGGGCAGGGCCCCAAACCCGAAAGCAAAAACCCTGAATGTCTCATGGAGCAGGTTTGGAGAACAGAACGAGAAGGCAAAAATGGTCGCGGCGGCGGCGAGGGCTCACTTCCAGAGCGGGGAGCTGAGGGATTGGTTGCTCCCCTGGGCTCCTCCTCCTCCTCCCATGGACTGTCCGTAGCTCATCATTCCGTTGGCTCCGTAGAAATTCATCCCAGCCATCTGCTGGGTCATCTGCAAAAGGGATGGGAGAGAGGTCAGCGATGGCTCCCCAAAAAGAGCGGAGTTCCTGAACAGGAGAAGGGTTGGATTTCGGGAGGAATTTCTCCATGGAAAGGGTGGTCAGGCGTTGGAATGGCCCAGGGAGGTTTGGAGTCTCCACCACCCCTCAGTGATTGATTGCCACTTGTTTTTATTTCCCATAAAAAGCCGTTTTATTTCCATTTTTATAGGGAAAGAAAAATGTGGGGAAAAGCCCCGCGATTTTTAGAAGCGGCCAAAGTCAAGTTCGGAAATGTTAATCCTAAAATTCTGGATTTCTATTCCCAATTGAGAGATTTTGAGGAATCTTTAAACCCAGCCCCACCTAGAAAGTTTGGGGGGTGAATAAAAGGGTCGGGAATGAAAGGTGGGATGAGAGATAAAGGCCAGGAGATGCTCCCAGAGCTCTGCCAGAAATTCCAAAGCCCTGGAAGCTGAGGCTGAAAGGAGGGATGGGTTGGACTCTTGGAATTCTCTCCCAACCTCACTGATCCTCGGATTCTCAGTGCCCCCAGGGCAGCCCTGCCCAAGCCAGGGACATCCAGCGGGACTGACCCCACACCAATCCCCACAAAAAAACCCCAGAGATGCCCCTCATTCCCTGACCATCCCCCTTCCCTGCACCACCATCCCTCCCAAAAAAACCCCAGAAAAACCCTCCAGGGAACCCAAGCAGAACTGACCTCACACCAATCTCCACCAAAAAAACCCCAGAGATCCCCCTCATTCCTCGACCATCTCCCCTTTCCTGCACCACCATCCCTCCCAAAAAAACCCCAAAAAACCCTCCAGGGAAGTCCAGTGGAACTGACCCCACACCAATCCCGTCCCCACCACACACAAACCCCCAGAGATCCCCCTCATTCTTTGAGGGGGATTCCTCATTCCTTCTCCCCCTCATCCTTCATTCCAATCCCTCATTCCCTGCACCACCTTCCCCTCCCAAAAAAACCCTGGAAAACTCCTCCAGATCCCAGGATTCTCAGTGCCCCCAGTGCAGCCCTGCCCAAGCCAGGGAACCCCAGTGGAACTGACCCCACACCAATCCCCATACACAAAATCCCAGAGATCCCCCTCATTCCCTGACCACCCCTCCCAAAAAAACCCCGGAAAAGCCCTCCAGGGAACCCCAGTGGAACTGACCCCACACCAATCCCATCCCCACCATGCACAGACCCCCAGAGATTCCACTTATTCCTTGACCATCCCCCTACCCTGCACCACCACCCCTCCCAAAAAAAACCCAGAAAAGCCCTCCAGATCCCAGGATTCTCAGGTGCCCCAGTGCACCAACAGGGAAACCCAGCGGAACTGACCCCACACCAATCCCATCCCCACCACGCACAAATCCCCAGAGATCCCCCTCATTCCCTGACCACCCCTCCCAAAAAAACCCAGAAAATCCCTCCAGATGCTGGGATTCTCAGGTGTCACCAACAGGGAAGTCCAGCACAACTGACCCCACACCAATCCCCATGAAAAAACCCCCAGAGATCCCCCTCATTCCCTGACCACCCCTTCCCAAAAAAACCCTGGAAAAGCCCTCCAGATCCCAGGATTCTCAGGTGCCCCCAGTGCAGCCCTGCCCAAGCCAGGGAACCCCAGTGGAACTGACCCCACACCAATCCCCATACACAAAATCCCAGAGATCCCCCTCATTCCCTGACCACCCCTCCCAAAAAAACCCCGGAAAAACCCTCCAGGGAACCCCAGTGGAACTGACCCCACACCAATCCCATCCCCACCATGCACAGACCCCCAGAGATTCCACTTATTCCTTGACCATCCCCCTACCCTGCACCACCACCCCTCCCAAAAAAAACCCAGAAAAGCCCTCCAGATCCCAGGATTCTCAGGTGCCCCAGTGCACCAACAGGGAAACCCAGCGGAACTGACCCCACACCAATCCCATCCCCACCACGCACAAATCCCCAGAGATCCCCCTCATTCCCTGACCACCCCTCCCAAAAAAACCCAGAAAATCCCTCCAGATGCTGGGATTCTCAGGTGTCACCAACAGGGAAGTCCAGCACAACTGACCCCACACCAATCCCCATGAAAAAACCCCCAGAGATCCCCCTCATTCCCTGACCACCCCTTCCCAAAAAAACCCTGGAAAAGCCCTCCAGATCCCAGGATTCTCAGGTGCCCCCAGTGCAGCCCTGCCCAAGCCAGGGAACCCCAGTGGAACTGACCCCACACCAATCCCCATGCACAAAATCCCAGAGATCCCCCTCATTCCCTGACCACCCCTCCCAAAAAAACCCCGGAAAAACCCTCCAGGGAACCCCAGTGGAACTGACCCCACACCAATCCCATCCCCACCATGCACAGACCCCCAGAGATTCCACTTATTCCTTGACCATCCCCCTACCCTGCACCACCACCCCTCCCAAAAAAAACCCAGAAAAGCCCTCCAGATCCCAGGATTCTCAGGTGCCCCCAGTGCACCAGCCGGGAAGTCCAGCAGAACTGACCCCACACCAATCCCCATGTACAAACATCTGGAGATCACCCTCATTCCCTGACCATCCCCCTTCCCTGCACCACCATCCCTCCCAAAAAAACCCCAAAAAACCCCTCCAAAGAAGCCCAGTGGAACTGACCCCACACCAATCCCATTCCCACCATGCACAAACCCCTGGAGCTCCCCCTCATTCCTTGACAATCCCCCATTCCCTGCATCACCATGCTCCCAAGAAAAACCCCAGAAAAACCCCTCCAGGGAACCCCAGTGGAGCTGACCCCATACCAATCCCCATGTACAAAATCCCAAAGATCCCCCTTATACCCTGACCATCCCTCCCAAAAAAACCCTGGAAAACCCCTCCAGATCCCACGATTCTCAGGTGCCACCAACAGGGAAGTCCAGCAGAACTGACCCCACACCAATCCCCATACACAAAATCCCAGAGATCCCCCTCATTCCCTGACCACCCCTCCCAAAAAAACCCCGTTAAAGCCCTCCAGCCCTCACCTGGGCCAGGTTCCACTGCAGCTGCTGCGCGGGCTGGACGCCGTACACGGGCTGGGGCACGGCCGCCACTCCGGCCACGTAGCCGGGCTGCTGGGCACCCATCATCCCGTTGGGGACACCCAGCACGTTCCCCACGTACCCCGCGGGGATGGCCATGGGGGCCACCATGCCGCCGGCCCCGGGCTGGGCCAGCATGCCCACCGAGGGGGCCACCATGCCCCCCAGCATGCTGCTGGAAGGGGGCACGCCGGGGAAGCCGGGGTAGGGGGTGGCGGGGTAGCCCATCTGAGCCGGCGCCATGAACATCGCTCCTGGAAAGCAGCGAGGGAACAGGGAGCAAGGGGTGAGTTTGGGCTGGAATGGGAGAGTTCTAATTCCCTGTCAGGGTTGGAATGGGAGAGTTCTAATTCCCTGTCAGGGTTGGAATGGGAGAGCTCTAATTCCCTGTCAGAGTTGGAATGGGAGAGTTCTAATTTCCTGTCAGGGCTGAAGTGTCACAATTCCAGTTCCCTGTCAGGGCTGGAATATCAGAATTCCAGTTCCCTGTCAGAGCTGGAACAGCAGAATTCCAGTTCATTGTCAGGGCTGGAGTGTCACAATTCACAATTCCAGTTCCAGTGTGCCACTTCCAGTTCATTGTCAGGGCTGGAATGTCACAATTCCAGGCCGGGAGTATCACAATTCCAGTTCATTGTCAGGCTTGGAATGTCACAATTCCAGTTCCTTGTCAGGGCTGAAGTGTCAGAATTCCATCAGAATTCCAGTTCCTTGTCAGGGCTGGAATATCACAATTCCAGGCCTGGAATGTCACAATTCCAGCTCCCTGTCAGGGCTGGAATGTCACAATTCCAGGCCTGGAGTGTCACAATTCCAGCTCCCTGTCAGGGCTGGAATATCACAATTCCAGGCACAACAGCGCTGGGATGTCCAGCCTGAGCTTCTCCACAAAGCCAGAGAGGGAATTTGGGCAGGGACGTGCAGGAATGGATTCCCAGTGCCCATGGGATATGGGGAATCCACTCCTCCCTGAGAGGCTGGTGAGGCTCTGGGATGGATTTCCACCCCTGGAAGTGTCCAAGGACAGGCTGGACTGACCTTGGAGCAGCCTGGGACAGGGCAAGATGTGGGGCTGGAATGGGATGAACTTTAATTCCCATTCTGGAATTCTCAGGGACCACCTCCACCCACACTTCTGGAAGTTCCTCAGCTCCCAGGCCATGTCCCTGACCCCAAATTGGTGTCCCCAGGGTTACCTTGCGCCGGCAGCTGGGGCGTTTGGGATCCGTACAGGGACAGGATGGAGTCTTTGGAGAGCTGCTTCTTGCCCACCTCCTCCCCTTTGCCCCCGGGCTCTGGGAAGAGGTTCAGGTTTTCGGGAACGGAGCCGGCGCTTCCAGAGGTTGGCATGGAGCCAACGACCTGGGACAGAGAGACAGATTAGGGCAAAATCCAGGGGAAAACGTGGAATATCTTGGATGAGTTTCTTTTTCCAGGGATGTGTTAGGGTGATGGCTTCAGATTTCCATTGAGGAGGATATTTTAGGATTTTTGGTAAAATATTCCTGAAATTTCTCCCTCCCAAAAAAAAAAAAAAAAAAAAAAAAAAAAAAAAAAAAAAAGCTGAATTATTCACCTTTTAATTGGCTCATAGCTGCATGTACAGTATCGGGGCAGGATTTAAGGGAAATATTTTAGGATTTAATTAAGGGAAAATTCAGGTAAAGGAAGATTTAAGGAAGACAATTTCTGTGTGGGGGCAAACAATGGAACAGATTTCCCTGTGGCTGCCCCACCCCTGAAGTGTACCTGCATGTACAGTATCAGGGCAGTATTTAAGGGAAATATTTTAGGATTTTATTAGGGAAATATTTTAGGATTTAATTAAGGGAAATTCAGATAAAGGAAGATTTAAGGAAGACAATTTCTGTGTGGGGGCAAACAATGGAACAGATTTCCCTGTGGCTGCCCCGTCCCTGGAAATGTCCACACCTTGTACCTGCATGAACAGTATTGGGGCAGTATTTAAGGGAAATATTTTAGGATTTAATTAAGGGAAAATTCAGATAAAGGAAGATTTAAGGAAGACAAGGGCAAGATTTAAGAGGGCAAACAACAGAACAGATTTCCCTGTGGCCGCCCCAGCCTGGAAGTGTCCACACCTTGTACCTGCATGAACAGTATTGGGGCAGTATTTTAGGGAAATATTTTAGGATTTAATTAGGGAAATATTTTAGGATTTAATTAAGAGAAAATTCAGATAAAGGAAGATTTAAGGAAGACAATTTCTGTGTGGGGGCAAACAATGGAATAGATTTCCCTGTGGCTGCCCCAGCCTGGAAGTGTCCACGGCCAGCCTGGAGCACCAAGGTGTCCCCACCTTTCCACGTCCCTCCCATCCCAATTTATCCACATTTCCATGACCCACCCAGGCTTTTCCGAGCACCACCATTCCCAGCTCACCTTCCTGGAGTCCGAGCTTGATCCCACGGATGCGAAGAGGTCCAGGTCCTTCTCCAGGCTGCAGGGCCGGCCATTGGTGACAGGCGTTGTCACCGGAGCGTCTGCGGGGACAGGGATGTCCTGGCTGTCCCCAACCCTGATCCCGACCCCCCTCGTCCCTCTGGAGCTGGGAAGGGATGGGAGCAGGACCGGGAAAGTGCCCCTGGGTCCTGTTTGTCCCATAAACCTCCAGGATAAACAAATGGAAAACTGTTCCCAATTCAAGCGGAATATTCCTGGAATTGGTCACCTGACAGGGCAAATCAGCACTAAAAGCTCCTCAAATCCACACCGTTCCTAAAAAAAGCTCTTACCCAGGCCCAGCAAGTCCATGACTGGCTCAGATTTGGGAGAACTTTTCCTGGATTGCTGCGTTTCGTCTTTCTTTTGAGGCTGGGGGGAAAGAAACAACACAAATCCTGTTCAGCTTTTGGGTTCCCTCTGAAATGTCCGAGGTTAACCCTGAAAATCCCTTTTTCCCAGCGGATTTAAGTCAAAAATAATAGAGAAATTAAAATAATAGAGAAGTAAAAATAATAGAGAAGTTAAAACAATAGAGAAATTAAAATAATAGAGAAGGTAAAATAATAAGTTAAAATAATAGAGAAGTTAAAAAAATAGAGAAATTGAAATAATAGAGAAGTTAAAATAATAGAGAAGTTAAAATAATAGAGAAATTAAAATAGAGATGTTAAAATAGTAGAGAAATTAAAATAATAGAGAATTTAAAATAAGAGAAGTTAAAATAATAGAGAAATTAAAATAACAGAGAAATTAAAATAATGGAGAAATTATAACAATGGAGAAATTAAGATAACAGAGAAATTAAAATAACGGAGAAGTTAAAATAATAGAGAAATCAAAATATCAGAGAAATTTAAGTAATAGAGAAATTTAAGTAATAGAGAAATTCTCTTCGCTCTTCCAAAAATGAGGATTTCAGAGCGAATATTTAATTGTTTTTTCATGGTCCCAAGAAGCTCTAAACCAGGGAGAAGAGGCTGCTGGAGCTGGAAAAGTCAGCAGGGAATTGCTGAATTCCATCCCCACATCTGCTCAGTGTCTGAGCCGAGCAAAACAAGCACCCAAGGCTGTGACTGAGGCCAGAAAAATGCTCCAGAGCAGCCTGGAATTCCTCTGGGATGTCTCCACAACTGCTCCGTGATTTTCCTCCCATGATTTTCCTCCCGTGATTTCCTTCCCCGATTTTCCTCCTGCGATTCTCCTTCCGCGATTTTCCTTTCCTGGTTTTCCTCCCGTGATTTTCTCCCGCGATTTTCCTCCCACGATTTTTCCTCCCGTGATTCTCCTCCCATGATTTCCTCCCGCGATTTTCATCCCGCGGATTTCCTCCCGCGGATTTCCTCCCCTGATTTTCCTCCCCTGATTTTCCTCCCGCGATTTTCCTCCCCTGATTTTCCTCCCCTGATTTCCTCCCGATTTTCCTCCCCTGATTTTCCTCCCGCGATTTTCCTCCCCTGATTTTCCTCCCGCGATTCTCCTCCCGCGATTTCCCCCGCGATTTTCCTCCCCTGATTTTCCTCCCCTGATTTCCCTCCTGCGATTTTCCTCCCGCGATTTCCTCTTGTGATTTTCCTCCCCGATTTTCCGCCCCCGATTTTCCTCCCGCGATTTCCTCCCGTGATTCTCCTCCCACGATTTTCGTCCCGTGATTCTCCTCCCGTGATTCTCCTCCCGTGATTTTCTTCCTGTGATTTCCTCCCGTGATTTCCCTCCCACGATTTTTCCTCCCGTGATTCTCCTCCCGTGATTTCCTCCCGCGATTTTCATCCCGCGGTTTTCCTCCCGATTTTCCTCCCCTGATTTTCCCAAGATTTTCCTCCCGTGATTTCCTCCCGTGATTTCCTCCCGATTTTCCTCCCCTGATTTTCCTCCCGCGATTTTCCTCCCCAATCTTCCTCCCGCGATTTTCCTCCCGCGATTTTTCCTCCCGTGATTCTCCTCCCGTGATTTCCTCCCCTGATTTTCCTCCCCTGATTCTCCCAAGATTTTCCTCCCGTGTTTTCCTCCCGCGATTCTCCTCCCGCGATTTCCCCCGCGATTTTCCTCCCGTGATTTTTCCTCCCGTGATTCTCCTCCCGAGATTTTCCTCCTCCGATTTTCCTCCCCGTGATTTCCTCCCCTGATTTTCCTCCCACGATTTTCCTCCCACGATTCTCCTCCCACGATTCTCCTCCCACGATTCTCCTCCCATCGTTTTCCTCCCGCAGTTTTCCTCCCGTGATTCTCCTCCCGGCCTTACCATTTTCACCTTCTCGAAGATGATGGGTTCCAGTTTTCTTTCCGACTCGTTGCTCCTTTTCCATTTGTCGTCCTTTTCTTTCTGTGAGGGAAAAAGACACGGACGTGAGGGGAAAAAATCCCAGTGAGGGGAAAAAAATTCCTGATTGCACCAAGGAAATGTTCACACCTGGTGCTGTTACTGATCTAAAACCCCTCGGATCTAAAATCCCTAAAAAGAGCTGAATTTGAGGTAAATTTTTGCACTTTTCCTGCTCTGAGGAAGGAATTGGATAAAACCAATTCCAAGATCTCCTCCAATCATTATCCCTGGAGATTTACTGGCTCCTGCTTCCATCCATGATCCTTTTCTTTCTCTGAGGGAAAAACGACTGACATGAGGGAAAAAATTCCTGATTGCTCCAGGAAAATGCTCACACCTGGTGCTGCTACTGATCTAAAACCCCTCGGATCTAAAATCCTTCAAAAGAGCTGAATTTGAGGTAAATTTTTGCACTTTTCCTGCTCTGAGAAAGGAACTGGACAAGGCCCAATTCTCCAATCATTATCCCTGGGGATTTATTGCCTCCCTTTTCCATCCACACAAACCCAACAGCTCCAAAAGGGAAGAAAACAGGAATTTAAACCATTTGTTGTCCTTTTTTTTTGGAAAAGGAGGGAAAAAACACTGACATGAGGGAAAAAATTGCTGATTACACCAAGAAAATGTTCACGCCTGGTGCTGTTACTGATCTAAAACCCCTCAGATCTAAAAATCCTCAGAAAAAACTGAATTTGAGGTCAATTTTCGCACTTTTCCTGCACTGAACGAGGAACTGGACAAGGCCCTTCAAAGACCTTCTCCAAACATTATCTTTGGGGATTTAGTGCTTCCCATCCACACAAACCAAAGAGCTCAAAAAGGGAAGAAAACAGGAATTTCAACCATTTGTTGTCATTTTTTTCAGAAAAGGAGGGAAAAAACACTGACATGAGGGAAGAAAACAGGAATTTAAACCATTTATTGTCCTTTTTTTTTTGGAAAAGGAGGGAAAAACCACTGACATGAGCGAAAAAATTCCTGATTGCTCCAAGGAAAAGTTCATACCTGGTGCTGTTACTGATCTAAAACCCCTCCGATCTCAAACAGAGCTGAATTTGAGGTAATTTTTTGCAATTTTCCTGCTCTGAATGAGGAACTGGACAAGGCCCAATTCTCCATTCATTATCCCTGGGGATTTATTGGTTCCTGCTTCCATCCACACAAACCAAACAGCTTGAAAAGGGGAGAAAACAGGGATTTAAACCACTTGTCCTTTTTTTTTGGAAAAGGAGGGAAAAACCACTGACATGAGCGAAAAAATTCCTGATTGCACCAAGGAAAAGTTCATACCTGGTGCTGTTACTGATCTAAAACCCCTCAGATCTAAAAATCCTCAAACAGAGCTGAATTTGAAGTCAATTTTTGCACTTTTCCTGCTCTAAGGAAGGAATTGGATAAAACCAATTCCAAGATCTCCTCCAATCATTATCCCTGACGATTTATTGGTTCCTGCTTCCATCCACACAAACCAAACAGCTTGAAAAGGGGAGAAAACAGGAATTTAAACCATTTGTCGTCCTGTTTTTCAGAAAAGGAGGGAAAAACCACTGACATGTGGGAAGAAAACAGCAATTTAAACCACTTGTTGTCCTTTTTTTTTTTTGGAAAAGGAGGGAAAAACCACTGACATGAGCGAAAAAATTCCTGATTGCTCCAAGGAAAAGTTCATACCTGGTGCTGTTACTGATCTAAAACCCCTCCGATCTCAAACAGAGCTGAATTTGAGGTAAATTTTTGCACTTTTCCTGCTCTAAGGAAGGAATTGGATAAAACCAATTCCAATATCTCCTCCAATCATTATCCCTGACGATTTATTGGCTCCTGCTTCCATCCACACAACACAAACAGCTTGAAAAGGGAAGAAAACAGGAATTTAAACCATTTGTTGTCCTTTTTTTCTGGAAAAGGAGGGAAAAACCACTGACATGAGGGAAGAAAACAGGAATTTAAACCATTTGTTGTCCTTTTTTTCTGGAAAAGGAGGGAAAAACCACTGACATGAGGGAAGAAAACAGGAATTTAAACCATTTATTGTCCTTTTTTTTCGGAAAAGGAGGGGAAAACCACTGACATGAGGGAAGAAAACAGGAATTTAAACCATTTATTGTCCTTTTTTTTCGGAAAGGGAGGGGAAAACCACTGACATGAGGGAAGAAAACAGCAATTTAAACCACCCAAACCACCCCAACCCCCTGAGTTCGGCCATGCCTGTGATCCTTCTTTCCCCCCTTCTTTCCTGGGAGAAAACCCAGAATCAGCTCCAGAAGATTCCCTCCAGCAAAAACCCACTCAGCATCTTCAAATCCCCTCAGGAATTCCTTCCATGGAACACAAACAGCCCTGGAGAAGGGATTTCCCCTGACACGGGAGACATTTGAAGCGTTTTTAATCCCAAATTTCCACCTCCAGACTCACCCTGAAGGCGCTGATGTCGATGCTCCTGTCCATATATTTCTTTTTCTCGTATTTATCGCGGATAAAACTCTCCACGGCTCTGAGGCAGCTGGTTAAGGACAAAGGATTCCAGGATATTTGACAGGGAGGAACAAGGTACAGGCTGTAACTAAATTAAATGATTGTTTAAAGAGCATTTCCAGCAGCAACTTGCTTAAAATAATTTACTGCTGGATCCGAGCTCGGTTTTCACCCGTGGGTTATTCCAGGTTATTCCAGTGCCATGAAAGGGGAATTAAATCAGGATTTAGGCTCTTGCTGGGTTTTCTCTGCTGTTTTTTGTCGGCCCCAAGCATCCCCTCAGCACATTCAGGTGGTCACAAGAGGGTCCTGCAGGTAAAAAAGCACCCCAGGTATCAGATTGAGGCATAAAATGATGGGGGAAAGGGGTTTTTTTTTGGGTTCATGGCATGCCAGCCCTGCTCACTCAGAATTCTTACAAAAAATGATGGGGGAAAGGATTTTTTTTTGGGTTCGTGGCATTCTAGCTCTGCTCACTCAGCATTCCCACAAAAAATGATGGGAGAAAGGATTTTTTTTTGGGTTCACGGCATCCTAGCCCTGCTCATTCAGAATTCCTGCAAAAAATGAGGGGGGAAAGGGTTTTTTTTTGGGTTCGTGGCATTCCAGCCCTGCTCACTCAGCATTCCCATAAAAAATGATGGGGGGAAGGGGCTCCTGTGGGGTTTTTTTAGGGTTCGTGACATTCTAGCCCTGCCCTCTCAGCATTCCCACAAAAAATGATGGAGGGAAAGGAGCTCCTGTGGGTTTTTTGGGTTCATGGCATTCCAGCCCTGGTCACTCAGGATTCCTGCATGGAAATTCCACCTGAAGTTTTCAGGAGTGTTAAAAATTCCATCAGGGAATCCCAGCCGGGTCTGGGGGCTGGAAAGGACCTCGAAGATCCCATTCCCAGGGACAGCTCCCACCATCCCGGGTTCCAGCCTGGGGAACACTTCCAGGGATGGGGCAGCCACAGCTTCTCTGGGAAATCCATCCCAGCCCCTCACCACCCTCCCAGGGAGGAATTTTTTCCCCAAATCCCACCCATCCCTGCCCTCTGGCAGTGGGAATCCATCCCATTTATCCTTTCTCCTTTCTCAATCTCCCTCGCTGTTCCTGGAAGGCCACAATTAAGATTCCACTGAGCCTTTTGGAAATCCCAACCCTCCCTTCCCCTCCGGGCTCCAAAACCTGCAGTAACTCCTTCATTCCCATTCCCTGCCCCGGGGAACTCCTCCAGGATGGAAAGGCTCCGTGTTTTTCCAGGAAAAAAGGATGCTGGTCTGTCTGGGGCCTCCGGAAGTTCTCGGGCAGGTAGGCTTCGTAGAGACGATTGGCTTTGCCGTTCCCCATCTCCTGCACACACTGGAATCCAAAAAAATTCCTTCAAATGTTGCTTTCCCAGACATTAAATCTCTCCCACAGCATCCCAGGCTCCCGGGGAAGTTTATCCTAGAGAAATTGAGGCCGGGAGAGCCTCCTGAAAGGCACTCTTCACCTCCCAGGGGAATCCCGAGGCAGCTGCTCCCATCGCCTCCCCTCCAATTTGCCAATATTTAGCCCAAGGCAGGATAAACATCCAATTAGCAATCCCAAATCCCTCTGGAAATCCCTGGGAAGCTCAAGGAGAGGTGGGCAGCAGCAATCGGTAATTTAACAGAGACTTGCAGCTCCCTTGGCTTCACCCTCTGCTGTTTGAGGAGCCTGGAACGAGGACATTTTCCCCTCCCAGATTATCCCAGATGGAATTCTCCTTCCTGCTCCACTTCCCACATTTTTGGGCCATCCCGGCTTGGTTTAAATTCCAAATTTCTGAAGGACCAACCCTCGCTGCGTTACCCCAGCCCTCACCTGGATCTGTTCCTGCGTCCACTGGTCGAGGTTGACGGATTTGACCCTGGATATGTGAACCCCCAGATTCCTGTGGATCCCGGCGCAGCGGATGCAGATGAACACCCCGATATTCCAGGACGCCCATCGTGGCCCTGGGAAGAGACAGGAAGCGTTTCCCACCAGGCCAAGGCTTGGTTTTGCCTGGAGCAACTGGGAAACTGCGCCAAGTGAACTGGGATTGAGGCCTTTGGAAACTGGAATTGCACATCAGCAGGATGTTCCCAATCTAAATTCCTGGGGATTTAGTGCCTCCCTCTTCCATCCACACAAAACAAACAGCTCGAAGAGGAAGAGGGAAGAAAACGGGAATTTAAACCATTTGTTGTCCTTTTTTTTTTTTTTTTGGAAAAACCACTGACATGAGGGAAGGAAACAGGAATTTAAACCACCCCAAAAATCCAACCCCCTGAGTTCTGCCGTGTCTACGATCCTGATTTTTTCCCCTTCTTTCCTGGATAAACTGGAAATCAGCTCCAGAAGATTCCCTACAGCAAAAACCCACTTCAAATCTCCTCAGGAATTCCCGGCAGGAATTCCCAGGAGAGCAGCGCCAAGCCCAGCATTTGGCCCCCAAAAAAACCAATCCCAGCCCAAGGAATGATCAGTTCACAGTTTCCACGGCTCTGACGGAGATTCCCGATTTTCATGCGGCTCGGGCAGGCAGGAGAGCTCCGAGGTGTGGATGGGAGATCATGCCAGGGATCGAAAACACCCACGAGGGAAAAGATTAACGAGCTCAGATGGACTCAGTGCACCCAGGAATCGCAGCAGGGCATTCCCCGGGGGATACAGAGATCCACAAGAATTCCCATCCCTCTCCCAGCCAGCCCAGACCCTCCATCCTGCTGAATTATTTTAGGAATATTTTAAAATTAATATATTTTAAAATTCCCCCTGGCTGGAGCTGCCGGCCCCAAGTTCAGGGCTCCTGTGCATGGAAAACTGGGAAAACACAGAATTAGGGATCAAACAGATCCCTCTTCCCAGACATTATTCCGGATGATGAAGAGTCATCCTGCTTTTCTTGCCGCAGCTAAAATAGCAGAGCCTCGAGTTAATGAGAGGGAGGTGGGAGGGGGAAGAGGGGGAAAGTGTAATTTCCAAGCCCTAAAAAAGCAGTGCTGGATTTCGAGGCTCTGGAGGTGCTGTTAACAGTTTAATTCCTATTCCTGGGGAAAGCCTGGAGCATCCTGAGGGATTTGGGGCTGTTAATGCCACCTGTGGCTCAGGGACCCTTCCAGAGCAAAGGGATCCGACCTCTAAGAGGTAATTCCAGCACCTGTTCCAGAGAATTCACTCAAAAATGCCTTTATTAAGTTTTCTGGCCTTTCCTGCCACTGTTTGCTGCTTTTTCCCCTCTCCAGGAGTAATAATATCAATTTAATGGAGCTGAGGAATTCACTTCCCAGACCTGATTGATACTTCGGTCCCTTTATGATATCCTTTATTATCAAAGCAGAACCCACAACTTCAGCAACACCTAAACAAACAAAAAAAAAAAAAAGGGAATAAAAGCCTCAGCTAGCACCCTGCCTGTGATTTCCACACGGAATTCTCCCCCAGATCCACCCCCGGGGCTCTAACGTGAGACTGCTGGTGGGATTATCCTGATATCCAAGGTTAGATTTTAAATTCCAGATAAATTTAGCCTTGATAGGACTAAAAGGATTAACGGGCAGGCAGCTCCTGGAGTAATCAGCTCACTGGGTTTGTCACATGGACCAGCTCAGGCCACCACAACCTCCCAGTAAAACATGACTCAGGGGTAGTGTCACACCCAGTGTCCCCTCGGGGGTCTGGGATGACTCGAGAATCACAGCTGGAATGTGCCACAACTCCAAAATCCAAATTCTGGGACAGCCCAGTGTGGAGCAGCTTCGTTATGGGCAGGAAATATTGAAATTAAAATTAATATTTCGGCTTTTCAAACTCCTCCCAGCAATAAACACATTATACAACCAGGGGTGAGCTCTTCCCTGGGGAGATTCCAGCTGGGATTTGGGTGTCCTTGCACAGCCAGAAGGTGTTACAGGAAATCTGCAGGGAACTGAGGTTTTTGGGGAGGTGGGGTTGGTTTTATCCGCAGCCAGGGGATGGATTGTGACCCCAGCAGCTCAGGATTCTGCTCTGGGACAAGGAGGGAGGAAATGTGGATTTTCCAGAATGATCCCTGAGCCTGCAGGCACAGCAAACCCTGGTGGGGGTCAGCTGGGATCCAACACCCCCTCCCCAGACCTCCAGCTGAACTAAACCAATATTTTTACCTTCAAACGTCTCCTAAAAATGTCTTTAAAAATGCCTTTTAAACCCCTCCGTTCGTGGGTGGGGGGAAGGGCTGGATGCAGATGTAAACAACCTCCCACTTCCCTCTTCGGAGCAGCTCCCACTGGAACATCTCCCACTGAAAATCTCCCTGAAAATGCCCGGATCTGGCTCAGATCTGCCAGGAGGGCTTTTTGCAGGGTTTCACATCTTTTTTCAAGGTGACTCGACTCGAAAAAGCCCCAGGTCGCATCTCCAGATGTGACTTTCACCCCCTGCTGCAGCTTTTCACTTCCCCAAAACCTAACCCCAGCTCAGCAGCTTCAGTGATAAAAGCCTGGGTTGGAGTTTAGGGTCAAATTTTTCAGAGAAAATTTGGTTTATATCGATAAATAACAACAGGGCAGCTTTAATCAGCGCTGCTGAGCTGCCTGGGGGCATTATCAGCCCTCACAAAACTCGGGCACACCCTGACACCCTCCAGGAATTGAGGACAGGGAGCACCTCACCCTCCTGCCTCAGGGAATTGGGATTTATCTCCCAAAGGGCTGAGGACGAGGCCAACAGAACCATTCAGCTCCTCAAACCCCCAAAAAGAAATTGTTTTGTGCATGAATCCTCTGGCTGATGCTCTAAAATGAATTCCCCTGAGGCTGAGCACCCTCAGAACCCCCAGGCCAAAATGGAAACTCCATTCCCACATGGAAAACTGGGAATTTGCTCCAGTGCCCACCAGTGTCAGCCACGTCACCACTTTTACCTCAGCTTTATGGATAATTTCAACATCCACGGGAAGCAAATTCACCTGGCACCAAGCTCTGATGAAGTCTGAGGCTTCACCTCAGACCTGCGCCATGTCAGATCTTCACCTCAGACCATCCCCTCAGACCTGCGCCATGTCAAGCCTTCACCTCAGACCTGCGCCATGTCAGATCTTCACCTCAGACCTGCGCCATGTCAGGCCTTCACCTCAGAGCTTCCCCTCAGACCTGTGCCATGTCAAGCCTTCACCTCAGACCTGCACCATGTTCAGGCCTTCACCTCAGAGCTTCACCTCAGACCTGCGCCATGCCAGGCCTTCCCCTCAGGCCTGCGTCATGTCAGATCTTCACCTCAGGCCTTCACCTCAGACCTGGGCCGAGTTCAGGCCTTCACCTCAGACCTGTGCCATGTCAGATCTTCACCTCAGAGCTTCCCCTCAGACCTGTGCCATGTCAAGCCTTCCCCTCAGGCCTGCACCATGCCAGGCCTGCGCCTCAGGCCTGCACCAATCCCTCCTGGATTAAAGCAAACAGCAATTTCAAGTAAGAATCCCAACATTTTAAAGGGCCTGGATGCCTGCTCAGCTCTGGAACAGGATTTCAGATGGATCAGACCCCCTTGGGATGATTCCCTGCAGGAGGATCACGAGCTCCCTAGCGTCCCTTGCTCGGTAAGTTTTCATTTCACGAATCCTTGAGTGCATTCCCAAAGGATTTGGTGCCCAGCCAATGCTCCGGGAGACAATTCCAGAGGCTGTTTTACATCGCAGCCTGTCAAAACAAACTCCACATGCCAAGCTGGTCATGCCAGCTCCAGTCCCCATCTAAGCCTCGCTCTTAATGCTCCAAGGGCTGCTGAATGATCTGAGTGACTGAAAAGGATCCTAATTCCCTTTAAAACCCCAGCCTAATTCCATGTGAAACTCCCAGCCCGAGGAGGCTGCTCCAAATGAGTCACTTGCTCAGAGTTCACACCCTGGAGTGGTTTTAATTGAGAAATCCCGAGGGGATTCACTCCTCGCCCTCTCTCCAGGCTCAGAATTCTGGCCCAAGCTCCTCCTCCTGAGGCAACTTTCTGCAACAATAACTGTGCAGAAGGAATTTAAAAATAAACCAGGAGCTGGCTGCAAAGCCAATGCTCTTTTGGGAAAGAGGGGGAAGGAAAAAAGGAGCTGCTTCCATGGGCAGGAAGGAGGGAGCACCCCAATTCGGAAATAATTCCCAGCAGGAAAGATGTGCCCTCATCCACGGATCCCAAAACTGCTCCACGTGTGTCTAAGGGGTTATTCCTGAGGAAAAGAGATGTGGGGAATTCTCCCCGGAAAAGAATAATCCCTGCCAGGGGACATTCACACCCTCAGCTTTCACTGGGGTGGGAAAAATTTCCTTGAGTCCAAGATGAAAATCCCTATTTTTTTAAATTTTTTTTTTTGCAGAGCCAAATGAGGAAAGAGCCCAGGATCCAAGAACTTCCTCTGCTTCGTGGTTTCCTTGTTCTGGAAAGAGATTGCTCAAGGACTGACTGACGTCCATTCTGCTCAGAGGAGCTGTGACAAAGTCCCTCTTGCAAAACAACTTCCTCTGCTCTGCGTGGGAAATGTCCATTCTGCGCTGCCAGGACTTTGGGGAACCACGGGAAACTCCAAAAACTCACTTAAAGCAACTTTAAGACCTCTAAATTATGCTTTTTAGTTATTAACACGGGTTAATTACTGAGCTGAGCATGGATCCTGCTGCAGGGATCGTGGATCCACCTCAAATTTGGGATTGACATCTGCTGCACCCCCAGATTTAGGCCCAGACTGAGGAATTTGAGATGCTAAAGCCAAAACCTCCCTTTATCACACACAAAAGGTGTCTGATAAGGATCTACACCTCATCAAGTCGTTTAACCATCCAAAAATTCAGCTTTATACCATCCTTTGAAAGAAGGAAAGGCTGTTTTGTGCCTTTTTCTTTGTCCTTTTTTTCCCCACACAGTAACTCCAGGCCTCAACCACCTTTTGCAAGAAAAAGAAAGGTGCTGGCTCTGATTCCTGCCAGAAAACACTCAAAATGTTCCAGCTTACCAAAAAAATCTCCAATATTTGAGGGTCCCGTGGCCTTGAAGACCAAGATTTCTGTGTTTTTGAGCAGAGGTGAGCAGCTTTATCAGCGCCACCATCGCGTTCTTTGATGTGCAGATGGAGGGAGGGTGGGGGAAATGAAAACCCGAGGGTGCAGGAAATGAAAATCGAGGCTGTGAGCAGCAGGGTGGGGCTCCCCTGCTGCTGCAGAAAGAGCTGGCTGTTCCTTCACTCCCTAAAAGTGTGACAGGGACAATTCCAAGCCCTGCTATCACCAGGATCCATGCGAGAGGACTGGGTGACATCACAAACTCTGGCAGGCCTAAAAATATAAATATATATATATAAAAAAAAATCAGCCAAGTTCCACCATCCCTGGACTTCCTGGGGCGTTGTTTTCCACCAAAACCACGCGTTAGTCAATCCTAAAAGCTGCAGGTTCCAAGGAGGCCTAAATTTCCGTGAAATGAAAAAAAATTTTGAGGTCATAGGTGCCCAAATGCAACTGTAAACAGAGTAAGGGCAGCAGGATGGAAGCTCCACCATCACTAAGCTGAATTTCGATGCTGCCAATAGAATTTTGCCACTTTTTAAGATGTTTTTAATTTGTTGCTTCGTGTTGAAAATATTCAGACTCTGTTTCCCAATTTGATTTGAGTTGGGGATGTTTTAGAAGCCACCAAGTCCTTAAAACAGGAGGAAGGATTGTCCTGGGTCGGTTTTTGACGGATTGAAGATCTTTTCAAGATTTAGAGCAAAACACAAACTACCCCTCGGAATTCCTAAGGGAAAGGGTCAGGAAGGAATGGCAAATTTGGCCAAAAATTGAGGTCAAATATCGAGGCCCAGCTAAATCCACTTCGCTGCTCCGAGGAGAGAGCTCCTCCCAAAAACTCCAACTTTGTCCCGGATTTCCCGGGACACAGGGAACAATCACTATCAGGGATCAACCCTGAGCTATTCCTGACTTTTTGCTTGGTTTGGAGCCCTACTTTGCCTTTTGGAGCACGAGATCCCTTTGCACTGCGAGCTGCGACTCCTTACGTAACTCCCGGCAGTTTCTATAGGAACAAACTTCTCTCCAGCTGCAGCCCTGGGAATCACACAGCATTTTTGGGGGGATTTTGGTGGGTTTTTTTTTTCCCCACCTCCCCTCCCCAGGTGGGTCTGGGGTGTCAGAGCCCAGGGGTGCCTGCTCTGAGGATTATCCCTATTTCTGGCAGATGTAGGGACACGGATCCAAGCGTGACTCAGAGCTCTGCTTAAAAGGGATCTTCCCACAGCTCCCCTAAGCACAAACTAATTCCACGCTAAGTCCCTGTTGGGAACACTGATGGCTTTTTTCCTTGCTTGAGTGGGAAGTTCCAGCTCCAGGCAGGGTCAGGGCGGACAGAGCAGCATCCTCTCCCAGTTTTACCCCGCTCAGGTGAGGGATAAACCGAATTTCGGAGCGTTTCCACTCCCCTGGTCTGAATTTCGAAAAGCAGAATAATGCAAGATCACAGAATATCATGGCTGCAGTGAGGATTCCAACAACACACAACCCACATGCATCCCTCTGGTGAGATTCCCTTACATAAGGCTGAGCTTTCTCCTCATCCCAAATTTCCCAAGCCGAGCTGAGCAGTTCCAGCCTCACCACTTTGGGTTTTTGAAGCTCACTGCAGGCACAGGCTGCACCATTCCCTCTCCATCAGCATTCCCATCCCGATCCTCCTTCCTCCCATGCAGCTGTTCCAGCAGCTATTTAAAAAGTTCCTCTCGGAATTGCTCTGACTGCAAAGGAAATTCAGCTGCAGCTCAAGAGGCTGCTGGAGGAGGAGGAGGAGTTGAGTCACGCAGATTTTCAGGGAATATTTGGTTTAGATTAATAGGAGTTAGGCTGGATTAAAGATAAGATAATTCCCAAATTCCACTGCAAGTCAGCCTCCCTTAACCACCTACTCCAGCCCTAAGCCTTTCCCCCTTCCCATCCCATATTTAACTGGGATTTTCCCAGTCCTACACCTTTTTTCTTTAAATTAAACCTGGAATTTGTGCTGTGTTCAGCAGCACAAGGATACAAGGGATGGATTCGGGCCCGGAACCCACGGATCTCACAAGACAAAAGGACGAAGGGAAGAGCCAGACAAACGCGGAGGAGCACAGGGCAACCTGAACCTCTGAGGAAGCTCCCGCTCCGACGTCACCGCCCCCGGATCCGAGGAGCCTGCAGGACGGGTGGGACTGGAGAGCAGAGGGGAGAGTTTGGGAGAAGGAGAGAATCAAACACAATTAGCTGGGCGTGCACGAGAGCAGAAATGAATCCACTCGGTGTCGCTCGATGGGAATTTTCCAAATCCAAGGAGCCCAACTCGGAGATTTCACCTCATCCCTCCCTCCCTCAGCCATCCCAGCTCCAGGTTCCCTCTCCAGGAGGGAATGTGCTGATGGATCCTCAGGCTGTGCAGCAGCTCTGTTATCTCTCACACACACACACAGAGGGAACAGCAGCACCCTCGGAATGGCTTCGCCATTTTCGGCAGGAAAAATCCCACCTGCCTGGAGACTGCTGCTCTTTCCAGGTGTTTTTCCAAGTGCTGCTCTTTCCAGGTGTTTTTCCAAGTGATTCCCACAGCCCAGGCCTCCAAGGAGAGGATTAGGATTCACCAGTGCCCACCCTCCCGCTCAGTTCCCCCGGACATGAGGTCAGCAATGAAAAGAGGAAGGAGCAGCGAGGGATTTCACCCAATTTCCTGCAAAACAAGAGCCTCTGAGCAGGGCTCGCTGCTGCAGAAGCAAAAACACCCTGAGATTCCAGAGAATCTCAGACTGGTTTGGGTTGGGAGGGACTTAGAGGATCATCCAGTCCCACTTCTGCCACCTCCCACTGCTCCAGGTTGCTCCAAGGTGGTCTGGGACACTCCAGCACCTGCACAGAGGAGCAGCTTTGCTTCCAGACATCCCTGAAAGTGCTGAGGGCACTGTCTGGAGCCACCACGGGGCTCCTTTCCAACTGGAATGGGGCAGTTATTCCAGGAGGATATACTGGAATATCAGGGCTCCCTTGCCATCAGTGCTGGGAGAGCCCCATGTTCATCAAAGGTACTGAAACTGCCCCAAAACTGCAGCAATTCCCTGGAGCTCTGGGCAGAGACAGCAACCACACTGACCAAAAGGACACAAACTGCCCCAAAATTGCAGCAAATCCTTGGAGCTCCGGGCAGAGACAGCTCCTGTGGTACCACACTGACCAAAAGGACACAAACTGCCCCAAAACTGCAGCAGATCCCTGGAGCTCTGGGCAGAGACAGCTCCTGTGGCACCACATTAACTAAAAGTACCAAAACTGCCCCAAAACTGCAGCAGATCCCTGGAGCTCTGGGCAGAGACAGCTCCTGTGGCACCACATTAACTAAAAGTACCAAAACTGCCCCAAAACTGCAGCAGATCCCTGGAGCTCTGGGCAGAGACAGCTCCTGTGGCACCACATTAACTAAAAGTACCAAAACTGCCCCAAAACTGCAGCAGATCCCTGGAGCTCTGGGCAGAGACAGCTCCTGTGGCACCACATTAACTAAAAGTACCAAAACTGCCCCAAAACTGCAGCAGATCCCTGGAGCTCTGGGCAGAGACAGCTCCTGTGGCACCACATTAACTAAAAGTACCAAAACTGCCCCAAAACTGCAGCATTTCCTTGGAGCTCCAGGCAGAGACAGCTCCTGTGGTACCACACTGACCAAAAGGACTCAAATTGCCCCAAAATTCCAGCATTTCCTTGGAACTCTGGGCAGAGACAGTTCCTGTGGCACCACATTGCCCTAAAGGACCTAAACTGCCCCAAAATGGCAGCAGTTTCCTGGAGCTCTGAGCACAGACAGGTCCCATGGCCACACACAGCCTGGAGGAGGAGATTTCCCACTTGCAGGAATCTCATTAGCGCAGGGGGTAATTAGTGGATCAGATAACTGGGGACAACCCCAGCCTGCTCTCCAGGACTGGAGCAATCCAAGTTCCCAGAGAGGAGCAGCTCTGGAAAGGCTGAACTCTGTATCAGGACTTAATAATAATAATAATAATCATAATAATAATAAACTGGAATTCTGCACCTCCAGGACATGCTGTGACCACGAGAAGCTGCACCACCACATCACCTAAAGCTGTGGGGTTGAATTTATTCCCATTTTTTGCTCTCTCCAGCCTGGCAAAGGAGGATAAAGGAGCTATTTTTGCCCTCGGGGCTGGCAGGAGGTGCCAAGAGATAAAGGATTGGCACGTGAGGGGAACATCTTACCCTCCACCACCTTCATCCCACCCTGGCCAGAGTCAGGCATGCTCCAGGTGGGAAGGATGAGATTATTGTGGTTTGGCGCTTTTTATTTAATTTTTTTATCACAATAATATCGATTTTAATGGTGTCCAAGGGGGCTCCGCAGTTTTTTGGGGTCACACCGAGGTCACCAAGCCCTCTGTTTACAGAGGGATATGGCCAATCCCTCCTCCAAGTTCACTTCCAGCAGCTTTTGGGAAACAAGGCTCAAGTCCAGATCTCCAAGTGATTATGGCAGATCATTAAAAAGAGATTTTGGGCAACTTTTAACTCTTTTGCTGCGGGAAAAACAAAACATTTCCCAGCAGAGCAGAGCAGCACCTGCGTCACCAGGGGACAAGGAACAGTTCCTTCCCTTTGTTTTATCCTCTGGAATTCAAACATTGACATCTCCCACTCATTTCTCAGATCCATCAGGGTCACGCCGTGCCTTGGAATCGCAGAAACATGGAATGGTTTGGGTTGGGAAGGACCTTAAACTCATCCTCCACTATCCCAGGTTGGCCTTGGACATCTCCAGGGCTGAGGCAGCCACAGCTTTCCTGGGCCAGGGCCTCACCTCCTCACCAGAGGACAAAAATCTGGAATTCCTTCAGTGCTCCGTGGTCCCAGGGTGAGATCACAACTCCTTCCCTTTCCTGCCACCCTCCAGGTCAGATCCTGCGCTCACATTGCAGCCCCAGGTGACAGGATGTGACTCCCCGGCTGGAATTCCCTCAATTACACCGTGCTGCCTTTTCCAGGTCTCTCTTCACGCCCAGGAGAGGCCCCCACGCACCGTGGGGTGTTTCCCGGGAGCCGCTGGATTCCCCCAGGGAGCTCTGGGGCCGTTCCCTCCCCATCTCCCTCCTTCCAGAGGCACCGGGAGCCTCTTCTCCTCCAGCTGCGTCTCCCGGTGCGAGTCGAACAGAACCCAGCTGTGCTCCAGCCAGAAATCTGGGGGTTTCCCCCCAAAACCACCGCGTTCTTTCCCTCAAACCCACCCTGTTCTCCCCCCAAAACCACCGCGTTCTTTCCCTCAAACCCACCCTGTTCTCCCCCCAAAACCACCACGTTATTTCCCCCAAAATCACCCTGTTCTCTGCACCACAACCACCCCGCTCTTGCCCCCAGAAAACCACCATGTTCTTTCCCAGAACGACTCTATTCTTGCCCCCAAACCCACCCTGCTCTCGCCCCCAAACCCACCCCGTTCTGCCCCCAAAACCACCCCGTTCTCTCCCCAAACCCACTCTGTTCCTGCCCCCAAACTCCACCGTTTTCTTTTCCCCCAAACCCCCCGCGCTGGTGCAGCTGTTCCCCCCGAGCAACCCCCGTAACCGCCCGGGCACCCGCCGGGGCAGCACCGCTGTGCCTCCGCCACCACCGGAGCGCTCCCCGCCGGGTCCTGCGCGGGGCCCACCCCCCACAAGACCCAACCGGGGGTGTCCGACCCTCGGGGGAGCGGCGGCACCGGAGAACAGCGAGCGGCGAGGCCGGTGGGGGGGGCACCGAGGGGGGGCATCCGGTGCGGCGCGGGCTCAGCAGGCCCCGCCGCCCATCCGCGCTACCTTTGGCCTGGCAGTCGGCGCAGAACTTGTTCTCGTCCTCCGCCAGCAGCCCGGCCAGCACCGCCTGGTAGCGCTCCACGTCCCGCACCGATTTTCCCGTCATGGCGCGGCCGGCGCTGCCCGCCCGCGGGTCACGGCCGGCCCGCCCGCTTCCTGCTTCCGGTATGGGCGGGGCTACGGCCGGGGGAGGAGCCAATCAGCGCCGGCCCCGCGCGGGAACACCGCCCCCGCGCGCCGCCGGCGCTCGGCGCTGATTGGCTGCGGCGCGGCGGCGGGAGCCAATGGGGAGAGAGGGTGGGGCCAGCGGGGTATGAATGGGGAGGGTCACGTGATGAGCGTGGGGGCGTGGGGACAAAGAGGGAGACAATGGGGGAATTTGGGGGGGACAATGGGGGGGTTCGGGGGGGACAAGGGGGGGATTCGGGGGGACAATGGGGGAATTTGGGGGGGACAGGCAGGGGATGGGGGAACCAGGGGTGCGGGGGTGCTGGCTGGGGGGTTTGGGTCGGGCTGAGGGGTGCTGGGTGGGAGTACAGGGATGCTGGATGGGGGTTTTGGGGGGCTCAGGGGTGCTGGGTGGGAGATTTTGGGGGGCTGGGGGGTGCTAGGATGCTGGGTGGGGGCCTAGAGATGCTGGATGTGGGGTTTGGGGGGCCCAGAGGTGCTGGGTAAGGAGTTGTGGGGGGCTCAGGGGTACAGGGATGCTGTATGGGGGTTCAGGAGTGCTGGGTGGGGGGTTTTGGGGGGCTCAGGGGTGCTGTGTGTGGGGTTTTGGGGGGCTCAGGGGTGCTGGATAAGGAGTTATGGAGGGCTCAGGGCTACAGGGATGCTGGGTGTGGGGTTTTGGGGAGCTCAGGGGTGCTGGGTGGGGGGGATTTTGGGGGGCTCGGGTGCGGGGTTTTGGGGGGCTCAGGGGTGCTGGGTGTGGGGTTTTGGGGGGCTCAGGGGTGCGGGGTGTTGGGGGCTCGGGTGCTGGGTGGGGGTTTTGGGGGCTCAGGGGTGCTGTGTGTGTGGGATTTTGGGGGGCTCGGGTGCTGTGTGTGGGGGATTTTGGGGGCTCAGAGGTGCTGGGTGGGGGGTTTGGGGGTCTCGGGTGCTGTGTGTGGGGGATTTGGGGGGGCTCAGGGGTGCTGGGTGCGGGGTTTTGGGGGGTTCAGGGATGCTGGATAAGGAGTTATGGAGGGCTCAGGGCCACAGGGATGCTGGGTGGGGTGTTTTGGGGGGCTCAGGGGTGCTGTGGGGGGGGGTTGGGGACTCAGGGGTGCTGTGGGGGGGGATTTTGGGGGGCTCAGGGGTGCTGGATAAGGAGTTATGGAGGGCTCAGGGCTACAGGGATGCTGGGTGTGGGGTTTCGGGGGGCTCAGGGGTGCTGGGTGCGGGGTTTTGGGGGGCTCAGGGGTGCTGGGTGCGGGGTTTTGGGGGGCTCAGGGGTGTTGTGTGTGGGGTTTCGGGGGGCTCAGGGGTGCTGGGTGGTGGCTGGGGGTGCTGTCCCTGGGCTGGAGGAGGACCTGGGGGTGCAGAGGAATGGTGGCCGTGCTGAGGAGAGAATTTCAGGATTGGCAGCACCCGAAAAGCTGGGATGAAATGAGCAATGGCATCGCCAGGAGACAAAAATCTGCCACTGGAGTTTCTCTGAGAACCACCCGGAATTACATAATCCTCCCCAAAGTGACACTCGTGTCCCAGAAAGGGACAGTGCCGGGACAGACCTGCCTCGGGCCCGAGCAGGAGCATCCCAGCAGCTCCGGGAGGGAGAGATCCAAAATAAAATGCTCCCAAAAACAAGACGCTCTCTTCTTTTTTACCTCAACCCCCAGGTTCTGGTGGAATTGCTTCCCTGTGCCAGGCTGGGACACGGAGAGACAAACCCAGCCCGGAGCGGGACATCACTGGTCCGTGCTGGGATGTCCCCGTGCCCGGCGGGGACAGTGCCCAGCCCTGAGCTGCTCCCGAAGCCCCGAGCCGCCCCAAAGGAGCTCAATCGGCGGCGGCGGAGGAGGAGGAGGAGGAGGATGAGGAGGAGGATGAGGAGGAGGATGAGGATGAAGATGAGGAGGAGGAGGAGGAGGAGGAGGAGGAGGAAGGGCCGGGATGAATCATGCCGTGCTCCCTGCGAACAGGGGCGGCTGCCGGCGGGGGCAGGAGGAGCTGGGGATGGGGGTGGGGATGGGGGTGGGGATGAGGGTGGGACATCCATCCCCCCCCGAACTGCCCCCGTGACCCCAGGCACAGCCCCCCTCCCTCCCGGTGCCGCTCCGGGGCATTCCCGGGGGTCACGGGGAAGGAATCGGGGCGGGAATTGGGGCAGGAGCCCCCCGGAGCCTTCCCGCGATGGCCCCGGGCCGACCCCACCGCGGGTGTGGGGGAACGGCAGCGCCAGCGCGGGGACCCGGTGGGACCGGGATGGCATCGAGGTGGGGACACCGCGGGGACATCCTGCCCGGGCTGGCCCCGCACAGCTCCAGCAGCGGCTCCCGAGCTCGTCCCTGTCCTGTCCCAGCTGTCATCTGTGCCAAACCCTCTGTCGCCATCGTGCCAAACCCTGTCCCCATCGTGCCACACCCTCTGTCCCCACCGTGCCAAATCCTGTCCCCATGGTGCCAAACCCTCTGTCCCCATCATGCCAAACCCTCTGTCCCCATCGTGCCAAACCCTCTGTCCCCATCGTGTCAAATTCTCTGTCCCTATCGTGTCAAATCCTGTCCCTATTGTACCAAACCCTCTGTCCCCATGGTGCCACATCCTCTGTCCCCATCATGCCAAACCCCGTGTCCCTATCGTGCCAAATCCTATCCCTATCGTGCCAAACCCTCTGTCCCTATCGTGCCAAACCCTCTGTCCCCATGGTGCTAAACTCTCTGTCCCCATGGTGCCACATCCTCTGTCCCCATGGTGCCACATCCTGTGTCCTTATCGTGCCAAACCCTCTGTCCCCATCGCGTCAAATTCTCTGTCCCCATCGTGTCAAATTCTCTGTCCCTATCGTGCCAAATCCTGTCCCTATCGTGCCACATCCTGTGTCCCCATGGTGCCACATCCTCTGCCCCCATCATGCCAAACCCTCTGTCCCCACCGTGCCAAAACCTCTGTCCCTATCGTGCCAAACTCTCTGTCCCAATGGTGCCAAACCCTGGGTCCCCATGGTGCCACATCTCTGTCCCTATCGTGCCAAACCCCTGTCCCCATCCAGCCCAAAACAGCCGCGGGCTCACCTGAGAGGGGCGGGGCCCTGCCCTCATCCCCTGCTCCATATTCATGAGCTCCTTCCGCCTCCTCCTCCTCCTCCTCCCCCGTCCCTCCCCCGTCCCGCTCGGTGTCCCTCCCGGTGTCCCTCCCTCTGTCCTGCTGGCACCTGAGCGCAGCGACTCGGGGCCGCGGCCGCTCGGTGCCAGCCGCGCTCGGTGCCATGGCCCGTGTCACCGCCGTGTCCCGTGTCACCGGCGTGTCCCGTGTCACCGCCGTGTCCCAGCTCTGGCTGCTGCTCCAAGCCTGCTGCCTCTGCCTGGCCCAGCTCGTGAGTGCCGCGCTCGATCGCGCTCCGCTCCGGGCGGGAATGGGGATGGAGAGGGATGGGAAAGGGATTGGGAAAAGGGATGGAAAAAAGGTGGAAGAGGGGTGGAAAAGGGGATGAAAAAAGGATGGAAAAAAGGATGGGAAAGGGGTGGGAAAGGGATTGGAAAAGGGATGGAAAATGGGATGGAAAAGGGGTGGAAAAGGGATTGGAAAAGGGATTGGAAAAGTGGATGGGAAAGGGATGGAAAAAAGGATGGAGAAGGGATGGAAAAGGGATGGGAAAGGGATTGGAAAAGGGGTGGAAAAGAGATGGAAAAGGGGTGGAAAAGAGATGGAAAAGGGGTGGAAAAGAGATGGAAAAGGGGTGGAAAAGGGGTGGAAAAGAGATTGGAAAAAGGATGGAAAAAAGGATGGGAAAGGGATGGAAAAGGGGATGGAAAAAAGATGGAAAAGATGAAAAGAGATGGGAAAGGGATGGAAAAGAGATGGAAAAGGGATTGGAAAAAGGATGGAAAAAGGGGTGGAAAAGAGGTGGGAAAGGGATGGAAAAGGGATGGAAAGAGACATTGCCCATCTCCACTCCTGGCAGAGCTGAGCGCTTGGGGCTCACTCCCCAGCTCTTTTCCCAGGGGTGCCCCATGGGGAGGGTGGAGCAGCCTCAGTCCTTCCCCGAGCCCTGAGCCGCCGGGGCCTCTCCTTTCCGAGCGGGGACTCGGAAATTCAGGATTAATTCACCTGGATTTTCCCTGTGGAGCAGCGGCGGGGGCTCTGTCTTTTCCCTGCTGGATCTTCTCCTTCCCACGGAAAATTCCTTTCTGCTTTCCCGGGATGTGCTGAGGGTCTGAGGGGGGCTGGGGGGGCTCTGACCCTCCCGGGGTTGGGGTTCAGGGGTCCCCGTGGGCTCTCCACACTCACCCAGGGCTGGGAGAAAATGGATCTGGAGAAAGGGAAGGTGAGCCCTGGAGAGGGACAGGCAGTGTTCCCCCTGGGGTCCCACCTGGGAAAACTCCCCCTGCAAAAAAACCCCAAAAAACCCCCCAAAAAATAACAAAAAAAACCCCCAAACAAAAAAATCCCCAAAACAAACACCCCCCCAAAAAAACCCAAAAACCAAAAAAACCCAAACAAAACAAACAAAAAAAAAAGAACAAAAACAAGAAACCCCAAAAAAACCCCAAAACAGAAAAAAAAAAAAAAAAAAGGGGAAAAAAAAAAAGGAAAAAAAAATCAGATTTTTACAGAAGATTTTTGGAAAATATTTCCACGTGGCTCCTGAGCTGCCTGTTGGAAAATGGGGGGCAGCTCCTTCCTAAAAAAAATAAAACCCCAAGGATCCCCGTGGGGCCAGGGGAGCAGAGCGAGGGGGATGTGGGAACTTCGGGAACAAGGAACCCTTTGGAATGTGCTCCTCGGGCAGGACAAAGGTGCCATTCAGGGGTGCTCCGGCGATCGGGACTCGCTCCCTCCCCGGCTGCAGGGACTGATCCAAGGTGGAGCCACGGCTCTCCTGAATTTACATTAAATTTACTTTAGATTTATATTAAAATTTACATTAAATTTATATGAAATTTATATCAGAATTTACATTAGATTTATATTAGAATTTACATTAAATTTCTATTAAATTTATATCAGAATTTACATTAAATTTATATGAAATTTGTATCAGAATTTACATTAAATTTATATTAGAATTTACATTAAATTTCTATTAAATTAATATCAGAATTTACATTAAATTTATATTAGAATTTACAATAAATTTCTATTAAATTCATATCAGAATTTACATTAAATTTATATGAAATTTATATCAGAATTTACATTAAATTTATATTAGAATTCACATTAAATTTCTATTAAATTCATATCAGAATTTACATTAAATTTATATTAGAATTTACATTAAATTTCTATTAGAATTTACATTAAATTGATATGAAATTTATATCAGAATTTACATTAAATTGATATTATGTGTATATGAGATTTATATTATATTTATATGAGATTTACATTAGATTTATATTAGATTTATATTAGATTTATTAAATTTATATCAGATTTTACATTAAATTTATATGATATGTATATGAGATTTATATGATATTTATATGAGATTTATATGATATTTATATGAGATTTACATTAGATTTATATTAGATTTATTAAATTTATATCAGAATTTACATTAAATTTATATGATATTTATATGATATTTATATGATATTTATATGATATTTATATGATATTTATATGAGATTTACATTAGATTTCTATGAGATTTCTATTAAATTTATATTAAATTTCCATTTTTTCCCCCGTTTTTCCCGCTAAATTTCTATTTCTGATTTAAAATAACGCAGCCAGGCAGGCTGGAGGAGCCGCAGGAGCAGAGCCCAGCCCTGCCCGGTCCCCATTTCCAGGAGCACCGCGGGTTGAGGCTCCAGGGCTGGAATCTCTTCCCCCGCCAGGATAACAGAGAGCTCTTTGCCGAGCGCTGTGCAAACCTCCCAGCTCGGGGAGCTTCCCTGAATGAAGCTTTTGTGCAGAGCCTGGGAGCGCAGCCAGCCCGGAGCGGGGAGAGCTGCACCGAGGGGCTGGGGGTCCTCACCTCATCCTGGGGATGCGGGCAGCTCAATCCACCCAGAAATCCCAGAAATGATCCCAGAAATAATCCCAGAAATCCCAGCAATGATCCCAGAAGTGATCCCAGAAATCCCAGAAATAATCGCAGAAATAATTGCAGAAATCCCAGAAATAATCGCAGAAATAATCCCAGAAATGAACCCAGAAATGATCCCAGAAATAATCCCAGAAATCCCAGCAATGATCCCAGAAATGATCCCAGAAATCCCAGAAACAATCCCAGAAATTATCCCAGAAATCGCAGAAATAATCACAGAAATAATCACAGAAATCCCAGAAATAATTGCAGAAATAATCGCAGAAATAATCGCTGAAATAATCCCAGAAATCCGAGAAATAATCCCAGAAATCCCGGAAATAATTCCAGAAATAATCCCAGAAATCCCAGAAATAATTTCAGAAATAATCGCAGAAATAATCCCAGAAATCCCAGAAATAATCGCAGAAATAACCCCAGAAATGATCCCAGAAATGCCAGAAATAATTGGAGAAATAATCGCAGAAATCCCAGAAAAAACCCCAGAAATAATCCCAGAAATCCCAGAAATAACCCCAGAAATCCCAGAAATGATCCCAGAAATCCCAGAAATAACCCCAGAAATCCCAGAAATAACCCCAGAAATCCCGCTCGGAGCTCGGAGCTCAGAGGGGCCTTTGGAAGTGCTGCTGTCACCCCACGGAGACCCCAATCTGTTGGGAGAGGAGCCCTGGGAGTGCCAGGGAAAGAGGGACAGGGATGGGGGAAAATTCTGCCATTCCATGGAGATCCCAATCTGTTGGGAGAGGAGCCCTGGGAGGGAGAGGGAAAGAGGGACAGGGATGGGGGAAAATTCTGCCATACCATGGAGACCCCAATCCATAGGGGCAGGAGATCCTTGCACACCAGGGAAAGGGGGAGCAGAGTTGGGGTGAAATCTTTGCCATCACCCCATGGAGACCCCGATCCAGTGGGACAGGAGATCCTTGGACACCAGAGAAAGAGGGAACAGAGATGGGGGAAAAACTCTGCCATCATCCCACGGAGACCCCAATCCATGGGGGCAGGAGCCCTGGGAGGGAGAGGGAAAGAGGGAACGGAGATAAGGTGGAAATGTTATCCCATAGAAACCCCACTGCATTGGGATTGGAGCCCTGGGAGTGAGAGGGGGAGCAGAGATGGGGGAAAATCTTTGCCATCCCACCGAGACCCCGATCCATAGGGGCAGGAGCCCTGGGAGTGAAAAAGGGAACAGAGATGGGGTAAAAACTGCCATCACCCCATAAAGACCCCACTCCAGTGGGACAGGAGCCCTGGGAGTGCCAGGGAAAGAGGGAGAGAGATGGGGGAAAAACTCTGCCATCCCATGGGGACCCCAATCTGTCCAGGGAGGAGATTTTTGGACACCAGGGAAAGAAATGGGGTAAAATCTTTGCCATCACCCCACGGAGACCCCGATCCATAGGGGCAGGAGCCCTAGGAGTGAGAGGGAAAGAGGAACAGAGACGGGGGGAAAAATTCTGCCATCCCATGGAGACCCTGATCTGTCCAGGAAGGAGATTTTTGGACACCAGGGAAAGGGGGAGCAGAGTTGGGGTAAAAATTCTGCCATCCCACAGAGACCCCGATCCATAGGGGCAGGAGATCCTTGGACACCACAGAAAGAGGGAACAGAGATGGGATAAAAACTCTTGCCATCCCACAGAGACCCCAGTCTGTCCAGGCAGGAGATCCTTGGACACCAGGGAAAGAAATGGGGTAAAATCTTTGCCATCACCCCACGGAGACCCCGATCCATAGGGGCAGGAGATCCTTGGACACTACAGAAAGAGGGAACGGAGATGAGAAGGGAAAGAGGGAACGGAGATGGGATAAAATCTCCACCATCCCATGCAGACCCCGCTGTGTTCCCCGCGGACAGCAGAGGGAAGAAACGCTGTGCGCAGCGATGAGGAGCTGATCCCGGATCCCCTGGGATTTCCCTGGGATTCCCCAGGATCTGAGCCCTCGGGGTGCTCTCCACTGACCCCGAGCCGCTCCCGCAGGGTTTGGGGTCATTCCTGACGCGGATCCCATCCTTTTTTCCCGCAGCGAGGGCCGCCAGGAGAGCCCGGCCCGAGAGGACCCCCCGGTCCCCCAGGAGTGCCGGGAGCCGATGGCATCGACGTGAGACCCCGGGAGGGGACAAAGGGGACATTGTGGGGGCGCGCGGGGCTGTCCCACTCCTGCTTTAGGGCGGGCGGAGAATCCCAAATCCTGCTGGAGCACAGATTCTGTGCCCCAAAAAAATCTGGGGAATTGGGGATTGGTTTTTGGGGATGGAGAGCGGAGGAGGCTGGGAGGGGTTGGGGTGGGGTCTGGGATCAGGAGATCCCGGGGGGATTCCCGCAGGGGATTGGGGCTCTGGGTCCTGCGGGGGCTGTGGGGTGGGGCCCGAGCAGAGGGGGGAGCAGAAAGGGAATTTCTCCGGGATGTGGGGTTATTTTGGGGTTATTCTGGGGTTATTTTGGGGTTATTTTAGGATTATTTTGGGGTTATTTTGGGGTTATTCTGGGGTTATTTTGGGGTTATTCTGGGGTTATTTTAGGATTATTTTGGGGTTATTTTGGGGTTATTTATACCGAGGAGAGCTGCAGCCTTTTGGAAAGTCCAGCACAGCCCCAGCACAACCTTCACAAAACCTCTCGCACAAAATCCCAGTAAAACCCTCACAAACCCTGCACGAGCCCCAGCACAACCCTCACAAACCCCAAAAAAACCCCAAAAAACCACTCACAACCCTCACAAATCCCAAAAAACCCCCAGCACAGTGCTCACAAAATTCCCCTCACAAATCCCAGTACAACCCTCACAAACCCCCCCCAAAAAACCACTCACAACCCTCACAAACCCCAGCGCAACCCTCAAAAAACCCCAAAAAACCCCTCACAAAACCCCAACTAAACCCTCACAAAACCCTCCCAAAATCCCCAAAAAACCCCAAAAAATCCTCCCAAAACCCCCAAAAAACCCTCATAAAAACCCACAAAACCCCTCCCAAAACCCTAAAAAAGCCCTCACAAAACCCCAAAAAAACCCTCACAAAACCCCAATAAAACCCTCCCAAAACCCAAAAAACCCTCCCAAAACCCCCAAAAAACCCTCATAAAACCCAAAAAACCCTCACAAAATCAAAAACCCTCCCAAAACCCAAAAAAAAACCCTCCTAAAATCAAAAAAACCCTCACAAAACCCCAAAAAACCCCTCCCAAAACCCCACTAAAACCCTCATAAAATCCAAAAAACCCTCACAAAACCCCATAAAAACCCTCACAAAACACCACTAAAACCCTCCCAAAAAACCCCTCACAAACCCCCTTTCACAACCCTCGCAAAACCCCAAAAAACCCTCCCAAAATCCAAAAAACCCTCGCAAAACCCCAATAAAACCCTCACAAAATCCAAAAAACCCTCACAAAATCAAAAAAACCCTCACAAAACCCCAAAAAATCCTCACAAACCCCAATAAAACCTCACAAAATCCCAGCTCAACCCTCACCAAACCCGAATAAAACCCTCACAAAATCCAAAAAACCCTCCCAAAACCCCCAATAAAACCCTCATAAAACCCAAAAAACCCTCCCAAAACCCCACAAACCGCCCCCCAAAATCCCACTAAAACCCTCCCCAAACCCCAATAAAACCCCACTAAAACCCTCCCCAAACCCCACCGCCCTCTCCCCACACCCCTGGATCCTGTGGGGTCCCGCGGCGCAGGGACCCCAACCCCACCGGAGTGGCTCTGTGGGGTCACCCATCCCTGTCCCCCTGTCCCCTCCGCAGGGTGACAAAGGCCCCGCTGGCGCCCGCGGCTCCCCGGTGAGTACCCCACCCACCCCAAACCCCCGACCCCGACCCCGACCCCGCTCCTTCCGCGGCTCCCGACCCCACTGTTCCTCTTTTCCAGGGAGCCAAGGGTGACCCCGGAGCCCCCGGCGCCGATGGCCCCCCAGGGAGGCCGGGAATCGACGTGAGTGCTGGCGCTGTCCCCACGCTGTCCCCGAGGCCAGCGGGGTCACAGCCTCTTGTCCCCAAAAAACGAGCCCAGATCGCTTTGGGACAGAGCCTTGGGGATCCCAAATGAGCTCGGGGAGAGTTTCTGCCACCCCTTCTCACCATGGGAATCCCAAATGAGCTCGGGAAAGCTCCTGCCACCCCTTCCCACCATGGGAATCCCAAATGGGTTCAGGAAGAGTTTCTGCCACTCCTTCCCACCTTTGGGATCCCAAATAGGTTCAGGAAGAGTTTCTGCCACCCCCTCCCACCTTGAGAATCCCAAATGAGCTCAGGAAGAGTTTCTGCCACCCTTTCCCCCCATGGGAATCCCAAATGGGTTCAGGAAGAGTTTCTGCCACCCCTTCCCACCTCTGGAATCCCAAAAGATCTCAGGAAGAATTTCTGGCACCCCTTCCCACCTTTGGGATCCCCAAAAAGCTCAGGAAGAGTTTCTGCCACCCCATCCCAACTTTGGGATCCCTAAAGAACTTGGGAATTGTTTCTGCCACTCCTTCCCACCTTGGGAATCCCAAATGAGCTTGGGAATTGTTTCTGCCGTCCCTTCTCACCTTGAGAATCCCAAATGAGCTCGGGAAAGCTCCTGCTGCCCCTTCCCACCTTTGGGATCCCAAATGAGCTCGGGAAGAGTTTCTGCCGCCCCTTCTCACCTTTGGGATCCCAAAAGATCTCAGAAAGATTTTCTGCCACCCCTTCCCACCTTTGGGATTCCAAATGAGCTCCGGAAGAGTTTCTGCCACTCCTTCCTACCTTTGGAATTCCAACAGAGCTTCTGCCACCCCTTCCCAACTTTGGGATCCCTAAAGAACTTGGGAATTGTTTCTGCCACTCCTTCCCACCTTGGGAATCCCAAATGAGCTCGGGAAGAGTTTCTGCCGTCCCTTCTCACATTGGGAATCCCAAATGAGCTCAGGAAAGCTCCTGCCACTCTTTCCCACCATGGGAATCCCAAATGGGTTCAGGAAGAGTTTCTGCCACTCCTTCCCACCTTTGGGAATCCCAAATGAGCTCCGGAAGAGTTTCTGCCACTTCTTCCTGCCTTTGGAATTCCAACAGAGTTTCTGCCACCCCTTCCCACCTTTGGGATCCCAAATGAGCTCGGGAAGAGCTTCTGTTGCCCTTTCCCATCTTGGGAATTCCAACAGAGCTTCTGCCACCCCTTCCCAGCTCTGGGATCCCTAAAGATCTTGGGAATTGCTTCTGCCACCCCCTCCCACCTCTGGAATTCCAGCAGAGCTTGGGAAGAGTTTCTGTCACCCCTTCCCACCTTTGGGATCCCAAAAGATCTCAGGAAGAGCTCCTGTTACCCTTTCCCACCTCCGGAATTCCAGCAGAGCGCGGGCAGAGCTCTCCCTGTTCCCTGCAGGATAATCACGAAGCAATTCCGTGTCCCCCGCTGTCCCCACCTCCTTGGCACGGCCTGGGCACAGGGGGTGGCACGGAGGGGACAGAGCTGTCCTGGTTGGGGTCTCAGGGCTGTGGGATGGCTTTGGGGGGCTCCTGCCCCATCCCAGCGGATAAAACCGGGATCAGGGATGGGCTGTGCCCCCCACGATGAGCCCAGGGGTGGGGGTGTCCCTGTGCCGGGGGGGCTTGGGGACAGGGACAGCCACAAATCCCACCCTGGGCCCTCCGGGTGGGCTCAGCCCAGAGAACATTCCCGGCTGGAGAGCAGTGGGAATGGGAATGGGAATGGGAACGGGAATGGGAATGGGAATGATTGGGAATGGGAACGGGAATGGGAATGGGAATAACCCCCGGGTCTGTTCCCTGCAGGGCCTGACAGGAGCCAAAGGGGAGCCAGGACCCATCGGCAGACCTGGAACGAAAGTGAGTGAGGGCAGCTCCGGGACCCCACATTCCCGGGATCCCACCTTCCTGGGATCCAACATTTCCAGGATCCCACCTTCCCAAGTCCCCACATTCCCAACTTCCCACCTTTCCAGGCTCCTCTATTCCCAGGCTTCTGTATTCCCAGGCTCCCACATTCCCAGGATCCCACATTCCCAGGCTCCCACATTCCCAGGATCCCGCCCTTCCAGCATCCACTATTCCCAGGATCCCACATTCCCAGGTTCCCACACTCTCCAGTTCCTGCATTCCCAGGCTCCCCCATTCCCAAGATCCCACATTCCCAGGATCCTGCATTCCCAGGATCCCACACTCTCCACTTCCCACATTCCCAGGCTCCCACACTCAAGTTCCCCATTCCCAGGATCCCACATTCCCAGGCTCCCACATTCCCAGGCTCCCACACTCTCCAGTTCCTGCATTCCTGGGCTCCCACATTCCCAGGATCCCACTCTCTCCAGTTCCCACATTCCCAGGATCCCACACTCCCAGGATCCCACTCTCTCCAGTTCCCACATTCCCAGTCTCCCGCCTGCCCCCCCAGACCATCCCAGGGCTCTGGAAAGATCCATGGATGCAGAACTGGGCTGATGGAGTTTTCAGCCCCGAGGCTGCATCCAGGGATGGGGAATTTCCCCTCTGGAGGAGCACACCCTCCCTCCCCAGCTCCTGACTGTTCCCTTCTGTCCCGGCAGGGCCAGCCTGGACTCCCCGGCCCTCCAGGGCTCCCTGTGAGTATTCCCTGCTCCCACGGGTGGGCGGGAGTGGGGCGGGGACCCCCAAATTCCCCCCTCGGAGGTGGGGTGGGAACCGCCCTGCTGGGGGTGGGAATTCTGCAGGATTTGGGGAATTTGGACCAACGGGATCTTTCTTTTTCTTGCAGGGTCCTTCCCTGCCAGGACCCCCTGTAAGTGCCACACTGGAGCTGGGGTGGGAGATCGGGAATTCTGCTGGGAACTCTGCTGGGAATCCTGCTGGGAATTCTGCTGGGAATCCTGCTGGGAATTCTGCTGGGAATTCCGCTGGGAATCCTGCTGGGAATCCTGCTGGGAATTCCGCTGGGAATCCTGCTGGGAATCCTGCTGGGAATCCTGCTGGGAATTCTGCTGGGAATCCTGCTGGGAATTCTGCTGGGAATTCCGCTGGAGGAGCTCCATCCCAAGGGGAGAGGTCGGGATGGGACCTCTCTCATTCCATGGATTTCTCTCCCTTCTCCCTCAGGGCCTTCCAGGCCAGGTTGGACTTCCAGGGGAGATTGGAGTGCTGGGACCCAAGGTGAGGAGGGAAAAACTTCTGCCAGGATCTGCTTCTCTCAGGGAATCAGGGATCATCCCAAAATGTGGGACAGGAGGGTGGGGATGTCCCCGTTCCTGCTGGGACAGCCTGGCTCTCCGGGTCTCCACCTCCCCATCCCAAAATCTCTTTCCTGGCATTGTTCTTTCCTAGGGTGACCCTGGACCCGACGGCCCCAGAGGACCCCCGGGCCCTCCAGGGAAACCTGTGAGTATCTCCCAGCACCTCCTGCAGGAGGGAGAGCCTTCCCGGCCTCATTCCAGGGGTTGGGGCTGGAATTCAGGGATGGGGACAGGTGGCCCTGCTCAGGAAGCCACCACGGGAAGACCCCCTGGACTCCCACTGCCATGGTTCCCATTTTCCTCTTCCCTTTCCCCTTCTCTTTCTTTCCCTTTCCCTTTCCCTTTCCCTTTCCCTTTCCCTTTCCCTTTCCCTTTCCCTTTCCATTTCCCTTTCCCTTTTTCCCTTCCCTGGGTCCAGCCCCAGCCCCAGAGCGAGGGGCTCCCCTCCCACCCCATTCCCTGCTCCCATAAGCCCATCCCAAAGTCAAATCCTGGAATGCCGAGGGTCTCCTTCCTTAAATCCCGGAATTCTGAAGGTCTCCTCCCTTAAATCCTGGAATTCTGAGGGTCTCTTCCCTTAAATCCCAGAATTCTGAGGGTCTCCTTCCTTAAATCCCGGGATTCTGAGGCTCTCCTCCCTTAAATCCCGGGATTCTGAGGCTCTCCTCCCTTAAATCCTGGAATTCTGAGGCTCTCCTCCCTTAAATCCCGGAATTCTGAGGGTCTCCTCCCTTAAATCCCGGAATTCTGAGGCTCTCCTTCCCTGCAGGGGCTCCCGGGACACCTCCAAGGCCTGGAAGGCAGCGCTGATTTCCTGGTGAGAGGACATTTCCCGCGGGGTCCTTGTCCCCGCCGTGTCCCACAGCCCTCCCTCCCTTCCCAGGCTTTTCCAGGTCCTCTCCCGACCCCTCCTTGTCCTTCCTGTCCCCGCAGTGCCCGACCAGCTGTCCCCCGGGTCCCAAGGGCCCCCAGGGACTGCAGGGATTGAAGGTAAGGAATTCCTGGAGCTGCCGGGGGGGACAAACGGGGATTGTCACCTCTGGGATGGGCAGGGAAACCTGTGAAATCCCCAAAATTGGGGGGTTCTGACACCCCAATGTCACCTGTGGGGTTCTGAGCCCTCCCAATGTCACCTGTGGGATCCTGAGCCACCCCCTAATGTCACCTGTGGGGTTCTGAGTCACCCCAATGTCCCCAGTGGGATTCTGACCCACCCCACTCCCCCAATGTCAACTGTGGGATCCTGAGCCACCCCCTAATGTCACCTGTGGGATTCTGACCCCTCCATGTCACCTGTGGGGTTCTGACACTCCAATGTCACCTGTGGGATTCAGAGCCCTCCCAATGTCACCTGTGGGATCCTGAGCCACCCCAATGTCACCTGTGGGATCCTGACCCCCGAATGTCACCTGTGGGATCCTGACCCCCCAAGGTCACCTGTGGGATTCTGAGCCCTCCCAATGTCACCTGTGGGATCCTGAGCCACCCCCTAATGTCACCTGTGGGATTCTGACCCCTCCATGTCACCTGTGGGGTTCTGACACTCCAATGTCACCTGTGGGATTCAGAGCCCTCCCAATGTCACCTGTGGGATCCTGAGCCACCCCAATGTCACCTGTGGGATCCTGACCCCCGAATGTCACCTGTGGGATCCTGACCCCCCAATGTCACCTGTGGGATTCTGAGCCCTCCCAATGTCACCTGTGGGATTCAGAGCCCTCCCAATGTCACCTGTGGGGTTCTGACCCTTCCATGTCCCCTGTGGGATACTAAGCCACCCCCTGATGTCACCTGTGGGATTCTGACCCTCCAATGTCACCTGTGGGATTCTGAACCATCCCCGTGTCACCTGTGGGATCCTGAGCCCCCCCAATGTCACCTGTGGGATTCTGACCCCTGCATGTCCCCAGTGGGATCCTGAGCCCCCCCAATGTCACCTGTGAGATTCTGAGCCACCCAATGTCACCTGTGGGGTTCTGAGCCCTCCATGTGCCCTGTGGGGTTCTGAGCCCTCCCAATGTCCCCAGTGGGATTCTGACCCACCCCACTCCCCCAATGTCACCTGTGGGATCCTGAGCCCCTCAATGTCACCTGTGGGTTTCTGAACCATCCCCGTGTCACCTGTGGGATCCTGACCCCCCAATGTCACCTGTGGGATCCTGACCCCCCAATGTCACCTGTGGGATCCTGAGCCACCCCAATATCCCCAGTGGGATTCTGAGCCATCCCACTCCCCCAATGTCACCTATGGGATTCTGACCCCCCAATGTCACCTGTGGGATCCTGAGCCACCCCCTAATGTCCCCAGTGGGATCCTGAGCCCCCCAGCATCCCCACTGGGCACCCCACGTGCTGGCCGGGTGGCCCTGGGGGACATTCCCACCGGGCTGGTGCCACCCCCTGCTGCTTCCCAGGGATTTTCCTCAGTTTCCCTCTCCACCCTCAGGGACACAGAGGCCGCCCCGGAGCCCTCGGAGAGCCCGGAAAGCAGGGAGGGCAGGTGAGTTTTCCAGAAGGATCCCATAGGATCCCAGCAGGATCCCAACAGGATCCCAGCTGGATCCAGGTGTGGCTGCCTCTGGAGAGCTGGAAAGGGATCAGGGGAAGGGGTTTGGGGAAAAGGGAAGGAAAAGGGAAGGAAAAGGGAAGGAAAAGGGAAGGAAAAGGGAAGGAAAAGGGAAGGAAAAGGGAAGGAAAAGGGAAGGAAAAGGGAAGGAAAAGGGAAGGAAAAGGGAAGGAAAAGGGAAGGAAAAGGGAAGGAAAAGGGAAGGAAAAGGGAAGGAAAAGGAGAGGAGAGGAGAGGAGAGGAGAGGAGAGGAGAGGAGAGGAGAGGAGAGGAGAGGAGAGGAGAGGAGAGGAGAGGAGAGGAGAGGAGAGGAGAGGAGAGGAGAGGAGAGGAGAGGAGAGGAGAAGGAAAGGAGAAGGAAAGGAGAAGGAAAGGAGAAGGAAAGGAGAAGGAAAGGAGAAGGAGAAGGAAAAAATGGGAACCATGAGAGTGGGAGACCAGGGGGGTCTTCCCATGGTGGCTCCCTGGGCAGGGCCACCTGTCCCCATCACTGTTGTGTCCCCAGGGTGCTCTGTCCCCGCTGTCCCCTCAACATTCCCTGTTCTCTCCATCCCCAGGGCCCCAAGGGCGACGTCGGTGCCTCTGGAGAACAAGGAGTGCCAGGCCCCCCGGTAACACCTCCATCCCTCTTCTCCTCTGTCCCCTGAAGGCCCCAGGAACTTTAGGGTTGTCCTTGTCCCAGACCCCAGGGAGGTGACACCGCCGTGTCCCCGCTCCCAGCAAATCCTCCATCCCATCCATGGATGCCACCACCTCTCCCCACGGAAAACTCCATGGGCACCTGGGTTGTTAGCAGGGATAATTCTGGATAAATCCCTGCTGTCCCTTGAGTCCCCCTTGCCCCGGGGCTGAGGGAATTAGAGCTGCTGGAATTCTCGGAGCGCTTTGAAGATGAAAAGCAATTACTGGGCTGAGCCCTCCGTCCCGGGAAAGGGCAAAACCGCTTTGAAGCCAAGGGCTCTGGCACAGGGAAGCGGCTCCAGTTGGGGCCCGCGGGAGTTATGGAATCGACAGCTGGAAAAGCACCTGGTGGGGGGCTCTGGAATTAGGAGGGACTCGAATTCCTCGTGTTTGGCGAAGCCGGTGGATTCCCTGCGCCATTTTTGCTGTAATTGCTGCTTTCTCCTGAGCTGCTCCCGGGGGTTTCTCCACCTGAACCAGCTGTGGTTTCCTTCCTTGGGGGGTTTTTCCACCTCAACTGGCATTGGTTTCCTTCCCTGAGGGTCTCTCCACCTGAACTGGCTGTGGTTTCCTTCCCTGAGGGTCTCTCCACCTGAACTGGCTGTGGTTTCTTTCCCAGTGGGTTTTTTCACCTGAACTGGCTGGGGTTTCCTTTCCTGGCTGTGGTTTCCTTCCCTGGGGATTTTTTCACCTGACCCGGCTGTGATTTCCTTCCTTGGGGGGTTTCTCCACCTGCACTGGCTGTGGTTTCTTTCCCAGTGGGTATTTTCACCTGAACTGGCTGTGGTTTCCTTCCCTGGGTTTTTTCACCTGAACCGGCTGTGGTTTCCTTCCTCGGGGGTTTCTCCACCTGAACCAGCCGTGGTTTCCTTCCCTGGCTGTGGTTTTCTTTCCTGGGGTATTCTCCACCTGACCCGACTGTGATTTCCTTCCTTGGGGGGTTTCTCCACCTGCACTGGCTGTGGTTTCTTTCCCAGTGGGTTTTTTCACCTGAACCGGCTGTGTTTTCCTTCCCCAGCTGTAGTTTCCTTCCTGGAGTTTTCTCCACCTGAACTGGCTGTGGTTTCCTTCCCTGGGGGTTTCTCCACTTGACCCAGCTGTGGTTTCTTCCCTGCAGGGACCTCAGGGCCTGAGGGGCTATCCTGGCATGGCAGGACCCAAGGGTGAGACGGTGAGTGCCGCTGGGATCTGGGATCAGGGCTCCAGATCCCATGGAGACACTTCCCGGGAGCATCCCACCGTGCTGGGCCATCTCAAGGATCTGGATGGATTGGGATGGGAGGAATTGACCCCTGCGTGTTTCATTTCCAGGGTCCAGCTGGCTACAAGGGCATGGTGGGCAGCATCGGAGCAGCCGGGCGGCCGGTGGGTGCCCCCTCACCCCTGGGTGCTGTCTGACCCCATTTCCCCTACTCAATCCTTGCTTTCCTCCTTTCCAGGGCAGGGAAGGCCCCAAGGGACCACCGGGGGACCCTGGTGAGAAGGGAGAGCTGGTAGGTGACCCCAGCGTCCCCTTTCCCCCAGCCTGGCACCGTTCCCGCGTGGAAAAGGGCAGGACGCTGCCACTTGTCCCCTCCTGCTCTAGGGTGGCCGCGGCATCAGGGGACCGCAGGGTGACATCGGCCCCAAGGGGGAGAACGTGAGTGTGGAATGAGCCCCTTGTCCCCGCCTGTCCCACCCCGTGTCCCCCTCCAGGCCTGGAGTGTGCCTTGCCCTTCCCACCTTTTTTGTGTCCCCACCACGAACCTTTGAGGTGTCCCACGAGTGACTCTTCCTTCCTCCTCCTGCAGGGACTCCCGGGCATCGACGGCAAGGATGGCACCCCAGGGATCCCGGGGGTGAAGGTGAATGGCACACGGAATAAGGGGAATGGCAAATGGGATAATGGGAATGGCGAATGGGATAATGGGAATGGCGAATGGAATAATGGGAATGGCAACTGGAATAATGGGAATGGCAAATGGAATGGTGGGAATGGCGAATGGAATAATGGGAATGGCAAATGGAATAATGGGAATGGCAAATGGAATAAGGGGAATGGCGAATGGAATAATGGGAATGGCGAATGGAATGGTGGGAATGGCAAATGGAATGGTGGGAATGGCAAATGGAATGGTGGGAATGGCAAATGGAATAATGGGAATGGCGAATGGAATGGTGGGAATGGTGAATGGAATAATGGGAATGGCAAATGGAATAAGGGGAATGGCAAATGGAATAATGGGAATGGCAAATGGAATAAGGGGAATGGTGAATGGAATGGTGGGAATGGCGAATGGAATAATGGGAATGGCAAATGGAATGGTGGGAATGGTGAATGGAATGGTGGGAATGGTAAATGGAATGGTGAGAATGGTGAATGGAATAATGGGAATGGTGAATGGAATAATGGGAATGGCAAATGGGATAAGGGGAATGGCGAATGGAATAATGGGAATGGTGAATTGAATAATGGGGATGGTGAATGGAATAATGGGGATGGCGAATGGGATAAAGGGAATGGTAGCTGGAATAACGGGAATGGCGAATGGAATAATGGGAATGGTGAATGGAATAATGTCCCCTGGGCAGTGTCCCCCCCTTGCCCACCTGTGGACACCCCATTCCTGGTGACATTCCCGGTGACATTCCCTCTGCTCCCCGCAGGGTGGCACGGGACAGGCCGGACGCCCGGGAACGCCGGGACACCGGGGACAAGCCGTGAGTGCAGGACCCCCCAGGCTGTCCCCTGAGGGGTGCCACCCCCGTGCCAGGGGACACTGAGCCGTGCCCGTGCTTGATCCCACCTCTGTTTCCTTAGGGATTGCCGGGCCAGCCGGGGAGCAAAGGTGGCCCGGGTGACAAGGTGGGTGTCACCTCTGAGCAGCTCCTGCCCCCTCCCTGTCCCCTCCCTGTCCCCGTGTCCCTGACTCACCTCTCTCTCTGTTCCCAGGGTGAAGCAGGACCTCGGGGCCACCCCGGTGTCACCGGTGCCCCAGGGCAGCTCGTGAGTACCGCAATGTCCCCTCGCTGTCCCTTCTGATGTCCCTGTGTCCCTCCGGGGACAGCCTCGGGCTTGTTCTCGCTCTTTCCCCTTTTTTTCCGTTTCCTGCAAAAAAAAAGGTGGAATTGGGCACTTTGTTCCCTCTCTGCTCCTCACGGGAGTCCCTCCTGGTCGCTGCTGCAGCCCAAATCCTCGGCCACCCTGCGGTGGTGACAAGGACAGGGCCACGCGTCCCTCGGGGAAGGACGAGGAGCCTGTGGATCCCATTTCTCTGGGATTTTCTTTCCCGTTTTTAGGGCGAGCCCGGACCGCGGGGTGAGCAGGGCCCGCAGGGTGTCCCCGGGATGAAGGTGAGCTGGGGACACCGCGGGGGTGTGACCGTGCCGGGGGGGTGGCCCTGACCCTGCTCCTTTCCCGGCTATCCCCAGGGTGACCGTGGTGAGCGAGGCCTCGTGGGGCCCCACGGCGAGCCGGGCAGAGCGGTGAGTTGTCCCCAAAGCGGGGAGATGTCCCCAAAGCTGGGAGATGTCCCCAAAACCGGGGAGATGTCCCCAAAGCTGGGAGATGTCCCCAAAGCTGGGAGATGTCCCCAAAGCCGGGAGATGTCCCCAAAGCTGGGAGTTGTCCCCAAAGCCAGAGAGATGTCCCCAAAGCTGGGGAGTTGTTCCCAAAGCTGGGAGATGTCCCCAAAGCCAGGCTGGGACATGGAGAATGCCCTGAGTTGTCCCTAAAGCTGGTGAGCTGTCCCCAAAGATGGGCTGGGACATGAGGGATGCTCTGAGCTGTCCCTAAATCCGGGCTGGGACATGGGAAATGCCCTGAGTTGTCCCCAAAGCTGGTGAATTGTCCCCAAATCCAGGCTGGGACATGGGGAAGGCTCTGAGCTGTCCCCAAAGCCAGGCTGGGACATGGGGGATGCTCTGACTTGTCCCCAAAGCTGATGAATTGTCCCCAGATCCAGGCTGGGACACGGGGGACACTCAGCCCCGGGATGGGGGACGCTGATCCCGGCTCAGTGGGATCAGTGGGACACAGCCAGCCCTGTCCCTTTGATCTCTCTGGGGTCAGTGCCATGCCTGTCCCACTGCCGGCCTGAGGGATTAGGGAATAACTCAGGGATTAGTGGGACCACGCTGGGACAGGAATTTCCGCCCAGTCCCTCTCCAGAGCTTTCCTGCAGTGAAGAAATGACCAAAAAATTACTTTTGTTGCCTTTCCCGGAGATAGGAATCCATCCCTGGAAGATCCCCCACTCTTGGCACAGCTCTTTAGGGTTTTGTGCCCTGTCCCACTCAGAGCTGCGATTTAGGGAATGTTGGGATGCCGGGACCAGCAGGAGGATGGGGAACTGCCTGTGCACCCGTGGGGGGAATTCCCTGATTTTTTCCTCTCATTTTCCCATATTCCTTGGATTTCCAGGGGCCGAAGGGCGAGCAGGGCCCACCAGGGATCCCAGGACCCCAAGGCTTGCCGGGAGTCAAAGGAGACAAGGTGACAGCTCCCGTCCTGGGGTCGGGGTTGGGGACACTGCCCCGAGCTGGGCTGATCCCATTTTTCCTTTCTCCAGGGTTCCCCAGGGAAAACCGGCCCCAAAGGCAGCGTTGTGAGTCCATCCCGGGCTGGGACTGGGGCTTTACAAAGCTGGGTCTAACACCTTCTCCGTGAATTCCCCCCACATCCCAGAGGGGAGAATTCCCGGAGAAATTCTCTCTGAAACTGAGAAATCTTGGAGCTGCAGAGGGTGGGAGGGACTTTGGGAAGATTCCTATCTCTCCTTACCTTTCCTTTAGGGAGATCCCGGAGTCCACGGCCTGGCAGGGCTCAAGGGAGAGAAGGTGAGTGCTTCCAGAAGATTCCTGGGAATGCTGGCGGATCCCTGCCCGGCCCGGGGGGTCCTGTGGCTCCCCCACCCCAAAATCCTAAATCTCCTCATTGGCTTTCCCATGTGCTCTGTCCCCAGGGGGAATCAGGAGAGCCGGGACCCAAGGGACAGGTGAGTGATGGGGGGAGTTGGGGATCCCCACAGCTCGGGAGGATTTGTGATCCCACAAATCCACAGTCCAAAATTCAGGAGGATTTGGGGGATCACAAATCCACAAACCAAAATTCGGGAGGATTTGTGGGATCACAAATCCACAATCCACAGCTCAGGATCCCACAAATCCACAAACCAAAATTCGGGAGGATTTGTAATTGCACAATCCAAAATTCGGGAGGATTTGTGATTTCACAGTCCAAAATTTGGGAGGATTTGTGGGATCACAAATCCACAATCCAAAATTCAGGAGGATTTGTGATTGCACAATCCAAAATTCAGGAGGATTTGTGATCCCACAAATCCACAATGTAAAATTCAGGAGGATTTGTGGGATCACAAATCCCCAATCCACAGCTCGGGAGTATTTGTGGGATCACAAATCCACAATCCAAAATTCAGGAGGATCTGTGGGATCCTCAGCTGGAGTGGATCCTCCTGCCTGAGGCGCTGGAGATCCATGGGGATGGTGGTGCTGAGGGAATGTTTTCCCTGGGGATGGAGTCCCACAGCCACGCTCAGCCCTGGATTCAGGCTCAGCCTTTTTTTGGGGTTCAGCCCTGGATTCATGCCCAGCCCCAGTTCAGGATCCAGCCCTGGATCCATCCCCAGCCCAGTTTGGGATCCAGCCCTGGATCCATCCCCAGCCCAGTTTGGGATCCAGCCCTGGATCCATCCCCAGCCCAGTTTGGGATCCAGCCCTGGGTCCATCTCCAGCCCCATTTGGGATCCAGCCCCAGATCCAACTCCAGCCCCCTTTGGGATCCAGCCCCGGATTCAGGGGCTCAGCCCCATTTGGGATCCAGCCCTGGATCCATCCCCAGCCCCATTTGGGATCCAGCCCTGGATTCAGGGGCTCAGCCCCATTTGGGATCCAGCCCTGCCTGTGGTGTTGCTCCTGGGGGTTTTTGGGGTCTCGAGGGGTTTCATGCTCCTCTCCATCTCTCCTCCAGCAAGGCATCCAGGGAGACCTCGGCTTTCCCGGCCCCACGGGGGATGCAGGAGCTCCGGGAGTTCGGGGCTATCCCGGCCCGCCCGGCCCGCGGGGACTGGTGGGGGAGCGCGGGGTCCCGGGGATGCCAGGCCCAAGGGGCACAGCCGTGAGTATCCCGATCCTGATCCCACAGCCGTGAGTATCCCGATCACAATCCCGATCCCACAGCCGTGACTATCCCGATCCCACAGCTGTGACTATCCCGATCCCAATCCCAGAGCTGTGACTGTCCCGATCCCAATCCCGATCCCACAGCCGTGATTATCCTGATCCCGATCCCATAGCTGTGACTATCCCAATCCTGATCCCACAGCCATGACTATCCTGATCCCAGAGCCATGACTATCCCAATCCCACAGCTGTGACTATCCCGATCCTGATCCCGATCCCACAGCCGTGACTATCCTAATCCCACAGCCGTGATTATCCTGATCCCGATCCCATAGCTGTGACTATCCCAATCCTGATCCCACAGCCATGACTATCCTGATCCCAGAGCCATGACTATCCCAATCCCACAGCTGTGACTATCCCGATCCTGATCCCGATCCCACAGCCGTGACTATCCTAATCCCACAGCTGTGATTATCCTGATCCCGATCCCACAGCTGTGACTATCCCGATCCTGATCCCACAGCCGTGACTATCCCGATCCTGATCCCACAGCCATGACTGTCCCGATCCCACAGCCGTGACTATCCTAATCCCACAGCCGTGATTATCCTGATCCCGATCCCACAGCTGTGACTATCCCGATCCTGATCCCACAGCCGTGACTACCCCGATCCCACAGCCGTGACTATCCCGATCCCACATCCCTGCTCACCCCTCCAGCTCTGCAGGAATGGCCTCTCCTTCCCACCCAATCCCTGTGGGAAGGAGCTGCTGTTCCACTCAGGAGCTGCGAGTGCTCCCTGGGCTGGGATCCCATTCCTGGGGAGGAATTCTGTGTTTCCCACTGGGTGTGGCACTCACAAACTGGCCCTACATAAACCAGCCAGCAGCAGGGGTTTGTGGGGTCGGGATTTTTCCCTAAAAACCTCATTTTAGACTCAAATGCCGGATGCACGGAGAGAGCTGGGAGGTTAATTCCCCCTGGCACAGTTTGGGAATAAAGAGTGGCCTCAGGTCTGTTCCCACCCCTGGGGTCCCAAACTTGCTCCTTGGAGCCCTGGGACAAAGGGAAGGAGAAGGGTGGGAAGGCGCCATGGGATGCAGGGAGGTGCTCTGGGTTGGGATTTGGGCTGGGAACAGCTCCGGGAGAGGAGGGAAGGAGCGAAATTCCCTCCGTGGCAGGGCCGGGACGCCGGGGACCAGCACATCGTGGACGTGGTGCTGAAGATGCTGCAAGGTGAGGGCCGAGCGGGGCAGGCGACAGCCCCACAGATCCCACAGACCCCACAGATCCCATCCCATGGATCCCACAGATCCCATGGATCCCATCCCGTGGATCCCAGAGATCCCACGGATCCTATTCATCCCAGCCCCTCTCTGCCCCACAGAGCAGCTGGCAGAGGTGGCCGTGAGCGCCAAGAGAGCCGCCCTGGGTGGGGTCGGGGCTGTGGGACCCCCCGGCCCCCCCGGGCCCCCAGGGCCGCCTGGTGAGCAGGGTCCCCACGGCCCCATGGGACCGCGCGGTGTCCCCGGAATCCTGGGAGCGGTCGGGCAGATCGGCAATGTCGGCCCCAAAGGTGGGTGGTGGTGGTGGCAGTGCCGCGCTTGTCCCCAGCCCCTCCAATGCCATCCCATATTCCGTGGGCTCCTTCCTGCCTTTTTGCGTCCCACAGGGAAGAGAGGGGAGAAGGGCGAGCGGGGCGAAGCCGGCCGTGGGCACCCGGGAATGCCGGGACCTCCGGGGATCCCAGGTGAGACCTCGTGTCCCCAGCACGGACAGGGCGGGGTGGCCCTGGGCACCTTGGGGTGGGGAGTGCGGGGTGGCTGGGGAGTTTCAGATCCATCCCACAAAACCTTCACGGGATCCTCCCACAAAACCTTCACGGGATCCTCCCACAAAACCTTCACGGGATCCTCCAACAAAACCTTCACGGGATCCTCCCACAAAACCTGCCCAGATTCACCCTGTAAATCCGCTCATGTTCCTCCCACAAAACCCGCCTGAGTTGATCCCACAAAACCTTCACAAGTTCATCCCACAAACCTGCCCAGGTCCATCCTGTAAATCCGCTCACGTTCATCCCACAAAACCCTCCTGGCTGATCCCCCTGGCTCATCCTTCCCTTCCTCCCTCACCTTTCCCACCCTCTGGAACAGCTCCCTCCCCACCTCCCCACCCTCACCAGCAGCACCCCCAACCCCTATATTCCCAGGCCCCATTTCCCCATTTCCCCTCATTCCCACTCCAGGCCTGCCGGCATCCCTGGCCACGCTCTGGACGGCAGACCGGGCGAGCGTGGCGTGCCGGGCGCCCCGGGCGAGGCGGGCAGGCCGGGCATGCCGGGCCCCACGGGCCTGCCGGGGTTCTGTGAGGCCGCGGCCTGCCTCGGAGCCTCGGCCTACGCGGCCGCGCGCCTCACGGAGCCGGGCGGCGTCAAGGGCCCGCTGTACTGAGGGCTCCTGAGGGAAAGTCTGCTCGCAAAGCGACCGCCACGCTGCGACTCCGCGGAGTTTTGGAATTCTGGGTTCGGCCTGTGAGTGTGCCCGGTTCATCCCGTAAAAACTGCCTGTGTTGATCCCATAAAAACTGCCCGGGTTCATCCCGTAAAAACTGCCCGGGTTCATCCCGTAAAAACTGCCGGGTTCATCCCGTAAAAACTGCCCGGGTTGATCCCGTAAAAACTGCCTGTGTTCATCCCGTAAAAACTGCCCGGGTTCATCCCGTAAAAACTGCCCGGGTTCATCCCGTAAAAACTGCCCGGGTTCATCCCATAAAAACTGCCTGTGTTCATCCCGTAAAAACTGCCCGGGTTCATGCCACAAACCTGAGCAGGTTCATCCCACAAAAACTGCCCAAGTTCATCCCACAAAACCTGCCCAGGTTCATCCCATAAAAATTCCTGGATTCATCCTGTAAATCTGCCCAAGTTCATCCCACAAAACCTGCCCAGGATCCTCCCACAAAACCTGCCCAAGTTCATCCAACAAAATCTGCCCAGGTTCATCCCACAAAACCTTCACAGGTTCATCCCATAAAACCTGCCCAGGTTCATCCCATAAAACTCTTCCTGGATTCATCCTGTAAATCTGGCCAGGTACATCCCACAAACCTGATCAGATTCATCCCACAAAACCTGCCCAAGTTCATCCCACAAAACCTGCCCAAGTTCATCCATCAAAATCTGCCTAGGTTCATCCCACAAACCTGTTCAGATTCATCCCATAAAACCTGCCTTGACTCATCCCACAAAACCTTCATAGGTTCATCCCACAAAACCTGCTCAAATTCATCCCACAAAACCTGGACAAGCTCATCCCACAAAACCTGCACAGGATCCTCCCACAAAATCTGGCCAAGTTTATCCCACAAAATCTGCCCAAGTTTATCCCACAAAACTCTCCCTGGATTCATCCTGTAAATCTGCCCAGGTTCATCCCACAAAACCTTCCCAGATTCATCCTGTAAACCTGCCCAGTTTTATCCCACAAAACCCTGCCTGGGTTCATCCCACAAACCCCACAATTCCAAAATTCCACACTTTCCCAGTGCCTGGGAACGCTGGGACGAGAGCAGCCGAGGGGAGAACGCAGCCCTGGGAAGTGAATTCCCGCTTTGGGAATAAAGGGTGGCCTCAAGTCCTCTTTCCATCCTTGGGGTTCCAAACTTGCTCCTTGTGCCTCTTCCCAAAAAATAAATTGGAATTTTATGTCCTCTTTGAAGCAGCTCATTGAAATTCCCTTTTTATGCTTCCCTTTTTCATCCTTTCTTTCTTAAATTGGAATTCTTAAAGCCTCCCCCTAAAATTTGATTACTTAAGACACTTCCCAAATCCAGCTTTGTTCTCTCCCAGAGCTGCAAATCTTTGTAAAATAGGAATAAAAAATAGGAATATTTTATAATTATGATCAGGAAAACACCAACTTTTGGAAAAAAAATGGACAATAAAACCGAGCTGGATTCTTAATACCTGGAATGATGCGTGGATTTCTTTGGATCAAAGCAAGGCCGTGGTGGGGTGGAGATTTTTGAGGCCGGAGTTGCTTTTCCTGCTGCTTTGAGGCCCTTTTTGGGTGGCGTTCCCATCCTTGGGGACAATTCCATTTGTTCCCACCCTTGGGGACAATTCCAGTCGTTCCCACCCTTGGGGACAATTCCAGCTGTTCCCACCCCTGGGGACAATTCCAGCTGTTCCCACCCTTGGGGACAATTCCAGTTCCCACCCTTGGGAACAATTCCAGCTGTTCCCATCCTTGGGGACAATTCCAGCTGTTCCCATCCTTGGGGACAATTCCAGCTGTTCCCACCCCTGGGGACAATTCCAGTTGTTCCCACCCTTGGGGACAATTCCAGTTCCCACCCTTGGGAACAATTCCAGTTCCCACCCTTGGGAACAATTCCAGCTGTTCCCATCCCTGGGGACAATTCCAGTTGTTCCCATCCTTGGGGACAATTCCAGCTGTTCCCATCCTTGGGGACAATTCCAGCTGTTCCCATCCTCGGGGACAATTCCAGTTGTTCCCACCCTTGGGGACAATTCCAGCTTTCCCCACCCTTGGGGACAATTCCAGCCTCTCCAGAAATTCCTTAAGGGAAAGTCGTTGCTTCATTCCCTCAAAAGCAGAGGAATTCCCCATCCCTGAGGTAAAAATTCACAAAAAAATCGCCAAAAATCCCTCCAAGTCCCCTCTTGTCCCCTCCCGATCGGAAAGCCACGAGCGACATTCCAAAAGGTCAAACCCAGGGAATTCCAGGGATGGGATGATCCTGGAAAAGGCCAAGGGAGATCCAATCGCTCCCTCCCCACCCACACCAAAGGGATTTCCCACATGGATCCCCAGATTCAAAGGGAAAGAGAGGAGCTTTGGGTTGGATTTTAGAGGGAAATCCTTCCCTGGGAGGGTGGGGAGGGCTGGGATGGAATTCCCAGAGAAGCTGTGATCCCTGGGAGTGTCCAAGGCCAGGGCTTGGAGCACCCTGGGACTGGGAAAATGATCCCTGCCCATGGAAATGGATTTAAATGGATTTAAATCTTAATATCCCTCCCAAATCCACCATCCCATGATTCCATATTTCTCTAATCATCATCTCTTCATTCCCTGTTTAAATTCCCAAACCAAACTGTTCCATGATTCCATATTTCTCTAATCATCATCTCCTCATTCCCTGTTTAAATTCCCCTCCCAAATCAAACCGTCCCACAATTCCCTATTTTTTTAATTATCCTCTCTTCATTCCCTGTTTAAATTCCCAAACCAAACCAACCCGTTCCATGATTCCATATTTCTCTAATTATCCTCTCCTCATTCCCTGTTTAAGTTCCCCTCCCAAATCAAACCATCCCACAATTCCATATAATTATCCTCTCCTCACTCCCCATTTAAATTCCTTTCCTTGTGCCCCTTCCAAACCCAATCAGCTCCCCGGAGCCTTTATGAAATATAAATATTTATTAATGAAGGGCTCCCTGCCCTTTATTAAAAAAAATAAAATAAATTTGGGAGCGAATTGCAAATGAATTGCAAAAAGGAGGCTCCGTATGAATTAGGGGCCAGACTCCGATTGTTCCCAAGGAGGGGGAAATGTGCTCCGAATCCTCTCCGTCAGATCCCTCGGAAATATTGATCCCAGCTCGGATGGCATTCCAGAGGGATCGAACCAACCCCGAGGGTCTGTGGAGATGGAAACAGCTGGAAAACATCCAGCCCTGTCCCAAATCCTGAAAAATCAAACCTTCCCAAATCCTGAAAAATCAAACCTTCCCAAATCCCAAAAACATCCAACCCTGTCCCAAATCCAGAAAAACCCAACCTTCCCAAATCCTGAAAAATCCAGTCTTTCTAAATTCTGAAAAATGAAACCTTCCCAAGCCCTGAAAAACCCAACCCTGTCCCAAATCCCGAAAAATTCAACCTTCCCAAATCCTGAAAAGCCCAACCCTGTCCCAAAACCTGAAAAACCCAACCCTGTCCCAAATCCCAAAAGCATTCAACCCTGTCCCAAATCCCAAAAACATCCAACTCTGTCCCAAATCCTGAAAAATCAAACCTTCCCAAGTCCCGAAAAATCAAACCTTCCCAAGTCCTGAAAAACCCAACCCGGTCCCAAATCCCGAAAAATCGAACCCTGTCCCAAATCCCAAAATACCCAACCCTGTCCCAAATCCCAAAACATCCAACCCTGTCCCAAATTCTGAAAAATCAAACCTTCCCAAATACCGAAAAATCCAACCTTCCCAAATCCCACAAAACTCAACCCTGTCCCAAATCCCAAAAAATCCAACCCTAACCCAAATCCCCAAAAAATCGCAGTTGGGGGAGAGGCAGGACCGGTCTGGCTGCGCCTCCCTTTCCGAGGGGATCCATCCCAAACCTTTCCGGGGGGATTCACCCCAAACCTTTCCGAGGGGAGATCCATCCCAAACCTTTCCGGGGGGATCCACCCCAAACCTTTCCGGGGGGATTCTCCCCAAACCTTTCCGGGGGGATTCACCCCAAACCTTTCCGGGGGGATTCTCCCCAAACCTTTCCGGGGGGATTCACCCCAAACCTTTCTGGGTGGATTCACCCCAAACCTTTCCGGGGGGGATTCTCCCCAAACCTTTCCGGGGGGATCCACCCCAAATCTTTCCCGGAGGAATTCCCCCCGGGGTGTGCTCCCCCCGCTCCAGCTGTGCTGCACATCTGGAGCTCAGCCCAGCGCTTCGCCGCCGCTTTCCCACCAGAGGGAGCCGCCAGCCCGCGGAATTCGCTCTCCCAGACCGCGATTTTCCCGAAAAATGCGATTTTCCTCCCTGGAAGTGGATGTGGAATTCCTGGGCTGCGCTCCCAACTTCTTTGTGGGGGAAAAGAAGGGGGAATTCCTTTCCTTTGATCCCTTCCCGTTTTTGGGATGGACACGGAAGGGCTGGAAGGGACTGGGAGGAGGGAATGGGGGACAAGGAGGGGCTGAGAGCGGAGTTCTGCTCCTGGGGCAAGGAAAAAACAATTCCAGGAGGGACTGAGGGTGGGATTGGGGTCCTGGGGCAGGAAAAAAACACTTCCAGGAGGGATCAGGGGCTGAGAGCTGAACTCTGGCCCTGGAACAGGGAAAAAACACTCCCAGGAGGGATCAAGGGATGAATTCTGGTCCTGGAACAGGGAAAAAAACACTTCCAGCTGGGACTGAGGGTGGAGCTGGGGTCCTGGGGCAGGGAAAAGCCACTTCCAGGAGGGATCAGGAGCTGAGATCTGAATTCTGGTCCTGGAGTAGGAAAAAACACTTCCAGGAGGGATCAGGGGCTGAATTCTGGTCCTGTAACAGGGAAAATCCATTTCCAGGAGGGATCAGGAGCTGAGATCTGAATTCTGGTACTGGAGCAGGGGAAAAACACTTCCAAGAGGGACTGAGGGTGGGAATTGGGGTCCTGGAGTAGGAAAAAACACTTCTAGGAGGGACTGAGGGCGGAGTTGGGGTCATGGGGCAGGGGAAAACCACTTCCAGGAGGGATCAGGGGCTGAGAGCTGAACTCTGCTCCTGGAGCAAGGAAAAGTCACTTCCACATGGGACTGAGGGCTGAACTCTGGTCCTGGAATAGGGAAAATCCACTTCCAGGTGGGACTGGGAGCTGAATTCTGCTCCTGGAGCAGGGAAAATCCATTTCCAGGAGGGATCAGGGGTTGAGCTGTGCACCCGAAGCAGGAAAAATCCACTTCCCAGGACAAACCCTGGGCCAGCTTCGCTGTGCCTGCGGAGCCCCTGAGCATCCCGGGAGGATTCAGGAAGCCTGGGGGGCTCCTCAGCCCTGCCCCCAACACCCCCAGCCCGGGCAGGGATGGATGGGATGGGATCCAGGGATGGGATCCAGGGATGGGATCCATGGGATGGGATGGGATGGGATCCATGGGATGGGATTGGATGGGATCCATGGGATGGGATCCATGGGATGGGATCCAGGGATGGGATCCATGGGATGGGCTCCGGGGATGGATGAGCTCCAGCACAGCCGAGGATCACCTCCAGCTGCCTCTGGAGCCAGCACAGCTTCCCAAAAAACGCCGAGGTGAGGCATTTTAGCAGCTTTGACCTTCCCGATCCATCCCGGGAGACGCCTCAGCCGGGAGCCGGGAATGCAGAGCCTGGCCAAGCCGGCGTCTGGGAAGAATAAAAAGATGGGGAATTAATTAAAATGCCGGGAAGCAGCTGTCTGGAGCTGCTGCTCTTCCCTCTCCCACCTGCTCGTGTCTCCTGGGCTCTCCTGGGAGCCAGCCCAGTCCTTGTCACCTCGGATGATCCCTGCTCCCAGACATCCCAACCTCGGCATCCCAATCGCGGCTTCTTTCCCGAGCAAAAATAGGCTGAAATCGGCTGAAATTAATCCGAGGGCTTTGAGAACTGCTCCTGCAGCAGAAAAATCTCCGGGAATGAGGAGAGGACGAGTCCGGAGCCCTCCCTGCCTTCCAGGGGATGGGAAAGGGAAAAGGGAAGAAGGGAAAGGGAAAATCGAGGGAGTCCCTTTGGGATTGCACCAATCGCTCCTCCAGACCCGAAACCTCCTGCAGGAGCTTTCCTTTGCTTTTTTCCTTCTCTTTTTGCTTCCAGGGGATGGGAAAGGGAAAAGGGAAGAAGGGGAAGGGAAAATCGAGGGAATCCCTTTGGGACTGCACCAATTGCTCCTCCAGACCCGAAACCTCCTGCAGGAGCTTTCCTTTGCTTTTTTTCCTTTCCTTTTGCTTCCCTTCCTTTAGAAGCTGTGGAGAAGGAGAAAAGGAGGAATCGGAATTAATTATAGCCTGGAATAATTAAATTAAATGCGTAGGGACACATTCTGCAAGTTGCTCCAACCTGGCCTTGGACACTTCTAAGGAATACCATCCCAGCCCCTCCCAGGGAGGAATTTCTCCCCAAAATCTGCACCAAACTATCTCAAAGACACCCCAAGGACACCCGCCGGGCTCATCCTCAAATCCCAGCCCGGCGACATTCCCGCGGCCATGAATAATTCAGGGATAATGGGAAACGTTCCTGGAGCTGAGGCATTGATGAGCCCAAATCACCTGGAGGAGGTGAAGATGAGCTAATCACCGTTTGTTCTCTCTCGATAGCTGATTAACCACTAATTAGAATATTAAACAGAGCGCTTGAATATGTAAATGAGCAGCTGAGGACGGGCGTTATTGAAGGCGCCATAAAATCCCTGATTTTTATTCTTGGATTATTGTTTGATTTTTTTTGGGGGGAAGGGGGATTTTCGTGGTTTTTTGTTTTCTTTTGGGTTTTTCTTTTTTTTTTTTTTTTTTTTTTTTTTTTTTTTGTTTGTTTGTTTGTTTGTTTGTTTGTTTTGGTTTTTGGGGGTTTTTGTTTGGTTGGGTTTTTTTGGGTTTTTTTTGCCTCCCAAAAAGGGGGATTTGTTTTTAAAGCGGTTTGTTCTGCCGGAATGTTGCAGGAGCTGGATCAGAACCTGGACCTGGAACTGGACCTAGACCCATGCCCGGGTCCCTTTCCCAGGTATCCCTGGAGGATAATTCCTGGCAGAATTATCCCTAGATGGGAAGCAGGGAACAGCTGCCTCCTGTCTCTAAATGAAATCATATTAATTGGGCCTCTTAACGAAGGTGGCGTTAATTAACACCCAGGCCTTGGCACTGAGGAGAACCCAGCACCACGGAGGAATTCCCAAAAAACCCAATTCCCAGGATTCCTGCTGTCCTTTTCCCTGCCTTGCCCTCGAATCCTGGCAGCTGTCCCTGCTCCGGTCACCTCTCGGGGCTGCCAAAATTTGGGATGTGATATCCTTGGAGCTCTCCCTGCTGCCAGCACCGCTTTGCTCCCATCTGTTTTCCGGGGGATTTTCCAAAGGCGCTTGGCAGCTCCATCCCGCTCCAAAACATCCCTTGGGAATCGCGGAATTCCGGAGTGATTCGGGGTGGAAGGGACCTGAAGGGACAGGGACACCTCCCGCCGTCCCGAGGTTGCTCCAACCTGGCCTCGGATATTTCCAGGGAATTTCCTTCCCGAGTCGTGCTCGGGAATCCTGCGCCCAACGTGGGGTCACGGAATTCCCGTGAGGAATGAGGTTTGGGATGCAGCTGCTCCCCTGTGCCCTTCCTCTTCATTCCCCGTGCTCCTGGGAACGGCAGCACCGAGGAAAATTCTGGAAAAAAATCCCCAAACCCAGCGGGGAGTGGAGTTTTGGAGCTGCTCCCACTTCGGGAAGTTCGGAGCCAGGATCGAGGGGATGCATCGAGCTGCTCCGGGTGGGAATGGAGCAGTTCATCCCGGGATTTGTGTCCAATTCCACGAGTTTTGGCCCAATTTTCACTGCCGGGGAGGGGGGACAGGGAGTGTCCAATTCCAAGAGGAATTGGGAATTTTGCCGATTGTGGGCAGTGGATTCCCTAGAAGAATTGGGAATTTTGCTGATTGTGGGCAATGAATTCCCAAGAATTGGGAATTGTGTCGACTGTGGGCAGTGAATTCCGAAGAGGAATTGGGAATTGTGCTGATTGTGGGCAGTGAATTCCCAAGAAGATTTGGGAATTGTGCTGAGTGTGGCAATGGATTCCCAAGAATATTTGGGAATTTTGCTGATTCTGAGCAGTGAATTCCCAAGAAGATTTGGGAATTGTGCCGATGGTGGGCAGTGAATTCCCAAGAAGATTTGGGAATTTTGCTGACTGTGGGCAGTGGATTCCCAAGATGATTTGGGAATTGTGGCAGTGAATTCCCGAGAAGATTTGGGAATTTTGCCGATTGTGGGCAGTGGATTCCCAAGAAGATTTGGGAATTTTGCCGACTGTGGGCAGCTCATGGAGCCCCTCCCAGCTGCTCCCATCTCCAGGAATTCCAGGTTCCAGCAGCTCCATCAGCCTCCTCTGCGCTGCCTGAACTCCGATTTTCAACAATTCCTTCCCATTTTGGCACAAATTCCCAGGGAACGCTCAGGGACGGCGTCTGCCATCCCAAATCTGTCCCGCGGTGACCATCGCTTGCTCCGGCGATGTTTTCCAGGCGCTCAGAAGCGCCGGGAGCAGGAAAAAAATCAATAGTTACAATCCCAGCGGTTCGGTTTTGCCGATGAGCCGTGTTCTCCCTGCCGAGAAAATCCAGGAATTGCTCCGTGGAGCAGAAGGATTTCACTCAGCCGGGAAAAATTCCAGGGACAGGATCCGTGTGGGAAAGCCTCGCTGAGCTTGGGAGGCTTGGAAAAGGAAATTTTTTTTGGGGGGAAAAATCGGATTAAATGGGAAGGATTAAATCGGATTAAAAAGCAGTGGCTTCTCCTCTGTCGCCTCCCGGGTGGGAATGAGCGTCAGGGAAAGATTCAAGGGAAGATTCAAAGGATCAAAGATTGATTTGAATCAAAGGATTCAAAGATTGAAAAGATTCAAAGGATCCGAGGGAATTTTGGGCCCAAATCTTCAGCCGATGGTGGAAGATGATGGAGATCCTGCTCTTCCCAGAATTCCTGAGGCTGGAAAAGCTCTCCAGGATCTGTGCCACATCCGGGAATTCCTCGGACACCTCCGGGGATGGGCACCCCAAACCTTCCCGAGCCCTCGGATTGGGATTTATCCATTCATCGAACGGAATTTATTTATGATTTATGGAATTCCAATCGCGATTGTCAGGAGAGGGATGGAATTGTCAATATTCCTCTGCTCCTTGCTGCTTCCCCCCGGGAAAACGGAGCCACAGATCCTCCCAGGAGCTGAATTCCAAAATCCAGGAGTTCCCTGAATTTTAAATTTTTAAAGTTTTAAAGGCGTTTAAAGCCCAGCCAACATTCCCGAGGTCATTCCCAGCCCTTTTCCAACTGCAGGGAAGAAGTGAGGCCTGGGCAGGAATCCTGGGATTTATGGCTCCTGGAATCTCCTGGAATCCATCGCTTCTCCCCCAGGGATGTGAGCTGCATGAGCAGCCTGGAATTTGGGAATACCGGAGCGGTGGAGTCAGTAAAATCAGGATTTATCCAGACTTTTCCCGATTCCCGGGAGCTGAAATCCTAATTAAAAATATCTCCTGGATTTAAAAAAAAAAAAAAAAAAACAAAAAAAACCCAAAAAACCAAACAAACAACTTATTTTTTAAAAAAATTTTTAAAATTTTATGGGATGAGCCGGCTCTTAGCATCAGGGCACAGAACGGGATAGGATGAAATGAAATCCCACGGGATGCTCCTGGCGAAGTCCTCAGGTGTCCTTCCCCTGCTTCCCGTGCCTCTGGAATATCTCAAGATGGAATATGAAACTCAGGAATATCCAAAAGGGCTTTTTGTGGGATTTCCTGCAGGACCGGGACCGCGCCATTTGGGGCTGGGGCATGCGGAATTTCCCACCTGGAGCCTCCAGCCGGGGAAAAATCCTGAATTCCCTGAGCTCTGCACCCTCCTCCCCTTTCCCCGTTGGAAAAATCGGGAAAAATCCCAAATTCCCTGAGCTCCTGATCCTCCTCTCCTCTCCCAGTTTTTCCAGCCGGGAAAAATCCCGAATTCCCTAAATTCCGCATCCTCCTCTCCCGGTTGGAAAAACTGGGAAAAATCCCGAATTCCCTGAACTCCACATCCTGCTCTCCTTTCCCGGTTTTTCCAGCCGGGAAAAATCCCGAATTCCCTGAGCTCCGCACCCTCCTCTCCTTTCCCGGTTGAAAAAATCGGGAAAAATCCCGAATTCCCTGAGCTCCTGATCCTCCTCTCCTCTCCCGGTTGGAAAAATCGGGAAAAATCCCGAATTCCATGAGCTCTGCACCCTCCTCTCCTTTCCCCGTCGGAAAATCCGGGAAAAATCCCGAATTCTCTAAACTCCACATCCTCCTCTCCTTTCCCGGTTGGAAAAAATCCCGAATTCCATGAGCTCCGCACCCTCCTCTCCCGGTTGGAAAAATCGGGAAAAATCCGAATTCCCTGAGCTCCTGATCCTCCTCTCCTTTCCCGGTTTTTCCAGCAGGGAAAAATCCCGAATTCCCTAAATTCCGCATCCTCCTCTCCTCTCCTCTCCTCTCCTCTCCTCTCCTCTCCTCTCCTCTCCTCTCCTCTCCTCTCCTCTCCTCTCCTCTCCTCTCCTCTCCTCTCCTCTCCTCTCCTCTCCTCTCCTCTCCTCTCCTCTCCTCTCCTCTCCTCTCCCTGGAAAAACTGGGAAAAATCCCGAATTCTCTAAACTCCACATCCTCCTCTCCTTTTCCGGTTTTTCCAGCCAGGAAAAATCCCGAATTCCCTAAATTCCGCATCCTCCTCTCCCGGTTGGAAAAATCGGGAAAAATCCCGAATTCCCTAAATTCCTCATCCTCCTCTCCCGGTTGGAAAAATCGGGAAAAATCCCGAATTCTCTGAGCTCCACATCCTCCTCTCCTTTCCCGGTTTTTCCAGCCGGGAAAAATCTCGAATTCCCTGAACACCACATCCTCTCCTCTCCTCTCCTCTTGCTGGAAAAACCGGGAAAAATCCCGAATTCCCTAAATTCCACATCCTCCTCTCCTCTCCCGGTTTTTCCAGCCGGGAAAAATCCTGAATTCCCTGAGCTCCACATCCTCCTCTCTCGGTTGGAAAAACCGAGAAAAATCCCGAATTCTCTAAACTCCACACCCTCCTCTCCTCTCCCGGTTTTTCCAGCCAGGGAAAAATCCCGAATTCCCTGAGCTCCACATCCTCCTCTCCTTTCCCGGTTGGAAAAATCGGGAAAAATCCCGAATTCCATGAGCTCTGCACCCTCCTCTCCTTTCCCCGTCGGAAAATCCGGGAAAAAACCCGAATTCTCTAAACTCCACATCCTCCTCTCCTCTCCCGGCTGGAAAAACCGGGAAAAATCCCGAATTCCCTGAGCTCCGCATCCTCCTCTCCTCTCCCGGTTTTTCCAGCCAGGAAAAATCTCGAATTCCCTGAACACCACATCCTCTCCTCTCCTCTTGCTGGAAAAACCGGGAAAAATCCCGAATTCCCTAAATTCCACACCCTCCTCTCCTCTCCCGGTTTTTCCAGCCAGGGAAAAATCCGAATTCCCTGAGCTCCACATCCTCCTCTCCTTTCCCGGTTTTTCCAGCAGGGAAAAATCCCGAATTCCCTGAGCTCCGCATCCTCCTCTCCTTTCCCCGTTGGAAAAACCGGGAAAAATCCCGAATTCTCTAAACTCCACACCCTCCTCTCCTCTCCCGGCTAGGAAAAACCGGGAAAAAAACCGAATTCCCTGAGCTCCACACCCTCCTCTCCTCTCCCGGTTTTTCCAGCCAGGAATAATCCCGAATTCCCTAAATTCCACATCCTCCTCTCCCTTCCCAGCGCTTGTGAGAACCCCGAACCCCAACTCCGCCTCGGCCGCGCCCTTAATGAAGCGTTAATGACTCATTAAGGAGCCGGGGCTAATTAGCGATGCAAATTTCTCCCGAGCCCTCTGCTCCCTCCCGCGCTGCTCCAGCCTCTCTCTCGCGGTTTTATTCACCCCAAAAATGCCCTGGGGGTGCTCCAGCTCCTGCCCTGCTCTTTTTCTCCCTGGAAGATTCCCGGGGTTCATCTCTTCCCTAGTTTTTTCAGCCCCAAAAAATGCCTGGTGGAGATTCCAGCTCTCCCTGCTGCTCTCTCCCTGTTTTTTTCCTCAGAATATTCCTGGTGGAATCTCCACTTTCTCCATCCACCTTTCCCAGCTGCTCTCTTCCCATTTTTCCCCCAGAAACTCCTGGTGGAAGCTCCAGCTCTTCCTGCTGCCCTGTTCTTTTTTTCCCAAAAGATTCCCGGTGGAATCTCCAGCTCCTCCATCTCTCTCCCACTTTCCCTGCTGCTCTCTCCTGTTTTTTTCCCTCAGAAAATTCCCAGGGTTAGTATCTCCCTGGGGTTTTTTGTTTTTTTTCCCCAAAAATGCCTGGTGAATGCTCCTGCCCTGCTGCCCTCTCCCTGTTTTTTATTCCCCAGAAGATTCCCGGTGTTGATTTTTTCCATTTTTTTCCCCAAAATATTCCCAGTGGAAGCTCCAGCTCCTCCATCTCTCTCTCCCACTTTCCCTGCTGCTCTCTCCCAATTCTTTTTCCCTCAGAAAATTCCTGGTGTTGATCTCTTTCCTGTTTTTTTCTCCCCAAAAAACTCCTGGTGGATGCTCCAGCTCTCCCTGCTGCTCTCTCCCTGTTTTTTTCCTCAGAATATTCCTGGTGGAATCTCCACCTTCTCCATCCACCTTTCCCAGCTGCTCTCTTCCCATTTTTTTCCCCCAAAAACTCCTGGTGGAAGCTCCAGCTCTTCCTGCTGCCCTGTTCTTTTTTTCCCAAAAGATTCCTGGTGGAATCTCCAGCTCCTCCATCTCTCTCTCACTTTCCCTGATGCTCTCCCAATTCTTTTTCCCTCAGAAGATTCCTGGGGTTGGTCTCTTCTTATTTCCCCAAAAACTCCTGGTGGATGCTCCAACTCCTGCCCTGCTGCTCTCTCTCAGGGAAAAAAAATCTTTTTTTCCCCAGAATATTCCCGGTGGAATCTCCACCTTCTCCATCCACCTTTCCCAGCTGCTCTCTTCCCAGTTTTTCCCCCCAAAAGATTCCCGGTGGAATCTCCAGCTCCTCCATCTCTCTCTCCCACTTTCCCTGATGCTCTCCCAGTTCTTTTTCCCTCAGAAAATTCCCGGTCTTGGTCTCTATTTTTTTTTTCTTTTTTTTTCCCCCCAAAAATGCCCAGTGGATGCTCCAGCTCTCCCTGCTGCTCTCTCCCTCTTTTATTCCACCAGAATATTCCCGGTGGAATCTCCACCTTCTTCGTCCACCTTTCCCTGCTGCTCTCTCCCTGTTTTTTTCCTCAGAATATTCCTGGTGGAATCTCCACTTTCTCCATCCACCTTTCCCTGCTGCTCTCTTCCCATTTTTTTCCCCCAAAAACTCCTGGTGGAAGCTCCAGCTCTTCCTGCTGTCCTGTTCTTTTTTTCCCAAAAGATTCCTGGTGGAAGCTCCAGCTCCTCCATCTCTCTCTCACTTTCCCTGCTGCTCTCTCCCAGTTCTTTTTCCCTCAGAAGATTCCCGGTTTTGGTCTTTCCCTGTTTTTTTCCCCAGAATATTCCCGGTGGAATCTCCACCTTCTCCATCCACCTTTCCCTGCTGCTCTCTTCCCATTTTTCCCCCAAAATATTCCCGGTGGAAGCTCCAGCTCCTCCATCTCTCTCCCACTTTTCCTGCTGCTCTCCCCGAGTTCTTTTTCCCTCAGAAAATTCCCGGTGTTGATCTCTCCTTGTTTTTTTTTTTCCCCCAAAAACTCCTGGTGGAGAGTCCTGCCCTGCTGCCCTCTCCCAGGGAAAAGAAATCTTTTTTTTCCCCCAGAATATTCCTGGTGAAATCTCCACTTTCTCCATCCACCTTTCCCTGCTGCTCTCTTCCCATTTTTTCCCCCCAAAAAACCCCCGGTGGAAGCTCCAGCTCTTCCTGCTGATCCCTCCGTTTTTCCCCCCCAGAATATTCCCGGTGGAAGCTCCAACTTCTCCATCCAGCTCTCCCACTTTCCCTGCTGCTCTCTCCCAATTCTTTTTCCCTCAGAAAATTCCCAGTCTTGGTCTTTCCTTAGGTTTTTTTCCCCCAAAAACTCCTGGTGGAGATTACAGCTCCTGCCCTGCTGCCCTTTCCCAGAGAAAAAAAAATCTCTTTTTTCCCCCAAAAGATTCCCGATGAAATCTCCAGCTCCTCCATCTCTCCCACTTTCCCTGCTGCTCTCTCCCATTTTTTTCCCTCAGAAGATTCCCGGGGTTGGTCTCTTATTGTTTTATTTCCCCAAAAACTCCTGGTGGAAACTCCAGCTCCTGCCCTGCTGCTCTCTCCCAGGGAAAAAAATCTTTTTTTCCCCAGAATATTCCCGGTGGAATCTCCACCTTCTCCATCCACCTTTCCCTGCTGCTCTCTTCCCATTTTTTCCCCCAAAATATTCCCAGTGGAAGCTCCAGCTCCTCCATCTCTCTCTCACTTTTCCTGCTGCTCTCTCCCAATTCTTTTCCCTCAGAAAATTCCCAGTCTTGGTCTCTCCTCGGTTTTTTTTTCCCCAAAAACTCCTGGTGGAAACTCCAGCTCCTGCCCTGCTGCTCTCTCCCAGGGAAAAAATCTTTTTTTTTCCCCAGAATATTCCCGGTGGAATCTCCACCTTCTCCATCCACCTTTCCCTGCTGCTCTCTTCCCAATTTTTCCCCCAAAATATTCCCGGTGGAAGCTCCAGCTCCTCCATCTCTCTCTCCCACTTTTCCTGCTGCTCTCTCCCAATTCTTTTTCCCTCAGAAAATTCCCATTTTTTCCCCCCAAAAATGCCTGGTGGATGCCTGAATTTTCCCCAAAATTGCCTGAATTTTCCCCCTTCCCCAAAAAGCCGGGATGAGCTTCCAAAACGATGGAAAATCGGGAATTTCCATCCCATCCCCATCCCCGCGTGTGTGGTGTGAAAATTTCGGGATAAACCTTTGGGAATTCGCAAAAAAAACCCAAACCCCCACCCCCCCAAAAAAAAAAAACCCAAAAACCCAAAAAACCCCAAAAACCAAAACAAAAACAAAACAAAAAACACACCAAAAAAACCAAACAAAAAACCCAAAAAACCCATCCCACAAAAAAAAAACCCCAAAAAACCCCCCCAAACAAACAAACCAAAAAGGCACCAGGGGGATGTAAGAAAAAGCAATGCAAAAATCGAGATTTTTTATTATTTGGAAGTCCAAAATCGAAAATAGCTTTGAAATTCCGCGGGGAATGCCGGGAACACACGGAAAAGCCTCATATACAGAGACAGATAAATTAATGGGATCGATGCAGACAAGCCGAGGGCATGGGAGGGAATTCCATATTTACATTTGCATGGAAACCATTTATACACTTTATTACATTTACAAAAAAAAGCTGATTTTTCCACTACTTTTTTTTTTTTCTTTTTTTCCTACAATAATGAAAAAAAAAATTTACATTTTTTTTTTTTATTTAGCTGTACAAACTTTTAATTAATAAAAATATATCTCTGTACAAAAGAGGGAGTTGAGCTTTTTTTTTGTGTTTTTTTTTTAATTGTTTTTCTCCTTTTTTTTTCCTTTTTTTTTTTTTTTACCTTTTTTCTATATATGTATTTTTTAATTTTTTTTTTTTTTTTTTTTTAACCGTATGCGAGTCCTCTGGGCACAAGGATGGAGAATGGCATGGAGCAGATCCCAGCCAGCTTGCAAAAAAAAAATTAAAATAAAATAAAATTAGATAAATCCCTTTTCCAACTTCCTTGACTCCCTGGGCAACAGCAGAAAAAGAGAATTAAGGAAATTCACAGATCCAAAGCAGCAAATTCCGTGGAAATTGAGCTCCCCTTTCTCCCTGCCTGGATGTGTTGAAATATTTTGAATTTTACACTCCTGGATGTGATTTTCTCATTTTTTTTCCCCACAGAAAGAGCATTTTTCCCATTTTTTTCCCACGGAATGAGTGGGAAAGCCGAGGCGAGCATCCCGTGGATGTTCCCGGGAAATCCGTGTGATATCCTGGGAATAAATTCCGAATCTGGAGGAGTTTTGGGGCTGGGTTGGGATCAGGACAGGAGCAGAGCAGGGTTGGGTTTGGGGTTCGCAGGGAGATGGAGCTTGGGGAAATCCTGGGATGGCTGGAGGTGCAGTGGGACCCGAGGGCAATTCCAGGGGTAATTCCAGGGGTAATTCCAGGGATTAATTAATTCCAGGGGTAATTCCAGGGGGTTATTCCAGGGATTAATTAATTCCAAGGGATAATTCCAGGAGACAATTCCAGGGGCAATTCCAGGGATTAATTAATTCCAGGGATTAATTATTTCCAGGGATTAATTAATTCCAGGGGCAATTCCAGGGGTTAATTAATTCCAGGGGTAATTCCAGGGGATAATTCCAGGGGTAATTCCAGGGGATAATTCCAGGGGTAATTCCAGGGGATTATTAATTCCAGGGGATATTTCCAGGGATTAATTAATTCCAGGGGGTTATTCCAGGGGGTTATTAATTCCAGAGGTTTTTTCCAGGGGGTAATTCCGGGGTTTAATTCCAGGGATTTATTCCAGGGGTAATTCCAGGGGTTATTCCAAGGATTAATTAATTCCAGGGGTAATTCCAGGGATTAATTAATTCCAGGGGGTAATTCCAGGGATTAATTAATTCCAGGGGGTAATTCCAGGGCTAATTCCAGGGGGTTAATTCCAGGGACTAATTAATTCCAGGGGCTAATTCCAGGGGTAATTCCAGGGATCATTCCAGGGGTTATTCCAGGGATTAATTAATTCCAGGGGATTTTTCCAGGGATTAATTAATTCCAGGGGTAATTCCAGGGGCTAATTCCAGGGATTAATTAATTCCAGGCGGTTATTCCAGGGATAATTCCAGGGGTAATTCCAAGGATTAATTAATTCCAGGGGTAATTCCAGGGATTAATTAATTCCAGGGGCTAATTCCAGGGGTAATTCCAGGGGGCAATTAATTCCACGGGGTAATTAATTCCAGGGGTTATTCCAGGGGTAATTCCAGGCATTTTTTGGGAGCAGGGGTGATGTTTTTTGGGATCGGGGTGACGTTTTTTGGGATCAGGGTGACATTTTCTGGGATCGGGGTGCCATTTTTTGGGATTGGGGTGATGTTTTTTGGGATCGGGGTGACGTTTTTTGGGAATTCCAGCCCCGGAATGGAATTCTGCTCCCCCTGGGAGAGCCGAGCGAGAGGCAGGAGTAACAAAAATAAAATATTTCTGTATTTACACAGAGAAGAGAAAGGACAGAGCAACAAAAATCCCAAATTATCCCAGAGTTTCCAGCAAGCAGAACCTCAGGGAGGGGAAATCCGAGCTGGAATGGGAACAAGGATTGGATCCCTCATTCCAAAGGGTCCATCCCAAATTCCTTGAAGCCTCAGGGACCCCTGGGAATGGCCCTGATCCTAAAAAGGTGACCCCAGGAGAAAAATCCCAAACTCTGAAGCGGCAGGAGGGCAGGGGAAGGTCAGGCTGCGTTCCCTGACCCCACAAAAATCCAACAAAAAAAATCCAGGAACCCAAACACAGACAAACAAATCCCTGTCCTGTCCCATCCAGGTGTTCTCCGTAAATCCAGCCAGGAATGTCCAAAGGAAAATCAGACACAGGGAAGAAGTTTGGGAAGATTTTCCCAGGTTTTGGGAAGGTCCCTTTTGAAAACTCTTCCTCTGCACGAGCTCTGGGGTGGAAAATCCTACAAAAAAATTCCAGAAACCCAAACACAGACAAACAAATCCCTGTGCTGTCCCATCCTGGTGTTTTCTGTAAATCCAGCCAGGAATGCCCAAAGGAAAATCAGACACAGGGAAGAACTTTGGGAAGATTTTCCCAGGTTTTGGGAAGCTTTTCCCAAATTTTGGGAAGGTCCCACTTGAAAACTCTTCCTCCGCACGAGCCCTGGGGTGGAAAAAACACCAAAAAAAGAACCCAGAAACCCAAACAGAAATAAATGAATCCTCGTCCTGGATCCAGGAGATTTCCACAAATCCAGCCAGGAATGCCCAAAGGAAAAGGAACACAGGGAAGAGCTTTGGGAAGATTTTCCCAAATTTTGGGAAGGTCCCACTTGAAAACTCTTCCTCTCCATGAGCCCTGGGGTGGAAAATCCTACAAAAAAAATCCAGAAACACAAACACAAATCCCTGTCCTGTCCCATCCAGGTGTTTTCCATAAATTCAGCCAGGAATACCCAAAGAAAAATCAGACACAGGGAAGAACTTTGGGAAGATTTTCCCAGGTTTTGGGAAGCTTTTCCCAAATTTTGGGAAGATTTTCCCAGGTTTTGGGAAGGTCCCTTTTGAAAACTCTTCCTCTGCACGAGCTCTGGGGTGGAAAATCCTACAAAAAAATTCCAGAAACCCAAACACAGACAAATAAATCCCTGTGCTGTCCCATCCCGGTGTTTTCCATAAATCCAGCCAGGAATGCCCAAAGGAAAACGGAACAGAGCTTTGGGAAAAGCTTCCCAAGGTTTGGAAAGGCCCCGTTTGAAATCAATCGAATTTAATTCTTCCTCTGCTCAAGCCCAGGGGTAAAAAAAATCCAACCCAAAAAATTACCCAGAAAAACCAATCCTCATCCAGTCCCATCCGGGCGTTTTCCACAAATCCCATCGTTTTTCCATAAACCTTGTGCACGACCTCTCCGTCGCCCGAGCTCTTCCCAAATTTCGGGGGGTGGCCGGAGGGACCCCCAGCTCCTCCGGGAACGCCGGGAGAACCTTCCCAGCACCAGGCCCGCCCTTCCCGAGGCGTCGGAGCGGGGCCGGGGAGCGCAGAAATCCTTTGGCTCGGTGATCCGTCGGGGTGGAGGAGGATCCGGGGCTCCCTCGGGAATTCCGGGAGGTTTCTCCGCGGCCTCGGCGGGGCAGGAGCAGGAGGGGATGGATGGACACGGTGAGTGAGGTGGGACACGATCAGCCGCTCCGGGAATCTGGGATGGGCAAAGGGAAAGATGGTTAGGAATGGGGAGCGGTGGGGAAGTGGATTTGTTATCAAAAATTGGAATATTCTGGTTTGGAAGGGCTCTGCAGTCCATGGGGTGCATAAAAATTATAAATCTCTGATCCTGGTAAAAGCCAAATTTCTGGAGTCACCCAGGGAATGGTTCCTCCCACAGATCCATTTTTTCCCCGTTTCCCTCTGCAGTAAAACTTTAAAATCCCAGATCCCTGTGCCAAATTCCATCTGGAGTCACCCAGGGAATGGTTCCTCCCACAGATCCATTTTGCTTTCCCATTTCTCTCTGCAGTAAAATCCCAAATTGTGCCAAATTCCCTGTCTGGAGTCACCCAGGGAATGATCCCTCTCACAGATCCATTTTTTTTCCTGTTTCTCTCCACAGTAAAACTTTAAAATCCCAAATTGTGCCATATTCCCTCTCTGGGGACACCCAGGGAATGATTCCTCTGAGACATCCATTTTTTTCCTGTTTCTCTCCGCAATAAAACTTTAAAATCCCAAATTGTGCCAAATTCCCTGTCTGGAATCACCCCGGGATTGATCCCTCGGAGAGATCCATTTTTCCCCTGTTTCTCTCTGCAATAAAACTTCAAAATCCCAAATTGTGCCAAGTTCCCTGTCTGGAGTCACCCAGGGAATGATCCGTCTCACAGATCCATTTTTTTCCCATTCTCACCACAGTTTTGTTGGGATTTGCTTGGGCACTTATCTCCCTTGGGCAATTCTTTACCCACTGCTCCCACAGAGCTGAAAGAGAGGCTTTGGATGGGAAATTGGGATGGAATTCCTCCTGATTTCCAACCCAAACCTCTCCTGGTTCCTGAGGCTGTGTCCCCGTGTCCTGTTGACCCTCAGGTCCCTCTCCTGGACCTTCACGGACATTCCAAGGCCCACAGGATCCCTTTAATCCATTGCTCTGCCAGAGCTAAAAGGGAGTGGCTTTAGATGGGAAATTGGGATGGAATTCCTCCCTGGGAGTGGGAGGAGGGTCTGGGATGGAATTCCCGGAGAATCTGTGGCTGCTGGAGCTGCCTGCTCTTGGGCAGGGCCTCATTGCCCCCAGCACCGAGCTCGGAGGGTGCTTCCAACTCAGTGCATTCCATGATCCCAACCCATTCCATGATCCCAACCTATTCCATGATCCCAACCCATTCCATGATCCCAACTCAGTACATTCCATGATCCCAACCCATTCCATGATCCCAACCCATTCCATGATCCCAACTCAGTGCATTCCATGATCCCAACTCAGTGCATTCCATGATCCCAACTCAGTGCATGATCCCAACTCAACACATTCCATGATCCCAACCCATTCCATGATCCCAACCCATTCCATGATCCCAATGCATTCCACGATCCCAACTCATTCCACGATCCCAACTCATTCCATGATCCCAACACATTCCATGATCCCAACTCATTCCATGATCCCAACACATTCCATGATCCCAACACATTCCACGATCCAAACTCAACTCATTCCATGATCCCAACTCAACACAGTCCATGATCCCAACTCAACTCATTCTACAATCCCAACTCAACACATGCCATGATCTCAACGCATTCCATGATCCCAACTCATTCCAAGATCCCAACTCAGTGCATTCCACAATGCCAATGCATTCCATGATCCCAACTAAGGCATTCCACAATCCAAACTCAACACATTCCATGATCCCAACTCATTCCATGGTCCCAATGCATTCCATAATCCCAACTCATTCCACGATCCCAACTCATTCCACGATCCCAACTCTTTCCACAATCCCAACTCAACGCAGTCCATGATCCCAACTCAATGCATTCCAACGATCCCAACTCAACTCATTCCACAATCCCAACTCAACGCATTCCAGGAACCCAACTCATTCCACAATCCCAACTCAAGGCATTCCAGGAACCCAACCCAGTGCATTCGACAATCCCAACCCAGTGCATTCGACAATCCCAACTCAAGGCATTCCATGATCCCAGTTCAAGGCATTCCACGATCCCAACACCGTCCATGATCCCAACTCAACAGAGTCCACAATCCCACCTCATTCCAAGATCCCAACTCAAGGCATTCCACAATCCCAACTCATTCCACAATCCCAACTCAAGGCATACCATAATCCCAACTCAAGGCACTCCACAATCCCAACTCAGTGCATTCCACAATCCCAACTCAACTCATTCCACAATGCCAACTCAAGGCACTCCACAATCCCAACTCAAGGCATTCCACAATCCCAACTCAAGGCATTCCACAATCCCAACTCAAGGCACTCCACAATCCCACTCAAGGCACTCCACAATCCCAACTCAAGGCACTCCATGATCCCAACTCAAGGCACTCCACAATCCCAACTCAACTCATTCCACAATCCCAACTCAGTGCACTCCATGATCCCAGCTCAAGGCACTCCACAATCCCAACTCAGCACATTCCACGATCCCGTGCCTCCGAGGGGTCCCGGGGCTGTCCCCGCCCCACTCACCGCGGGGCCGGCGCTATACGGCCGTGCAGACGGTGCTGACGGTGAACTCGGCCTCGCCCGCCATGATGTCCGAGGGCTGCAGGTTGCGGTCGTACATGGGGTTCTCGAAGGTGCCCCTCACGTTGGTGTTCTCGTGCCCGGCGTAGCCATTGAACGGGACTTTGGGTCTCCTCCTGCGGGGTCGGGGACAAAACCCACACGGGTGACAGGCCTGAGGGAGGGCACGTCCCCACGGGGATGGGGCGGGAAAATCCGGCCATGGATTTGTGTCCTTGACCAAATGCAATTGATGCCTGATGACTTTTTGCCTTTTTATTTTATATATTATTTTATATATTTTTTATACCAAATTCAATTGATGTCTGATGACTTTTTGCCTTTTTCTTTTATATATTCTTTTTATACATTTTTATACCAAATGCAATTGATGCCTGATGACTTTTTGCCTTTTTATTTTATATATTATTTTATATATTTTTTATACCAAATTCAATTGATGTCTGATGACTTTTTGCCTTTTTCTTTTATATATTCTTTTTATACATTTTTCATACCAAATGCAATTGATGCCTGATGACTTTTTGCCTTTTTCTTTTATATACTCTTCTATACATTTTTATACCAAATGCAATTGATGCCTGATGATTTTTTTCCTTTTCATTTTATATATTCTTTTATACATTTTTTATTCCTTTTCTATACCCTCTGTATCCTCTATACCCTTAACCCACACTCTTGTAATTTTGCAGTCTGATATTCCAGCTCAGTTTTGGGGTTCTGCGAGGCAGAAAAACCAAACACCCACAGCAGGAGGACAGAGAGCCCTGTGCTGAAAAAACTCGAGGTTTCAACCTTGGCTGAAACCTTTTCTCTAAAAAAAATTCTGTAAACTGGGCCCTAGCCTCGTTTGGAAAGAGATTCTTAGAATAGGAGGACATTACTTCATTTATTGAGTTTCCTATTCGGGATTCTAGACAGATATGGTAATTGGCAAAGTCCATAAAAATTGTAAATATGTTATATGTGTGTGCATATGGGTGTGTTCCACCTTCGAAGTGCTGTGTACCTAAAATCCTATTAAAATCCCGAGGTAAAATCCCGAGGTAAAACCTTTGTACTGTGTCTGCCTCATGATTCTAAGACCAACCAAAAGACAACACAATCAACCCCAAATTTACAACACATTCAAAGCCAGGGGGGCGAAATTTGCTTTTTGTCCTCCCAAACATGGCCAAAAATCTCAATTTGCTTTTTGTCCTCCCAAACATGGCCAAAAATCTCAATTTGGGTTTTGTCCTCCCAAACATGGCCAAAAATCTCAGTTTGCTTTTTGTCCTCCTAAATGTGGCCAAAAATCTCAATTTGCTTTTTGTCTTCCCCAACGTGGCCACAAATCTCATTGATATCCAGAAAATCTCCACTCCCATCTCTGCACACCTTCAAACCCCACAATAACCAAAAGTGTAGTTTCACTCAAGATATGCCTCACAAGAAAGATTAAAACACCGTTGGAAACAAATATCACACACAGGACAGAGTGGGAATTCCTTCATCACTGAACCCTTCCCAAAAAAAGAAAATTCATCCGAAATAAAATTTGTTAAAAATTTGGGCGTTTACTCTCCCCTTCACACTTTGTTATTACCCCACCTCCTAAATAAAACCAACCCTAAAGCGGGGGAGGAATTTTAAGATTTTTAAGTCGATATTTCTCTCAAACTCCCAAAATTATTTCACGTTTTGGAAAGCTTCCCCCAAACTCACCTGTGTTTGTAGAGATAAAGCACGAACCCTGCGATAATGAGGGCGATGAAAGGCACAAGGATGGCGGCGGCCACCGAGCTGCTGTTGGACGCAAAGTGGTGGCCTATGGATTCGGGGTCGTTTTCCATCATGCTGATATCTGGAAAAACGGCAGAACGGAACAGTATTTCCAAGCCCTTGATGGGGGAAAAAGGCTTGGCTCGAGTCACAAAATGCGAAAGTTGTTTTGTTTGGCTCGAGCAGCAAAATGAGGGGAAGAGGTGCTGGGAAAGAGAATTTATAGCTGCTGGGATGCAGTGAGGATGGTTTGGAGATCCAGCCCGGCTTAGGCCTCATCATTTCTTTAGAGCTGCAATTAAAGATTTATTTAAATCGATTTATTTTGCAAAAATGATCCAACTTGGATGCATAAAGTTGGGCTTTAAGGGAGACTCTGAAGCGCTGCAATAATGAACATCCATAAAGGTGACGAGATTCCGACAATCCCGAGGGATTAAAGAGCTCAAGCCACGTTTTAAGAGGTATTTAGGAGCTTAAACTTTGGGTGGTTTAAGCTCTCAAGAGCCTCTGTGATTTCCGACAGAGACACTTTCCGTGGTGGAAATGGGATTTGGGCTTGGCAGGATCTGGAAATGTGGAGAGGAGCACCTGGAAAAATGTCCTGGTGCTGTTTGAGCTTCCAAACTCTCCCTACCTTTGGAGGGAGCCTGCTCATCCCTCACTTTGTCCTCAAATTATAAATTTTTTTGGTTTTTTGTGCTTTCCGTCTCCCACAAACCTCGCGCCGAGCTCGGCGGAACGTGTGGAAAGCGCCGAAAATGAAAACCAAGGACTAGAGAAACGCTCCCCGTTTGGAAAACCCCACCAGGCCGAAAGGGAGCTTTGGGAATTGAGGAGAAAAAGGGCAAATCCGAGGGATTTTACCGAGTCTCTGGAGGCCGAACTGCCCAAAGCCTTTGCCACGCACAAAGCCCTGGTACACGAAGGTGCCGCTCGAGGATTCCGACGAGACCTGAGGGGATGGGAGAGAGGAGATCGATGGACTTATCCAACGTTTCCCTGGGATTGAACACCCAACCCATCCCAACTGAGGTAATTGGATTCCCCAGAAAATCCTGGCGTTTTTTAAGGAGTTTTGCTGCCCAACAGCTTCAAATTCTGCCCTCTCAAAGGAAGGGAAGCCAAAAAAAAAAAATCCAATAAACCAGAGAGGATCATCCAGAGGGAGAGGGAAAAAGTGGCCACGGGCCAATCATCAGAGGCACATTTTTCCCAAGATCCTATGGATGCCTCAGCCCTGGGGTGAGGAATTGATTCTGTGAGGGAAAATTAGCTCTTCCACAGCGATGTGGAGCAGATGCAAAATGTCCACATGGAATCACGTTGGTTTCTCCTCTGGCGTCCTCCTCCATCTCTCCTCCAGGAGATTCACGGATTTATGGATTTTTGGGATATTGGGAAGAAATTCCTCCTGATTTCCAACCTAAACCTTCCCTGGGGTATCTTAAGGCTGTCTCTTGTTCTGTCAGCCCTCAAATCCAACTCCTGGGCCTGCAAGGACATCGCAGGACCCACGAGATTCCTTGGGAGAGTGAATTTTATGGGAATTTGGAAAGGAATTCCTCCTGATTTCCAACCTAAACCTCTCCTGGTTCAGGCAATAAAACCAGCCCAGAGCTGCAGGAGGAGCTGTCACCCAGCGTTGTGTCACCTGCTGGGAAGTGCCACATGTCCCCACGGGGCACTGGGACAGCCTCACCCCGCCCCCAGCTCCGGGAATTCTCCCTCAGCTCCAGGGAAGGGAATCCGGGCTGGGATACCACGGGAATTTTGCAGATTTTGGGCACTCACGTGTCCATCCAGAGCCCATTTGTCGTTCCTGAACTTGTTGGCGAAGATCTCCAGCGGCCCCATGATCTGGTACACCTGGAGCAGCAGGTGCACGTCCTCCTTCTTGTAAATCCCTGGGAAAAAATGGGATTTCGTCAGCTCTGGATCGCTCTGGCTTGGAGTAATTGATGGAAGAGAAACCACCTGGGAAACACAGCCCAGGATACTGAGGGTGTTTTCTATAGGGGAAAGGAGTCAATATTTAATTAATATTTAGGTTCTGCTGCTGGATCAGGAAAAGCCTGGTGCTCCATGAGGGCAGGGACGGGGAGAACTCATTTTGCCGATTGTGGGCAGTGGATTCCCAAGAAGATTTGGGAATTTTGCCGACTGTGGGCCGTGGATTCCCAAGAAGATTTGGGAATTGTGGCAGTGGATTCCCAAGAAGATTTGGGAACTTTGCCGATTGTGGGCAGTGAATTCCCAAGAAGATTTGGGAACTGTGGGCAGTGGATTCCCAAGAAGATTTGGGAATTTTGCCGATTGTGGGCAGTGGATTCCCAAGAAGATTTGGGAACTTTGCCGATTGTGGGCAGTGGATTCCCAAGAAGATTTGGGAATTTTGCTGATTGTGGGCAGCTCATGGAGCCCCTCCCAGCTGATCCCATCTCCAGGAATTCCAGGTTCCAGCAGCTCCATCAGCCTCATGGAATACCTCATGGAATCATCAGCCTCATGGAATACCGAGCTGGAAGGGACCCCCGAGGATCATCAAAGCCCAATTCCCAAAATCCCACCTTTTTTACCAAAACCTTCCTTGGACACCTCCAGGGGTGGGCACTCCAAACCTCCCTTCGGGCAGTTCCAAACCCTTTCCAGGAGGGAATTTTCCCCCAAAATCCACCCCACCGGGGACATCCCTTACCGGACACCTGGAGCTCCACCCCGCTGTGGTCGATGAGGGTGGCGTTGACCTTGCTGGTGGCAGGGTCAAAGCTGGTGACCGAGAGCATCGCCGGCTGCTTCTTCCCCAGGTACTCGTAGGAGCCTTTCCACAGCGAATTCCTCGCGAACACATCCGCGGGCACTGCGGGCACAGCGGGTGGGGATGAGGGAAAAACGGGAGAAATGCCGCGGATTCCCGTTTTTCAGGGGAAAAATAGGAGTGTTTCCAGGCATTCCCGTTTTCAGGGAAAAATAGGAGCGTTTCCAGCCATTCCCGTTTTTCAGTGAAAAAAACGGGAGTGTTTCCTGTCATTCCCATTTTCAGGGAAAAAATAGGAGCGTTTCCAGCCAGTCTCATTTTTCAGGGAAAAAATAGGAGCATTTCCAGCCATTCCCGTTTTTCAGTGAAAAAAACGGGAGCGTTTCCAGCCATTCCCATTTTTCAGGGAAAAAAAACAGGAGCATTTCCATCTATTCCCATTTTTCAGGGAAAAAACCAGGAGCGTTTCCAGCCATTCCCACTTTCAGGGAAAAATAGGAGCGTTTCCAGCCATTCCCGTTTTTCAGTGAAAAAAACGGGAGCGTTTCCAGCCATTCCCATTTTTCAGGGAAAAAAACCAGGAGCATTTCCATCTATTCCCATTTTTCAGGGACAAAAAACAGGAGTGTTTCCATCCATTCCTGTTTCTCAGGGGAAAAATGGGAGTACCGCTGTGGATTCCTGTTTTCAGGGAAAAAATAGGAGTGTTCCCATCTGTTCCCATTTTTCAGGGACAAAAAAGGAGCATTTCCATCCATTCCCATCTCTCAGGGAAAAAAACTGAAGCGTTTCCAGCCATTCCCATTTTTCAGGGAAAAAAACAAGAGCATTGCCACGGATTCCCGTTTTTCAGGGAAAAAATAGGAGCATTTCCAGCCATTCCCATTTTTCAGGGAAAAAAACAGAAGTGTTTCCACCCATTCCCGTTTTTCAGGGAAAAAACAAGAGCATCGCCACAGATTCCCATTTTTTGGGGAAAAACAGAAGCATTTCCATCCATTCCCCTCACTGTCCCCAATGTCCCACTAGTGTCCCCATGGTCCCCTCCCCATTCCCACATTGTCCCCCATGTCCCCTAAGTCCTCATGGTGTCCCCAAGGTCCCCACATTGTCCCCAAGGTCCCTGAGGTCCCCTCCCACCCCCAAGGCCCTCACATCATCCCCACGTTGTCCCCAAGGCCCCCTCAGTGTCCCCAAGGTCTCCTCCCATCCCCAAGGCTCTCACATCATCCCCACGTTGTCCCCAAGGTCCCCTCAGTGTCCCCAAGGTCCCCTCCCATCCTGAAGGTCCCCTCCCATCCCCAAGGCCCTCACATCATCCCCACGTTGTCCCCAGGGTCCCCTCCCATCCTCAAGGTCCCCTCACATTGTCCCCACGTTGTCCCCAAGGTCCTCACATTGTCCCCACGTTGTCCCCAAGGTCCCCACATCGTCACCAAGGCCCCCATGTTGTCCATGAGGTCCCCACATTGTCCCCAAGGTCCCCACATTGTCCCCGGGGCTGGAATGCTCCGGGAGGGCAGTGGGTGTCGATTCCCAGCCCCCCTAAGGCTCCTGTGTGTCCCCAAGGAATGGCATGGGACACGTGGAGATCGGCCGTGCCAGGGACATCGGGAGGGCGGGTTTGATGGGGTGCAGGGACAGCAGGGACAGCAGGGACAGCAGGGGTGGGGACAGAGCCTCACCTGAGAGCTTGGCGAGCGGCGGCTCCCGCGCGGTGCCCACAGGCCTCCCGCTGGGCCGGACATCAGCTGGGACAGAAAGCACGAACGGTCAGCACTGCGGGCGCTGGCACTGCCCAGCCCAGAACTCCTCAGGCTGGAAAAGCTCTCCAGGGGCACGGAGTCCAAGCTGTGCCTGATCCCCACCTTGTCACCAGCCCTGAGTGCCACCCCCAGGGATGGGGACTCCAAATTTCCCCTTCCAGGGCCTGACTGCCCTTTCCGTGAGGAAATTCCTCCTGGTGTCCACCCTGACCCTCCTGATGTCCAATCTGACCCTCCTGAGATCCACCCTGACCCTCCTGATGTCCACCCTGACCCTCCTGATGTCCAGCCTGACCCTCCTGAGGTCCACCCTGACCCTCCTGATGTCCATCCTGACCCTCCTGATGTCCACCCTGACCCTCCTGATGTCCACCCTGACCCTCCTGAGGCCATTCCCTCTCCTCCTGTCCCTGTCCCCAGGGAGCAGAGCCTGACCATTTCAATGGCTCAGGACACGTTCCTCACCCAAGACTCCATGGCAGGGAAAATTTGGGTGAGATAAACAACATTTGTCCTGTGCAGGTCCCCAAAAAAATCCCCAAAAGGTCCCCAAGTGGCTCTGTTTAAGGACAGACTGGAGGTGGCACTTGGGTGTTGGGTCACTTGATGACCTCAAGGGCCTTTTCCAACCTAATTCTGGGATTTTGCTGTGGACACCAACAGAAAATGAGGCTGTGTCACCCCACAGATTTTAAGGGGGAAAGGAAAAAATCAAGGCTGTGTTGGCCTCAATTTCCTCCCTCCTTCCCTTGAGTTCCAATACCAGAACTGACCTCAAGGGCCTTTTCCAACCTAATTCTGAGATTCCGCTGTGGTCACCAATGGTGGACACCAACTGAAAACCAGCCTCTGCCACCCCACAGCTTTTAAGGGGGGAAAGAAAAAATCAAGGCCATGGGGAGTTGGCCTCAATTCCCTTCCTCCTTCCCTTGAGTTCTGACCTCAGAACTGACCTCAAGGGCCTTTTCCAACCAAATTCTGGGATTCTGCTGTGGACACCAACTGGAAATCAGCCTCTGGCACCCCACAGCTTTTAAGGGGAAAAAGGAAAAATCAAGGCCATGGGGAGTTGGCCTCGATTCCCTCCCTGACCCTAGAACTGAACCCCCAACTGATCTCAAGGGCCTTTTCCAACCAAATTCTGGGATTCTGCTGTGGAAACCAACTGAAAATCAGCCTCTGGCACCCCACAGCTTTCAAGGGCGAAAAGAAAAAATCAAGGCCATGGGAAGTTGGCCTCGATTCCCTCCCTGACCCCAGAACTGAACCCCAGCTGTACGGACAGGTTGAAAACACCTTCTGAAGGACCTCAGGGTTTCCACAGCCCCTTCAAACAGACCCTGGGGACACTTTCCGGGCCCCCAGCCCCTCACCCAGGCAGATGGGCGGCTTCCCCGTCCAGCTGCCGTCAGCCTTGCAGGTGCGGTGCTCGGAGCCGCCGGTGAGGTAGAAGCCGCTCTGGCAGGAGTAGATCAGAGTGTAGCCCAGCGAGGGCAGGTCCAGCGCGCCCACGTTGGCGTGGGAGGGGGTCTCGGGCTGCCTGCAGTGGTGGGCTGCAAGGGACAGGGACAACGGAGGCCTTAGGATTTCAGCTTCTGTGTTTTTTGTGAATTTGTAATTTCGGTGTGTCACTCTGGGCTCTATATGAAGTGCTAAAAGCCTCTGTTCCCAGGGTTGGACAAAAGGATTCCTCTCAGTTGGAAATCCAAGGACACTTTGGTCCCTCAGAGCCCCAAAATATGGAACCAACAGGGAATTGGGGGAGCAAACTTGGGGTAATTAACATCATCACTCAAAGCTGTAATTGGAGGATTAAGGCCCAATATGTTAATGGACAGAACTTATAAAACGTGAAGAACTCGTGACCAGCAGAATGGAAGGGACCTTAAAGATGATTTTTTGCTGAATTTGGCCTTTCTGTGATTCTCAAACAAACCCTCAGCAGCATCCAGGTATCCTCCTTTCCCAGGGGATGATTTAGGAACCCCAAAGAGTTGAAAATGGACCTGAATTCCCATAATTTGGGAGGCCCAGCACTCATTAGTCCTATCCAGAGCCCTGTCCTTCCATGAGCATATAAAATTATGAGCATCCACAGGGTTTGTTCATGGAAAAATATTTCCCAAAAAAAAAAGCCTCCCAGGGGAGAGGAAAAAGCTTTTGAATCCTTAGGATACAGAGGATATCCAGGAGGGATATCACCAGTTAAATACATGAAATTAAATTCCTGGTGTAGCAGGGAGATGAGGGACTTCAAAAAGAAAAATTATTAAAGAGGAGAAGCACTGGGAGCCCTCCCGGATCAATCGTGGACATCAAATGGAAGCACAAACCAACTTTTCACCTGGAACTGCGGCTCTGGGGAGGGGCCAGGCAAGGAGAATCCCACCTGGAATCATGAGGTGGGATGGCGGGAGAGAAGGGATTTGTGAGCTCCCTTTGTTATCATGGAATGTTGGGGATCCTGGGACGGGCTGGGTGGGAAGGGACACTGAGGAGCCATGGCAGGGACACCTTTCCCTATCCCAGGTGTCTCCAAGCCCTGTCCAGCCTGGCCTGGGACACTTCAGGGATCCCAGGATGGGCTGGGTGGGAAGGGACAGTGAGGAGCCACAGCAGGGACACCTTTCCCTATCCCAGGGAGTTCCATCCTGGCCTGGGACACTTCAGGGATTCCAGGATGGGTTGGGTGGGAAGGGACAGTGAGGAGCTGTGGCAGGGACACCTTTCCCTATCCCAGGTGTCTCCAAGCCCTGTCCAACCTGACCTTGGACACTCCAGGGATGCTGGGATGGGCTGGGTGGGAAGGGACATTGAGGACCCATGGCAGGGACACCTTTCCCTATCCCAGGGAGTTCCATCCTGACCTTGGACACTCCAGGGATGCTGGGATGGGCTGGGTGGGAAGGGACATTGAGGAGCCATGGCAGGGACACCTTTTCCTATCCCAGGGTGCTCCATCCCGACCTTGGACACTCCAGGGAAGCCACAGCTTCTCTGGGAATTCCATCCCAGCCCCTCACAAGGAATAATTCCCTCCTAATCCCCAACTCGCCCTAAAATCCAACGCATTTTCTCCAAGCACACGTCCCCCAGAGCACCGACCCGGCCTGGCCGAGGCACTCCCGCACTTACGGACGCAGTCGGGCTGGACACCGCTCCAGGTCAGGTTGGGCAGGCAGGTCCTGGTGGTGGAGCCCTGCAGGAGATATCCCTTCTGGCACCGGAAGAACAGGACACTTCCCACCTGTGCCAACGGGAGAGCAACGCTCAGATTCCCAGGGATTCCCAGGGATTCATTCCACGCAATTCCAGAGGGATTTGATCATTCCCTCGTCACCACCTCAGCCCTCCACCTCCACCCCAGCGTCAGCTCCCAGCTGGGCAAAAGTCACACTTATGGCATCTTAAAATTAATGAAAACCCAAAATGAATTAATTGAAGTCCAGGGTTAGGGTAAGTAATTAGCAGGAGGAGTGAAGGATGAACTCCGGCAGGGGATGAACGATCCCAGCCCTGGGCCCAGCAGGGAATGGACCCCCAGGGAATTGCTGTGGGATTTCTGTCCCCATCCCAATGATCTCCTCAGGGATGGGAGCTGGGGATGGCAAAGGCACTGCAGGATTTGGGCTGGAAATTCATGGGAATTGTGGTGCCACTGTGAACAGCGGTGACTGTTAATTAGCACTGACATTAATTCCAGATAGAATGTGTTGCTAATTAATGTTGTGCAAACACACCCGGAGCTCTAAAGGAGCACGTTGGGGTGTCCTGCTCCCAGGGGGAGGCAGGAATCCATGGGAGGACACAGGAATCCATGGGGGGACACAGGAATACATGGGATAACACATGAATCCATGGGAGGACACAGGAATCCATGGAAGAACACGTGAATCCATGGGATAACACATGAATACACAGGATAACATGTGAATCCATGGGATAACACATTAATCCATGGAAGAACACGTGAATCCATGGGAGGACACAGAAATCCATGGGAGGACACAGGAATCCATGGGATAACACAGGAATCCATGGGATAACACATGAATACACAGGATAACATGTGAATCCATGGGATAACACATTAATCCATGGAAGAACACGTGAATCCATGGGAGGACACAGAAATCCATGGGAGGACACAGGAATCCATGGGATAACAAGTGAATCCACGGGATAACACAGGAATCCATGGGATGACATGTGAATCCATGGGAGGACACAGGAATCCATGGGATAACACATGAATTCATGGAAGGAGATACATGAATCCATGCGATAACATATGAATCCAAGGGATAACATGTGAATCCAGAGGATAACACATTAATCCACAGGATAACATGTGAATCCATGGGATAACACATGAATCCACAGGATAACACGTGAATCCATGGGATAACACATGAATCCACAGGATAACACGTGAATCCATGGGATAACACATTAATCCATGGGATAACACGTGAATCCATGGGATAACACATATATCCATGGGATAACATGTGAATCCACGGGATAACACATGAATCCATGGGATAACACATGAATCCATGGGATAACTCATGACTCCACGGGATAACACGTGGATCCAGGATGGGGACAGAGCAGGGCTCATTTTGGGGCACCCCTGCTGCCCTGGCAGTACCTGATATCCCTGGGAATTGTTCTGCATCCCAAAGAGAGGCACTCCGGGGTCCGCACATGTCGTGAGGCTGGGGTCTGGAAAACACAGGGCTGGGTTTTATGGGGAGCTCAGACCTCTCGAGGCACACGGATCTGGAACATGAGTGGGGTTTGGCTCCCAAGGCCATCCTGAGCTCCAGGATTCCCATCCCATTCCTTGCCCTGGGCTCAGCAGGAATTTGGATGAGGATCTCGGATCCATCACCTTCCCTTTCTGCCTTGCTTGGGCAGAAAATGTCATTTTCTGGGGGAGGAGGGGGAGAAGGAGAAGGGGAGAAGGAGAAGGGGAAGGGGAGAAGGAAGAGGGGAGAAGGAAAAGGGGAGAAGGGAAAGATGGAAATGGAGAAGGGGAGAAGGAGAAGAGAGGAGAAGGAAAAGGGGGGAAGGAGAAGGGGAGAAGGAAAAGGAGAGAAGGAAAAGGAGAGAAGGAAAAGGAGAGAAGGAGAAGGAGAGAAGGAGAAGGAGAGAAGGAGAAGGGGGAGAAAAAAGAGGGGAGAAGGAAAAGGGGAGAAGGAAAAGGGGAAGGGGAGAAGGAAAAGGAGAAGGGGAGAAGGAAAAGGGGAGAAGGAAAAGGCGAAGGGGAGAAGGAAAAGGAGAAGGGGAGAAGGAAAAGGAAAAAGGGAGAAGAAGAAGGGGAGAAGGCAAAAAGAAGAGGAAGAGAAGGGGAGAAGAGCTGTTGACCACCAGCGAGTACCCACCCCCAAAAGCAGCACCCCTCCAGCTGATTCCCAGGCCAGCCCAGCACTCCTTCCCACAAATTCGGGGAAGAAAACCCCCGAGGCCCAGACCCCGCGGCTCCCCTCACCAATGCAGCTGGGCTGGGTCCCGCTCCACGTGCCGTCCGACTGGCAGAACCTCCGCGCCGAGCCCACGAGCACCAGCGGCGCCAGGCACGAGAAGGACACGGACGAGCGGTAGGTGAAGCCTCGGTCCTCGCGCCGGCCCTGGGCGGGGGTCCCTGGGTCCCCACAGAACACGGCTGGAAGGGCAAAGGGACAAGGACGTGGCCGTGACATTCCCTCCGGAGCTGGGAATGTCAACCTATCCATTAAGATTAACTCGGGAATTAGCGGCGGCAGACGTTCCTTGTAATTCTCTCGCCTAATTCTCTCCTTTTGTCGATGGCTGTTAATTAACTTCCACCTTCTCCCCCAGATTTTCCCTTTTTCCCCTCTTTTTTTCCTCTCAGCTCTCCCTAATTGCACGGTGTCGCTTTGTTCCGTGGCTCCGCTAATTATTCGAGATCCAGGGAAAGGTGCGAGGGGTTTTTGGGATTTAATCCGAAAATGGTTACTGTGCAGCTGGGAAAGGAACTCGGAGCTGCCTTTAGCGTTAGGAGATGTTTAATTCCCTTTTTTTTTTTGCATCAAACCCATCCAGCCTTCACAAAACATTCCCAATCTTTGGCCCTTCTGCCAAAAACTGGTTTTTTTGGCAGTTCTGGGAATTCTGATTGCAGGAAATTCAGTCGCCGGGGGTGAACACTGAGTTTTGAGGATGTTTTGTGGGCAGGAAGATGGAAAATGCTCAGGCTCATCCCAAATGTGGCCTCACAGGGATGGAATGACCAACTGTGTCCCCAGAGTGACCAACTGTGTCCCCGGAGTGACCAACTGCATCCCCGGAGTGACCAACTGTGTCCCTGGAGTGACCAATGGTGTCCCTGACTCCTCCTCATGAGCCAAACCAAGGCTCCAAAAAACCAAGGTTCCCAAAAGAACCAAGGATCTCAAAAAAACAAGGATACCAAAAAAACAAGGATGCCAAAAAACCAAGGCTCATGAAAACCAAGGCTCCCAAAAAACCCAAGGCTCCCAAAATACCAAGGCTCCCCAAAAACCAAGGCTCCCAAAAAAATCAAGGGTCCCAAAAACCAAGGCTCCCAAACAGAACTAAGGCTCCCAAAAAAATCAAGGGTCTCAAAAACCAAGGCTCCCAAAAAATCAAGGCTCCCCAAAAACCAAGGTTCCCAAAAACTAAGGCTTCCCCAAAAAAACCAAGGTTCCGAAAAACCAAGGCTCCTAAAAACCCAAGGCTTCAAAAAAACCAAGGCTCCCAAAAAACCAAGGCTCCCAAAAAACCATGGCTCCCAAAAAAACCAAGGATCCCAAAAAAACCAAAGCTCCCAAAAAACCAAGGTTCCCAAAGAGCAAGGCTCTCAAAAAACCAATTCTCCCAAAAAACCAAGGCTCCCAAAAACCAAGGATCCCAAAAAACCAAGGCTCCCAAAAACCAAGGCTCCCAAAAACCAATTCTCCCAAAATACCAAGGTTCCCAAAAACCCAAGGCTCCCAAAAAACCAATTCTCCCTAAAAACCAAGGCTCCCAAAATCCACGGCGTGTGGGAGGTGGAGAGCAGCCAGATTTCAGCTCCCGAAGCAGCACCACGGCATGAAAAACTGAAGGAAAACCTCCTTGAGGATGGGGGCAGGGAGCACAGCAAGCTCCCCTCACCCCTGACACCACCACCCCAAACCAGCGACACAGAGCCTGGAAAAAAAACCCCAAAAAGCTGAATTTTAAGCAGAACCCTCCCCATTCCCGGGGGAAAATCAAGGAATGGCTACTCACGGAAGCACTGGGGGATCTCCCCACTCCAGGAGCCGTTGCCCTCGCAGGTGAGCACAGCGGGCAGGGACAGCTGGTAGCCCTCGAGGCAGGCGTAGGTGACGCTGGAGCCCCAGCTGAAATCCGAGCCCACCACCTTCCCGTTGGGAATGGCCTGCGGGGCTCGGCAGGTGATGGCTGGAAAAGGAAAGCAGGAGAAAGGGGAGGCTGGGTTAGGGTGCAGCAGGATGTCCCCACCCCAAATCTCTCTCTCCATGGCTGGTGATAACTCAGATTGAGTCTAAAACCCAAGAAGTTCTTCTCTTCTCTTCTCTTCTCTTCTCTTCTCTTCTCTTCTCTTCTCTTCTCTTCTCTTCTCTTCTCTTCTCTTCTCTTCTCTTCTCTTCTCTTCTCTTCTCTTCTCTTCTCTTCTCTTCTCTTCTCTCTTCTCTTCTCTTCTCTTCTCTTCTCTTCTCTCTTCTCTTCTCTTCTCTTCTCTTCTCTTCTCTTCTCTTCTCTTCTCTTCTCTTCTCTTCTCTTCTCTTCTCTTCTCTTCTCTTCTCTTCTCTTCTCTTCTCTTCTCTGTCTGAGATCTCCAGCCTTGAATCTGATTTGTCCCAAGCAGGCCCAGGGACACTTCAGAGACACAGTCAGAGCAGTGGGGATTTGCTTTATTGATTTTATGTGGGGATTTCCTTTATTTATTTTATGTGGGGATTTGCTTTATTTATTTTATGTGGGGATTCACTCCTCCAAACACACACACCCCAGCACTGCCAACACACAATATTATGGGTGACACTCAGGAATATTCATCACATCCCTGGGATAGGAGTGGTTATACAAATCATTTCTTGGAAATCATTAATATCATTAGCTGTGTGCCATGCAATGCGCTGTGTGTCCTGGTGGTCTTTGGGGTCTTCTCGTGATGAAGATCTGTAGTCTCCATCACAGTGCACTTTTCCCCTTTCTCTCTGGAGCGTGGGCAGTCCTCGGTGGGTGATTCAGGGTTTCTGTGCTGGCCTCAGACAGATTCTTGTCCCTCTTATCTTGACAAGATTAAGGGAATCCTGTTTTTCTAGGTTTAGAATTCACATATTCTGTCTCTCAGTAGTTAACTTGAGTTACCTATTGACTACCGTTTCTCAAATCCACATCTTGGTATGGAGAGAGGATGTGGAGAGAGATGAAAGAAATGACTGAAAGATGCACTTTTACACTATAAAAGACACACTTTTACACTATAAAAGACACACAAAATATCACAGAGACAGAAGTTTTTCTACACGGACACTGGAGCGTGAAAAAGCTTCTCCTCAGGGTCTGGAGCAGCTCTGTGGTAACTTCCTGAGGATTGAGTGAGGATTCTAATGGCACTGAATTGGAGTTTGGTAAGATACATTGGTCTCCTAAATTGTATTTTCTTTGCTAGCAATAACAATAATAATAGGTCCTTTTTACAAACTGCATTTTTAGCTATTCGTAGTTTTGCAGTTGTTCTGTGTAGTATGGAGTTTTGTCCCAAGTCTTACGTCTGCTATTTTCTGTGTCTAATAAATAACAATTTATATCATATTAGACCTAATCAGCCGTTATTAAAGAACCTACAAACGAGACCGGGCCTTGGGGTGCTGCCACCCCAAAAAGAGCTCCTGCTGCTGCCAAAGGCCTGGGAAAAGGCAGGGATTTAGCTAAGCTCCTGTTGTTGGAAAATATACCAGTTTAAAAATTTTGTATAACTTCAGTCAAAGGATTTGTTTGTCTTTACCCCCGGGAAAAGGAATTTGAAGTTTCTTTTCAGGACATTGTTCTGCCAGGTGAGGTCTGATGAACTCAACATTTTAAGACACTCGGAGCAGCCCAAAAGATAAAAACATCAATGGAACATGAACAGAACATCGGTGGCCATCTCCAAACATCCACCCCAGAGCACCTCAGACAGAGCTGGAGACATCTCGCCTGGAAAGGACTGATAAGAAAATTGAACAATGAATATCTAATTTACATCAGAGGTGAGGGGATTTGGATCCAATGGGAAACTGAACACTGAGGGTTGCTCAACTCTGGACCAATCAACTTTGAAACAATGCATCTCTGTGGGTTTGACTGTATAAAATTTGGGGGAAAATCCTATAAAATCTGTGCATCATGGAATGATTCTCTCTGCACACCCGGGCTGTGTGTGGATGAGATGATTTCTGTGGCACACCCTGGCCAGAACAACATCCTGGCCAGAAAATAAAGCAATGCCTTGACTCTCTAACATTAAAAATGTTGCTGGAGGGTTTTTGTTTTTCCCACAGTGTTGGTGACACTGTCCCCATTCACAACATAAGGTCTCTGCACTTTGTAATTATTTCCATTAACGAATTGTGTGGAGGAGCAGAGTCACCTCCTGCTCTTCCAGAGCATCTCCCAGGATGCACAAAGTAGGGAAAAACCCTTGGAGGTTTGGAGTTAAATCCCAAAGCAAAATATCCCACTGGGATCATCCAGTGCAGCTCCTGGCCCTGCGCAGACACCCCAAAATCCCACCCTCCCGAATGCCCAAACATTCCCTGAGATCTCAGGGCTGCGGGCTGTTCAGAGCCTCCTGGGGGAGGAAACTTTTCCTAAATATCCACAAATCCGCTTTTGGAGTCAGCACTCAATCCCAGCCCAAGTTAAAAATCCGCCCTGACTGAGTGTGAAAGCTCATCCCAAATTTCCCCGAAGATTCACACGTTTTGGACAACCTGGCTGAGGTTCAGGTGAGCAGCTGAAGCCACAACCTGTCAGCTTTTCACCCACTCCGAGCTGTTTTAATTTGACATTTTCGCAGCACTTTTCAGCTCAGAAGAGCAAATCAGTTTGGCCTCGGAATGAGACTCTTGGCCACAATTCCGGGTGATTCCTGCAGCATTTGCTCAGTGCAGAGAATGAAAAAAGAGAGCAGAAATTGTTCTTTACAGCCTCTGAAGGAGCTGGAGTGCATTTCAGAGTTTTTCTGTGGTCCGTTTGTGTCAGCAGCGTGACAGGTGAATTTTCCTGTCATTTCTAAAGGAGTGCAGAGATGCTGCCACACATCTCATCAACACCGGGGGCTGAGTAAAAGAGATCCAGAACCTCTTCATTATTTCCCTTTTCTATCTCTGAACTCCAGGAGCCATCTCAGAGCAGGAGGAAGAATGAAAAGACTCCGAGGGAAGAATGAAAAGACTCCGAGGGAACATTTTTCAGATGTTTCTGGGCGATGCCAGTGAAGCAAAACACAGCGTTCCATCTGAGTTTGATCCGAATTTTTGGTCACAGGAAATTCACTTCACTCCTTGTGCTTTGCTCAGGGACAAGAGTGAGAAATAGGTCAATAGGTAACTCAAGTTAACTATTGAGAGACAGAATATGTGAATTTTAAAGAGAAAAACAGAATTCCCTTCATCTTGTCAAGGTAAGAGGGACAAGAATCTGTGTGAGGCCAGCACAGAAACCCTGAATCACCCACCAAGGACTGCCCATGCTCCAGAGAGAAAGGGGAAAAGTGCACTGTGATGAAGACTACAGATCTTCATCACGAGAAGACCCCAAAGACCACCAGGACACACATGCTAATGATATTAATGATTTCCGAGAAATGATTTATATAACCACTCCTATCCCAGGGAATGTGATGAATATTCATGAGTGTCACCCATAATATTGTGTGTTGGCAGTGCTGGGTGTGTGTGTTTGGAGGAGTGAATCCCCCACAGCCAGCACTGAATAAAGTAAATAAAATAAAATAAAAAATAAAGCAAATCCCCACTGCTCTGACTGTGTCTCTGCAGTGTCTCTGGGCCTGCTTGGGGAGAATCAAGAGCAAATCCCTCCCTCCCACAAGGCATTCCCACTCCGTGAAAAACACCACAAACAGAGCACAGATGGAATAAGAACCTCCAGGAATGACACAGAGACACTTTGGTGGCCTTCCAAACTCATCCCCCCCGACACCCCCAGTGTTCTCACCCTTGCAGACAGGTTTGGTGCCGTTCCAGGTGCGGTCCTTGGTGCAGGTGAGGGACGCTGCCCTGTCTGACTCCATGGTGAAGCCGGGGGCACAGCGGAACACCACGGATTTGTTGTAGGTGAAGTCGGAGCCCAGGCGGAGCCCGTTGGCTGGCACGCCCGGGTCGCCGCAGTTGATCACTGCCGAGGGAGGGAAAAAGGAGAATTTCCAGCTGGGATCGCACCTGGGATGATCCCCCAGGTGGGATAGTTCAATATGGGGTGGGGTTGATTGCGTCTTGATTTGTGATTTGATTTGTGATTGCTTTGTTTCACTGGTCTTAGAATTATGAGGCGTTATTTTATAAAGTATATCTAAATACAAAATATTTATATATAAAATATGTATATAAAATAGAAATAACACCCCTCCAGCTCGGCCGCCATCCACCCCAAAATTACCCAGAGCTCCCTCCACCCAGCTGGAAAAACACAAACCCGGAGCCTGATTTCTCCCTTAGACTCCAACAGAACTCCCAGGCGGAGCCGCTGCCTGCCCAGCTTTAGGTGAGTTTCCCGGGGAATGGAGCTGGCACCCCAATCCCAGAGCCCAATTCTTCCCTTAGGCTCTGGCAGAATTCCCAGGCGGAGCTGCTGCCCAGCCAGCTTTGGTGGAGTTTCTTGGGGTGCGGGCACAGCTGACACCCCAATCCCAGAGCACGATTTTTCCATTCGGCTCCGACAGAATTCCCAGGCAGAGCCGCTGCTTCTCCAAGACAATTTTAGTGGAGTTTCTCAGGGAATGGAGCTGGCACCCCATTCCCATAGCACAATTTTTCCATTCGGCTCCGTGAGAATTCCAAGGCGGAGCCACTGCCCAGCCAGCTTTGGTGAAGTTTCTTGGGGTGCAGGCACAGCTGGCACCCCATTCCCATAGCATGATTTTTCCCTTAGGCTCTGGCACAATTCCCAGGTGGAGCTGCTGCCCAGCCAGCTTTGGTGGAGTTTCCCGGGGCGCGGGCACAGCTGGCACCCCAATCCCAGCGCACGATTTTTCCATTCAGCTCCAACAGAATTCCCAGGTGGAGCTGCTGCCCATCCAGGACAACTTTAGCAGAGTTTCTCGGGGCTGGCACCCCAATCCCAGAGCATGATTTTTCCATTTGGCTCCAGCACAATTCCCAGGCGGAGCTGCTGCCCATCCAGGACAACTTTAGCAGAGTTTCTCGGGGAATGGAGCTGGCACCCCAATCCCAGAGCACCCCATTCCCACCCCGGGGATCCCTCCCCGCGCTCACCGCTGCACTCGGGGCTGCTCCCGGTCCAGGTGCCGTTGACGGTGCAGTGCCTGCTGAGCACCCCCGTGGAGTAGTAGCCCTCGCGGCACTGGTAGATGATGGAGCTGGAGAACACCAGGCCGTCGTTGAAGATCACCCTGGCGTTGCTGGGCGTGCCCGGGTTCCCGCAGGAGATCACTGCCGGGGGAACGGGAGGTTGGGACAAACCCCAAAACACAAACAGCACCCCAGGACTGCGAGGGTTTCGTCCTGCGAGTGCCTGGTCTCGGTCAAGGCAAGTTCTGGGGACAGTGGGGCAGCTCTGGGGACACTGGGGGAGTTCTGGGGACATAAGAACTGTCCTGGGGACCCTGGATCAGTTCTGGGAACATCCGAGCCTTTTGGGGACACCAGGGTAGGCTGGGGACATCAGACCAGCTCTGGGGGCATCAGACCAGCTCTGGGGACATTGAACCAGCTCTGGGGACACCGGGACAGTTCTGGGGACACCGGGACAGTTCTGGGGACACCAGGGCAGTTCTGGGGACACCGGGGCAGCTCTGAGGACATCAGACCAGCTCTGGGGACACCGGGGCAGCTCTGAGGACATCAGACCAGCTCTGGGGACATTGAACCAGCTCTGGGGACATCAGACCAGCTCTGGAGACACCAGGGCAGTTCTGGGGACACGAGACCAGCTCTGGGGACACTGGGACAGTTCTAGGGACATCAGACCAGCTCTGGGGACACCGGGGCAGTTCTAGGGACACCAGGGCAGTTTTAGGGACATCAGACCAGCTCTGGGGACACCAGGGCAGCTCTAGGGACACCAGGGCAGTTCTAGGGACATCAGACCAGCTCTGGGGACACCGGGGCAGCTCTGGGGACACGGGGGCAGGCTGGGCAGCGGCGGCCCAGGGACACACCTTCGCACTCGGGCTGAGTGCCGCTCCAGGAGCCGTTGGCTCGGCACAGGCGCTCGGAGGAGCCGCGCAGGGTGTAGCCAGGCTCGCAGCTGAAGCGCACCACGCTGCCCACGTCGAAGGCGTCGCCCAGGCCGATGCCGTGGGAAGGGATCCCGGGGTCACCGCACACGCCCTGGCTGCCCCCTGCCAGAGAGAGCAGTCAGCACGGCCACCGTGCCATGGCGGCTCCTGTCCCCCTCGTCGGGAATTCCAAATAAAACATTCCACAATTCCAGGAGCCCATGGGTTTTGAGATGGAGGCAAACCGTGGCTGCCACAAGTCCTGAATCCCCAAGTGCATCAATCCCGGGGATGTTTCCCCTCCAAGCAGGAATTCCCAAGTGCTTCGAGCCACCCCGGTTGTGCCCAGGGAACAAGGAGGGTTTGGAGTGTGGGAGGAAGGGAAACGGGAAAAGGGAAAAGGCTATGGAAAAGGTAGAGGAAAAGGGAAGGGTTAGGGAAGTTCAGGGAAGGGAAGTTCAGGGAAGTTCAGGGAAGTTCAGGGAAGGGAAGGGAAGTTTAGGGAAGGGAAGTTTAGGGAAGGGAAGTTTAGGGAAGGGAAGTTTAGGGAAGGGAAGGGAAGTTTAGGGAAGGGAAGGGAAGTTTAGGGAAGGGAAGTTTAGGGAAGGGAAGTTTAGGGAAGGGAAGTTTAGGGAAGTTTAGGGAAGTTTAGGGAAGTTTAGGGAAGGGAAGGGAAGGGAAGGGAAGGGAAGGGAAGGGAAGGGAAGGGAAGGGAAGGGAAGGGAAGGGAAGGGAAGGGAAGGGAAGGGAAGGGAAGGGAAGGGAAGGGAAGGGAAGGGAAGGGAAGGGAAGGGAAGGGAAGGGAAGGGAAGGGAAGGGAAGGGAAGGGAAGGGAAGTTTAGGGAAGGGAAGAGAAGTTTAGGGAAGGGAAGTTTAGGGAAGGGAAGGGAAGTTTAGGGAAGTTTAGGGAAGTTTAGGGAAGTTTAGGGAAGTTTAGGGAAGTTTAGGGAAGTTTAGGGAAGGGAAGGGAAGGGAAGGGAAGGGAAGGGAAGGGAAGGGAAGGGAAGGGAAGGGAAGGGAAGGGAAGGGAAGGAAGGGAAGGGAAGGGAAGGGAAGGGAAGGGGAAGGGGAAGGGAAGGGAAGGCACCAGGAGCACCCTCAAGGCACAAGGCGTGGGTGAAGAGGGGTGACAATGGGTGAGGAATGATGATGATGGGTGGATGATGATGGGTGACGATGGGTGGGTGATGATGACAGAAGGATGATGATGGGAGGGAGAAGATGAAAATGGATGGGTGAGCAACCATGGGTGGGTGATGATGATGACAATGATGATGGGTGACCATGGGTGGGAGATAATGATGGGTGGATGATGATGGGTGGGAGACGATGATGAGGGTGTGACCATGGGTGGTTGATGATGATGGGTGACAACAGGTGGATGACCATGGGTGGGAAATGACGATGGGTGATGAGGATGATAGGTGGGAGATAATGATGATGATGTGTGGGTGACCATGGGTGGATGATGATGATGATGATGATGATGATGATGGGTGACCATGGGTGGGTGACCACGGGTGGGTGACCATAGGTGGGTGACCATAGGTGGGTGACAATGGGTGGATGACCGTGGGTGGATGACCATGGGGTGAATGAAGATGATGGGTGAATGATGATGGGTGACCATGGGTGGGTGACGATGATGATGGGTGACCATGGGTGGGTGACCATGGGTGGGTGACCATGGGTGGGTGACCATGGGCAGATGATGATGATGGGTGATCACGGGTGGGTGATAATGATGGGTAATGAGGATGACGGGTGGGAGATGATGATGATGATGATCATGGGTGACCATGAGTGGGTGACCACGGATGAGTGACCCCATCTGGCTGCCCGCAGGGTACCCCACCCCCCATGGCCCCCTCACCCGAGCAGTGTGGCAGGGAGCCGCTCCAGCGCCCGTCCAGCTGGCACATCCGCGTGGCGTTCCCGACCAGCGTGCGCTTCCCGAGGCAGCTGTAGCGCACCACCGAGCCCACGGTGTGCTTGTCCCCCGAGATCTGCGCGTGCGGGGGGGACCCGGGGTGGCCGCACGACACCACTGCCGACAAAGCACCGGAGTTCCGGAACTCAGCCGCCGCAGAATTCCGGAATTCCAGCATGGGGCAGCTCGGGGGGACCTCAGAGATGGTTTAATTCCGACCCTTTCCGGGGGTGGGGATGCTCTTCCCTGTCCCAGATTGCTCCAAGCTCTGTCCAGCCTGGCCTGGGACACTTCCAGGGATGGGGACACTTCAGGGACAGGGACATTTCCAGGGATGGGACACCTCCAGGGATGGGAACACTCCCAAGGATGGGGACACTCCCAGGGACAGGGACAATTCCAGGGATGGGACACTTCCAGGGATGGGACATTTCCAGGGATGGGACATTTCCAGGGACGGGGACAGTTCCAGGGATGGGGACACTTCTGGGGACAGGGACACTCACAGGGATGGGACATTTCCAGGGATGGGACACTCCCAGGGACAAGGACACTTCTGGGGACAGGGAGACTTCCAGGGACAGGGAGACTTCCAGGGATGGGGACACCTCCAGGGACAGGGACACTCCCAGGCATGGGACACTTCCAGGGATGGGGACACTCCCAGGGGTGGGACACTTCCAGGGATGGGGACCCTACCAGGGATGGGGACACTTCCAGGGACAGGGACACTTCCACCTGTGCCAGGGCCTCCCCACCCTCACAGGGAAGTTGGACACCCAGAAACTAAAAACATGGAAAAATCTCCATTTTTTTTTTAAAACTCTGAACCCCAGGAATCCATGGAATCAGTGGCAAAACTGACCTGGAGCTTCCAAGTGCCCACAAATGCTCCAAGACCCAACATTCTAAGGAAGGAGATCCCTTTGTACTCAGGGAGAACTGGGAGCTGAGGGATTTTGGGATTTTAACCGAAATTCCCCCCAGCTGTGGGAACATGGATCATCGTTCCCTGGGATCCGTGCAAGGGGTGAGGACAGGACGGAAGGAAAGGGAAACGTGCCCAGAGCTGCTTGGTAGGGCTTGTGTGGAGGGATAAAAATGGGGAAAAAAGGAACAATCCCAGCTTTGGAACAGCTCAAGCCAAGCGGAATTTCCAGAGCTCCGAGGCCATTCCTGAGGGCAGGGAATGGGACTGAAGCTGGTTTGGGGTCCAAAGGAACAACCTGGTCCTGCCTGCACCACCCCAAGGCAGCTAAAATCCCCTGGGATCCCAAATTCCCTGCAGAGGACGGGGATATCGGGATAGCAGCACTGACTGCTCCCCAAAATCCATGGGGTCGCCAGGACAGCACGAGAGCGCCTGGAATATTTTGTCTTCCCAGAATTCCCTAAAGCCCCCAGAGCCTCCCAGTCGCCATCCCAGCAGAAAGAAGGGCTGGACACTGGGAAAAATGAGATAAACCCAGAGGCAGGAGGGAGGGAATCCTCCTGAGCACCTGCACTGCAGCTGAGGGAACTCATCCTGATTGATCCCAAACACGGGAATTTTCCTGCCGGGAGTGTGGGGTTGGGGGGTCCTCACTCAGGTGAGTTCTCCCTCAGGTGAGTTCTCACTCAGGTGAGCTGTCCCTGTGCTCCAGAGCCTCTCCCCCTCTCCCACCCTCTCCCCCTGCCCCATCCCAACTGGAGCTGCCCAGAACCCCAAACTCCACCGGGATTGAACTCTCCCTGTATAGGGAACCCCTTCCAGCAAGAGCCCTCTCCTCAACCCCAAAGGATCCCTCTCCCTAACCCCAAACCTCACTGGGATCAGCCTCTCCCTGCACAGGGAATCCCATCCAGCAGGAGCCCTCTTCTCAACCCCAAAGGATCCCCCTCCTCAGCCCCAAACCCCATCGGGATCAACCTCTCCCTGTATAGGGAATCCCCTCCACCAGGACCCCCTCCTCAACCCTAGACCTCACTGGGATCAACCTCTCCCTGCACAGGGAATCCATTCCAGCAGGATCCCTCTCCTCAGCCCCACAGGATCCCTCTCCCTAACCCCAAACCCCAATGGGATTGGCCTCTCCCTGCACAGTGAACTCCCTCCAGTGGGATGGGATCCCTCTCCTCGACCCCAAAGGATCCCTATCCCTAACCCCAAACCCCACCAGGATCAGCCTCTCCCTGTATAGGGAACCCCCTCCAATGGGATCCCTCTCCTTAACCCCAAACCCCACTGGGATCAACCTCTCCCTGCATAGGGAACCCCCTGCTAGCAGGACCCCTAACCTCAGCCCCACAGGATCCCTCTCCTCAACCCCAAACCCCTTCCCCGGGAAGCACCTACAACCACCACAACCATTCCCACGTGATTCCATGGGGATTTTCCCCCGAGAACTCTGCTAAAACCCCACAAAACTCACACGTGATTCATGGGGATTTTCCCCCGAGAGCTCCACTGAACCCACAATCGTTCCCATGTGATTTCAAGGGGATTTTCCCCCGAGAACTTTGCTAAACCCCACAACCACTCCCTGGTGATTTCATCAGAATTTTCCCCTGAAAACTCCACTAAACCCCACAATCCTCCCACGTGATTCCACAGGGATTTTCCCCCGAGAACTCTGCTAAACCCTGCTAAAACCCCACAAAACTCCCATGTGATTCCATGGGGATTCTCCCCCAAGATCTCTGCTAAACCCCATAACCACCCCCATGTGATTCCATGGGGATTTTCCCCCAAGAACTCTGCTAAACCCCACAAAACTCCCAGATGATTCCATTGGGATTTTCCCCCGACAACTCCGCTAAACCCCACGTGATTCCATGGGGATTTTCCCCCGAGAACTCCGCTAAAACCCCACAAAACCCCCCAGGAGCGCTGGGGACACTTACAAAGGCACTGGGGGAGGGCTCTGTCCCACGTGCCGTCCCCCTGGCACGTCAGGACGTGCGTTCCCAACAAATAAAATCCGTGGACGCACTGATAGGACACGGTGGTGCCGAAGCTGAACCTGTGGGGGCCGCTCGGCTGCACTTGCCGGACGCTGTTTTCCAGGTGCCCCGGGTCAGAACAGTTCACAACTGCGGACAAACAACAGAACAACACCCGAAAAATAACGGGAAAACGAGGGCGGGGTTGAAAATGTGGGATTGGCCAAAAAAAAAAGCGGGAAAAACGGTGGAGAATTGTGGATTTTATGATGCGATTTAAGTTTTTTTTTGCTGGTTTTTTTAAACACTTTTTATGTTTGAAAATTGAAATGGAATTGAAATAGAACAGAAAAATTCCTCATGAAAAGGGGGAAAAAAGGAGTTCAGATTGGGATTTAACATATCCAGCTGGGAATAACTGATCTCAAAGTGGGATTTAAAAAAAGCAGGAAAAACAATGGAAAATTGTGAATTTTATGCTGTGATTTTAGGTTTTTTCGCTGTTTTTTTTAAACTTTTTTAGGATGGGGATAGAAAAATTCCTCATGAAAAGGGGGAAAAGGGAGTTCAGATTGGGATTTGGCATATCCAGCTGGGAATAACTGATCCCAACTGGGATTTTAAAAAAGCAGGAAAAATGATGGAAAATCGTGAATTTTACACTGTGATTTAAGGTTTTTTTCACTGTTTTTTCGTTTAACATTTTTTAGGGTCGGAATGGAAAAATTCCTTGTGAAAAGGGGAAAAAGGGAATCCAGGCAATCCTGCAGATTCTAACCCAGCAGCAGAGCCTGGATCTCAGCCCCAAACTGGGATTTAGATTATCCAGCTGGGAATAACCGATCCCAAAGTGGATTTCCAGTCCTAAACTGGAATTTAGCATATCCAGCTGGGAATAACTGATCCCAAAATGGATCTCCAGTCCTAAATTGGGATTTAGCACATCCAGCTGGGAATAACCGATCCCAAAATGGATCTCCAGTCCTAAACTGGGATTTAGATTATCCAGCTGGGAATAACCGATCCCAAAGTGGATCTCCAGTTCTAAACTGGGATTTAGATTATCCAGCTGGGAATAACCAATCCCAAAGTGGGATTTAGGGTGGGGAATAATCCAGCAGGGACAGGGATCCTGGATCAGGGGAGTGCGGAGGGAGGGAGTGCAGGGAGGGGATTTGGGAAGTGACTCTGAGTGCTGATCCCAAGGGAATTGGGGCAGCCTGGGGGGAAAAAGGGGAAAAGGGGAAAAAGGGGAGAAGGGGAAAAAAGGGAAAAAGGGGAAAAAAGGGAAAAAGGGGAAAAGGGGAAAAAAGGGAAAAAGGGGGAAAAGGGTAAAGGAAAACAGGGGAAAAGGGGAAAGGAAAACAGGGGAAAAGGGGAAAAAGGGGAAAAGGGGAAAAAGGGAAGGAAAACAGGAAAATGGGAAAAGGGGGAAAAAGGGACAAGGGGAAAAGGGGAAAAAGGGAAAAAAAGGGGAAAAGGGGAAAAAGGGGAAAAGGGCCCTGCACAAAACTGTGGTGGTGGAGGAAAAACTACTCCAGGGAGTCTGATCCCAAATTTCCTTGTGTTCTCCCCACTTCCACCACCTTGGAGGATGTGTGGAGGTGAGAAAATCCCAAGGGTGAAACGAGGTTTGATCCATGGGATCCCCAGCAGCTCTGGGAACTCCAACACCCCCTGGGGCCATGGCCGGGGGGTTCCCAGGGATTTCTGGCCCAGGAATGTCGGAGGTTTGATCCATGGGATTCCCAGCAGCCCTGGGAGCTCCACATGGCATTCCCAGCAGCTCCAACACCCCTGGGGCCATTCCTGGGTGCTTCCCGGGGATTTCTGGATTGGGAATGTTGGAGGTTTGATCCATGGGGCTCCCAGCAACCCTGAGAACTCCATATGGGATTCCCAGCAGCCCTGGGAGCTCCCAGGGATTCCTGGCCCGGGAATGTTGGAGGTTTGATTCCCTGCAGCTCCAACACCCCCTGGGGCCATGGCCAGGGGGTTCCAGGGGATTTCTGGCTTGAGAATGTCAGAGGTTTGATCCATGGGATTCCCTGCAGCCCTGGTGGCTCCCGGGGATTTCTGGTCTGGGAATGTCGGAGGTTTGATCCATGGGATCCCCAGCAGCTCCAATACCCCCTGGGGCCACACCCGGGGGGTTCCAGGGGATTTCTGGATCGGGAATGTCGGAGGTTTGATCCATGGGATTCCCAGCAGCTCTGGGAGCTCCCAGGGATTCCTGGCCCGGGAACGTCAGATGTTTGATCCATGGGATTCCCAGCAGCTCCAACACCCCCTGGGGCCATTCCCGGGGGGTTCCAGGGGATTTCTGGAGATTCCTGGCCCGGGAATGTCGGAGGTTTGATTCCCAGCAACTCCAACAGCCTCTGGGGCCATGGCCGGGGGGTTCCAGGGGATTTCTGGCTTGGGAATGTCAGAGGTTTGATCTATGGGATTCCCAGCAGCCCTGGGAGCTCCCAGGGATTTCTGGTCTGGGAATGTTGGAGGTTTGATCCATGGGATTCCCAGCAGCCCTGGGATTTCCCAGGGATTTCTGGCCCGGGAATGTCAGAGGTTTGATCCATGGGATTCCCTGCAGCTCCAACACCCCCTGGGGCCATTCTCGAGGGGTTCCCAGGGATTCCTGGCCCGGGAACGTGGGACTGACCTCGGCAGGAGGGCAGGGCGCTGCTCCACTGGCCGTTGGGCAGGCACTGCGATTGGGACGCTCCCTCCAGGCGGAAGCCAGGGTTGCACTGGAACTTGGCCACGTCGTTGAGGTTGAACTGCGAGCCCTGCGTGAGGCCGTTCGGAGGGTTGCCGGGGTGGCCACAGGTGATGGCTGCAAGGAGAAATGGGAATAGCACTGGATTTATTCTGGGAATATTCGTTGGGAAATGTTCTGGAGGTAGGAGAGGAAAAAACCCCATGTCAGTCCCAAAACACACATCGGTTTCTTCAGTCTTCCAAGATTTGGGGTCAGCTCTGTGGAGATACAGGATCGCCTTGAGAGAATGGGATTTTTGTAGGTTTTACCGGCAGCAGGAATTCCCTGCATCCCTCTCCAGGCAGCCAGGACCCCACTGATTCACACCACAGACCCCTCTTTGAAAATCCCACACCACCCTGACAGAATGGGATTTTTGTAGGTTTTTCCCACAGCAGGAATTCCCTGCAGCCGAGTGCCAGGATCCCACTGATTTACACCACAGATCTCTCTTCAAAAATCCCAGATCACGCTGAGAGAATGGGATTTTTGTAGGTTTTCCTGCAGCAGAAATTCCCTGCAGCTGAGTGCCAGGACCCCACTGATTCACACCACACATCCCTTGCCAACTTAATCCTGATTTTTTGGGTTTTAGGCTTTCTGTGCTGGGGCACAGCAAGAACAAGGTGGGAAGGAGGGAATGGCCGAGCCTGGGGGGCTCCAGAGAAGGGGCTTGGCCTGGGGGGAACTGCATCACCACTTGTCCTCCCAATTGGTGCTTTTGATCCATTCTGCTAATTTCCTCAAACCTATAAAATTATATTCACCCCTGTGGGGTTGGGCTGTTGTGGATATTCTTTTTTAGATATTTACACAGAACATCCCCAAAACCCCTGGAGCTCCAACAAAAATCCACTTCTCTATTACCTCCTATACCAAAACAATCTCAAATTTCATTTCTAGGCTTAAAAAGACAACACCAGAGCCCTCCCAGCCCCGATTCCAGCTGGAATGTCCTAAAACGATCTCAAATTTCATTTCTAGGCTGAAAGAATGACAACACCAGAGCCCTTCCAGTCCCGATTCCCAGCTGGAATGTCCTAAAACGATCTCGAATTTCATTTCCAGGCTAAAAAAGGCAACACCAGAGCCCTCCCAGCCCCAATTCCTGGTTGGAATGTCCTAAACCAATCTCAAATTTCATTTCTAGAGCCCTCCCAGCCCCAATTCCGGGCTGGAATGTCCTAAAACAATCTCAAATATCATTTCTAGGCTAAAAAAGGCAACACCAGAGCCCTTCCAGCCCCGATTCCTGGCTGGAATGTCCTAAAACGATCTCAAATTTCATTTCTAGGCTGAAAAGACTACACCAGAGGAATGTCCTAAAACAATCTCAAATTTCATTTCTAGGCTGAAAAAGACAACACCAGAGCCCTTCCAGCCCCAATTCCTGGCTGGAATGCCCTAAAACGATCTCAAATTTCATTTCTAGGCTGAAAAGACTACACCAGAGCCCTTCCCAGCCCCGATTCCCAGCTGGAATGTCCTAAAATGATCTCAAATTTCATTTCTAGGTGAAAAGGCAACACCAGAGCCCTTCCCAGCCCTGATTCCTGGCTGGAATGTCCTAAAACGATCTCAAATTTCATTTCTAGAGCCCTCCCAGCCCCGATTCCCGGCTGGAATGTCCTAAAACGATCTCAAATTTCATTTCTAGGCTGAAAAAGACAACACCAGAGCCCTTCCAGCCCCGATCCCAGCTGGAATACCCCCAGGGCTGAAGGAATGACAAGTACTTACGCACACAGACTGGGGTCTTCCCGGACCAGCGGTGGTCCTGCTGGCAGATCCGCACGGACATGCCGATCAGGCGGAAGCCAGGCTGGCACTGGTACACCACACTGCCCCGGTAGTTGTAGTTCTCGCCGTTGATGTGCCCGTTCACGATGGGGCTGGGGACGCCGCAGTGCCCGGCTGGGGAGGGGACAGCAGGAATGGCATGGGGTTTGTCCCGAGGCATCGCCCACGCCCTGGATCTCGAGGGGGTTGGATTCAGAAAGGCCCTAAGTTGTTTGGGTTGGGATTCAGAAAGGCCCTGACTGGTTTGGGTTGGGATTCGGAGAAGAGCTAAGTTGTTTGCGTTGGGATTTAGAGAAATCCTGACTGTCTGGGTTGTGATTCAGAAAAGCACTAAATTGTTTGGGTTGAGATTCAGAGAAGCCATGACTGGTTTGGGTTGGGATTCTGAGAAGAGCTAAATTGTTTGGGTTGAGATTCAGAGAAACCCTGACTGGTTTGGGTTGGGATTCCAAGAAGCCCTGACTGGTTTGGGTTGGGATTCTGAGAAGAACTAAATTGTTTGGGTTGGGATTCAGAGAAGCCATGACTTGTCTGGGTTGGGATTCAGAAATGCCCTGACTGGTTTGGGTTGGGATTCAGAGAAACCCTGACTGGTTTGGGTTGGGATTCAGAAGCCCTGACCAGTTTGGGTTGGGATTCTGAGAAGAGCTAAATTGTTTGGGTTGAGATTCAGAGAAACCCTGGCTGGTTTGGGTTGAGATTCAGAGAAACCCTGGCTGGTTTGGGTTGAGATTTAGAGAAACCCTGGCTGGTTTGGGTTGAGATCAGAGAAATCCTGACTGGTTTGGGTTGGGATTCCCCTGGTTCAGGTGAGCCCCTCGAGGCCTCATCCTAAACAAACATCCTCACCCCAAAGCCCTCCCCACACCTCACACCCACCGAGGACGCAGGAACCAAACTCTGCCTCCTTTTCACATCCCCTCCAACCCCACAGTCTCGAATCCTCCCCTAACCCACCCTCAAATCCCCATCCCCCCTGAGACTCCTCCAGGAGCCCCTAACCCACCCTCAAATCCCTGTCCCCTCTGAGACCCCTCCAGGAGCCCCTAACCCACCCTAAAATCCCTGTCCCCCCCGAGACCCCTCCAGGAGCCCTCCAGGAGCCCTGTGGGTACCCTGGATTTCCCCAAGGGACACGTACCCAGACAGCGAACCTCAGCCCCGCTCCAGAGCCCGTTGGCCATGCACTCGCGGACCCTGGAGCCCACCAGGGTGTAGCCCGTGTTGCAGGAGAAGATGGCGGTGGCCCCGTAAGTGGTGAGGGTCCCGATCTTGTTCCCGTTGGGAGGGGTGGGCAGGTCCCCGCAGGAGATAACTGGAACAGACCCCAAAGGATGGTGAAAGGAATAAAGGAGTGTCTTTACAAACAAACTGCTGGTACGATAAGAGCGATAATGAGAGAGAGAAGAAATAAACTGGAGGATTTCCATAGGAATTCCACTGATTGACTCACCCAAGACTGTGGTAATAAACTACAGGAACAGAGACACAAGAAGAAAGAGGAGTGTGTATTGAGTGTCTACATTTAGGAGAGATATATATTATTTTTGTCTGCATTAGGCTTTCTGGGAAGTCTGTGCCTCTCAAGTACCTCAGCCAGTGGGGAAAAGAGAGGGAACTGAGGCCGAAAAATTAGGTTAAAAAGAGGCTGAGTCCTCTAGCAATGTGAGACACCCCATGGGAAAAACCCATGAGCTCTCCCTTTATTCATGAATAAAGTTCCAGGACTCCTCTGTCTCCTTTTTGGACATAAACCTCTGGTGTTTGTGAATTAATTTTTCCTGACAATGGTGAGGAAAAGAAGGGTTTTAAAGGAATGCACTCAGGTACAGCACCAGGAGTTATTGCTGGAGTGGGGAAGTCCATTAAATAATTCCAGGAATTATGACAATTCCAGGAATTACGACAATTCCAGGAATTATGACCATTCCAGGATTTGTAACAATTCCAAAACAGCGCCGGACGAGGTGACAAAAATCGATATTTATGCCTCAGGACAGGAGGGACACACTGAAGACAGGCTGGGAAGGAACCAAAGGAGTTTTTCACACCAGAACTGCCTCACACGGGAATATTTTTATCATGAACCCATTGCTGGATGCAGTAGAAGCCTGATTCCCAGAAAATCCACAAAATGGTTTGGGTTGGAAGGGATTTTAAAGGCCATGGGCAGGGATATCTCCCACCAGGCCAGGCTGCTCCAATCCCTGTCCAACCTGACCTTGGAACGGCACAAAGTTTCCAGTTAAAAGTGACACTCAGCTTTTCCCCACAAGGGCAATTTCCCCGAAATTCCAAGATCTGGAGATGCACAGGGGACACCCAGCCGGGTTTGAGGAGCCCCTGCAAGCCCAGCTCCCTCTCAGCCCTCGTTTTTATCTCCATTTTCTCTGTCCTCGAGTTCTGCTGAGCTCCCTCCTGACCCGGGGGCACTGCCAAGATCCCACACTCGGAACGAGGTGGGAACAAGGCTGAGGGAACAAAAGGAGGTCAGGCTCCTGCTCCCGGATCCAGAGAAGAGCTGGCAGGGGGAAAAGTACATCTGTCACCCACACTGGCACTCACAGCTCTGCAAACAAAGGCAGGCAGCGGGGAAGGAGAGATTTTGCTCTCTCTGTCTATGCTGAGAGAGAAAAAACCTCCAGCTCTGACAAAAGAAGATCCAAAGCACAGCAGAGGTGTCAGAAAAAGCGAGAGCAGCCTGTCTGCCCCAGCGGGTGTGATTTGCAGGTGACGCTGTCACCCTTGTGAACTTGGTGTTTGGAAGAGCTGAGGGTTTATGTAGTCGCACTGTTTTAAAATCTTTCTCTTCTTTCTCCTGGAGAATAGAGATAAGTTGCATTCTTGTGCTTTCTAATCTCTTTGTTTTGGTACTGGATGCTCTAGAGTTGTAACCAATCGTTATAAGGGATGGAAAAACTATTGACCAATAATTATCAGACTATAAATGGATATATAAAGAAGTTCTTGTAAATAAAATTTCTCTTTTCGCCATCTTGGTGCTGCCTGCCTGACTTCCCTGCGAGCTTCCGCGAATCTCCATGAATATCAGAAAATCAGAGCAACAGGTTTACAGCTGAATTCTTTATTTTTCCTCCTCAAAAGCCCTGAGTTCAGAGCAGAGCTGCTGGGACCTCGCAGCAACAGCTGGTCTGAAGGGTTTGGGATCCTGCAGAAGCTCTGGGATTAAACAGGAATGAGATCCACGGTGACCTCTCCCTGCATCCCAACTCTCTTCCAGCAGCTCTGCTGTCCCCACCTCCAGAGTAATTCAGTGCCACCCCACGGCAGGGACACCTTCCATTGTCCTGGGTTGGTCTGGGACACTTCCAGGGATGGAGCAGCCACAGCTTTGCTGGGCAATCCATCCCAGCCCTTCTGCACCCTCTGAGGGAGGGATTTCTTCCCAAAATCTGCACCAAATCATCTCACAAATGCCCAGAAAGCCAAACCATGCTCCAAAGGCTCCAGACTAGTTTGGAATGCTTCTGGGGATGGAGCAGTCACAGTTTTTCCAGGAAACCCATCCCAGCCCTTCTTCACCCTCTGAGGGAGAGATTTCTTCCCAAAATCTGCACCAAACTATCTCCCGAATGCCCAAAAAGCCAAACCACGCTCCACAGCTCTGCTGTCTCCACCTCAGTGCTGCCAAGAGTAATTCAGTCCCACCCATGGCAGGGACACCTTCCACTGTCCCAGGTTGGGACATTTCCTCTGGGCAATCCATCCCAACCCTTCTGCACCCTGTGAGGGAGGGATTTCTTCCCAAAATCTGCACCAAACCATCTCCCAAATACCCAAAAAGCCAAACCATGCTCCAAAGGCTCCAGACTGGCCTGGGACACTTCCAGGGATGGAGCAGCCACAGCTTTTCTGGGCAATCCATCCCAGCCCTTCTGCTCCCTCAGAGGGAGGGATTTCTTCCCAAAATCTGCACCAAACCATCTCCCAAATCATCTCCCAAATGCCCAAAAAGCCAAACCATGCTGCAAAGGCTCCAGACTAGCCTGGGACACTTCCAGGGATGGAGCTTCTCTGGGAAACCCATCCCAGCCCCTCCCTACCCTCAGAGGGAGGGATTTCTTCCCAAAATCTGCACCAAACCACCTCACAGATCACTCTGGCACCCAAAAGGCACCACCTCCTCCTCGATCACCCACCGGGATCACCCTCAAACCCCCACGGCTGGGATCTGCTGACCCCAAACGCAAACCCAGCTCGGTGCCACCCCTGCTCTTACTTTTACAGGTGGGCACGGGCTCGCCGATGCTCCAGGTGCCGTTGGCCTGGCAGCGGATCACCCTCTGGCCCGTGTAGTAGTAGCCAGGGTCGCAGATGAGCATCAGCTGAGCGTTGTAGTGGTACTGCACCTCGTAGGTGAGGCGCCAGCGGCCGTGCTCCACTGCGATGCTGCCCACGTCGGGACACGTCACAGCTGAGCCGCCGGCCGGGGGACAAAGGACACAAAGAATTTGGTTAATTGGGGTTCTAATCACAAGAAAATCCAGGTGTTTTAATGTGGGGAGCATTCCCCTGTTGGAGAATCGAAAGGAACACTTTCTGGGTGATAGTAAAAATGGTGATGCTGTCCACGTCGGGACATGTCACAGCTGAGCCGCCGGCCAGGGGAGAAAGGACACAAAGAATTTGGTTAATTGGGGTTTCAATCCTAAAAATTGGGGTTTCGATCCTAAAAATCCAGGTATGGTGGGGTTTTAATGAGGGGGACATTCTGTGTTGGAGAATCCAAAAGAGAACTTTCTGGATGACGTTAAAAGTGGTGATGCTGCCCACGTCGGGACATGTCACACCTGAGCCCCACCAGCCAGAGAGACACAGAAAACGACACGAAGAATGGGTTAATTGGGGTTTCAATCCCCAAAAATCAAGGTGTGGCAGGGTTTTAGTGAGGGAAACATCCCCTCTGTAGCCTAGAATCGAAAGGAAAACTTTCCGGATGATGTTAAAAGTGGTGATGTTGCCCACGTCAGGACACGTCACAGCTGAGCCCCACCAGCCACAGAGACACAGAAAATGACAAAAAGAATGGGCTAATTGGGGTTTCAATCCCAAAAAATCAAGATGTCGTGGGGTTTTAATGAGGGGAATGTTCCCTTTTGGGGAATCAAAAAGAAAACTTTCCGGACGATATTAAAAGTGGTGATGCTGCCCATGTCACGGCACATCACAGCTGAGCCCCACCAGACAGAGAGACACAGAAAATGACAAAAAGAATTGGTTGATTGAGGTTTCAATCCCAAGAAAATCCAGATGTGGTGGGGTTTTAATGAGGGAAACGGCCTCTCTGTTGCCTAGAATCGAAAGGAAAACTTTCTGGATGATGTTAAAAGCGGTGATGCTGCCCACGTCAGGACACGTCACAGCTGAGCCCCACCAGCCACAAAGACACAGAAAACGACATGAAGAATGGGTTAATTGGGGTTTCAATCCCAAAAAATCAAGGTGTGGCAGGGTTTTAGTGAGGGGAACATTCCCTGTTGGAGAATTAAAAGGAAAACTTTCCGGATGATGATAAAGTGGTGATGCTGCTCATGTCGGGACACGTCACAGCTGAGCCGCCAGCTGGGGGAGAAAGGACACATAGAATTGGTTAATTGGGGTTTTGATCCTAAAAAATCCAGGTGTGGCGGGGTTTTAATGAGGCAACATCCCCTCTGTAGCCTAGAATCGAAAGGAAAACTTTCTGGATGATATTAAAGTGGTGATGCTGACCATGTATATGCCACATATATGCCACACATATATATTATATATGTTTATAAATGTATAGAAATATATACATTTATATATATTTATAAATATGCAAAATAGATGTATGTAAGACATATAAAATATATTTAAAATATATTTAAAATAGATATAAAGTATATATAAAATATGTATAAAATATGTATAAAATAGATATAAAATATATGTAAAATATATATAGACTAGATAAAAAATGTAACATTTATAGATTAAAAATCCATAAATTACAAACACGTAAACAAAAATCTTCAGGCATCAGGACAGGCGCGAAACCAAGACACCGCGAGATTTAATTTCCCCACTAATTCCCCCTAAACCCCGCTGTGCCCTAAGGGGTTTTTCTGTCCCCAGGTGGGCTGGGCACCCCAAGGGCACTCACCCACGCACAGGGGGGGCTGGTTGCCGTTGCTCCACACGCCCTCCTGCAGGCACTCGGTGCTGGGCGCGGCGCCTGCCTGCAGCTGGAAGCCCTGGTTGCACTGGTACACGGCCTTGGTGCCCACCGTGTACTCCTTGCCAAAGACAACGCCGTTCCTCGGGGCTCTGGGAACGCCGCACGACAGGGCTGGGAAGGGAAAAAATACAAAAAAATATCAAAATCGGGGAGCTGCTGGTTTTATCCCGTACCGAAATCCCATATCCTGAATTTTCCTATTGACAAACCCCAGGAGCTGTGGGGAGCACCCACTTCTGTAAAGGATCGGGTTTTGTGCCAAGCCTGAATCCCTGTTTCTCTGAATCTCCCTGAATCCCTGTTTCTCTGAATCTCCCTGAATCCCAGTTTCTCTGAATCTCCCTGAATCAGTTTCTCTGAATCTCCCTGAATCCCACTTCCTCTCAATCTCCCTGAATCCCACTTTCTCTGATCCCTGAATCCCTGTTTCTCTGAATCTCCCTGAATCCCACTTTCTCTGATCCCTGAATCCCTGTTTCTCTGAATCTCCCTGAATCAGTTTCTCTGAATCTCCCTGAATCCCACCTTCTCTGAATCTCCCTGAATCCCACTTTTCTGAATCTCCCTGAATCCCACTTTCTCTGAATCTCCCTGAACCCATTTCTCTGAATCTCCCTGAATCCCTGTTTCTCTGAATCTCCCTGAATCCCACCTTCTCTGAATCTCCCTGAATCAGTTTCTCTGAATCTCTCCAAATCCCACTTTCTCTGAATCTCCCTGAACCCATTTCTCTGAATCTCCCTGAACCCCTGTTTCTCTGAATCTCCCTGAACCCCTGTTTCTCCTGGTTTCTCCTCTGGCTCACACTTCCCATAATATCCGTGACACAAAATGCATCAGCAGAGCGTTCCCGAGTTCCCGCTGAAGGATTCGATAGTGGGAACGCTTTGTGTTTCCATCCCACGGCATCACCAAACCCTGCTCCAGGAGCACTTCTGCATTACATAAGGCAGCAAATTGTGGAATTATGTTGTGGCAGAAGGGAGGCTAAATTTAGCCTCACGGCTGAGGAGGAAAGGGGAGGAATTCAGGGGAAAAATGGAAAAGCAGGCGCAGCGCCAGGTGGAGATGGCAGAGTTGGGAGGGGAGGCTCTGCCCCATTCCTGCTGGAATCCTCAGCTCTGGGGGCAGGGCAGGGAGGGGACAGGCAGGTGACAGCCAAAAATACATGGAGAGCCACGGCCAGTTATGCTGTGACCCTTCCTCCCAGCCCTGGGAATGCCAGTGCTGGGAAATGCCCTCAAATCTGCCTTTCCAACAGCACTTAGGGGAGGACGGAAAGCAAACCCAGATCTGCCTCCAAAGCCACCCCGTGGTCCTCATTCCTGTCCAGGCCTGGCTCTGGGGAAGCTGGAGATGCTCAGATCCCAGCTTGGGATGCCAAGGGAAGAGGAGGCAGGAGCTGGGAAGCTGCACTGGGAATCTGCTGAAGGCTCTGTGGGGCTGGGAGAGGAGCCCTAACCCTGACCCCAATATCCTCCTCACATTTCCCAACAAACTCAGTCCCTCCTGGAGCAGCCCCAGCTCAGCTCCCGAGCTGCCCTCCCGAGCCACACCCTGACACTCCAACCCATTCACCTTCCCGCTGCTCCCTCTGCACAAAAACAGGGCTGGAAAAGCAGAAAAGTTCCCTTTTAGGTGACGTGGGAGCAGGAAAGGAGAGGTTTGGAGAGGAGAACCCAAACTTTGTGTGTGCAGCAGCAGCAGCACAACCCCGGGGCTTTCCCCCAGCGTTTATCCCACTCCTGCTGCAGCCTGGAGCAGGATCCCATGGCAAATCCCCGGAATTCTGATCATGTGAGCAATTCCAGAGGCAGGATCAGGCACTGCCGGTGACACGAGTGTCACTGCAGAGAGCAGGGCTGGCCAATCCCTCTCCAAGGCTGGGTGTCTAGACAGGCTGCCAGCCTGAATACCAATGGCCTCCCAGGGAAAAGAGGGCACCTGGAAATTCCAACCTTTTCATGCCTCCCAGCAGCTCTGTTATTCCTTTTTCCTGCATCCATGGAGGCCGAGCCCTTCCCACACCACTGTCCCCACCTGGGCCTGCCCCGTTCTCCTTTCCATTCCCTTAATGCTTCCCCAAAACTCATCCCTTTTTTTTTCCTTCCAGGGAAAAGAGGGCACCTGGAAAATCCAATCTTTTCCCTGCCACTTGATTATTCCTTTTTCCTGCATCCAAGCCCTTCCACACCACTGCCCCACCAAGGCCTGCCCCATTCTGTTTTCCATTCCTTTCTGCTGCTTCCCCAAAACTCATTCCCTTTATTTTCCCTCTCAATGGCCCTCCCAGGAAAAAGAGGGTGTCTGGAAAATCCAACCTTTTCCCTGCCATTTGATTATTCCTTTTTCCTGCATCCGAGCCCTTCCCACACCACTGCCCCCACACCAAGGCCTGCCCTGTTCTGTTTTCCATTCCCTTAAGGCTTCCCAAAAACTCATCCCTTTTTTTCCCCCCAGAAGCCCTTCCAGGGAAAAGAGGGCACCTGGAAATTCCAACTTTTTCATGCCTCCCAGCAGCTGTTATTCCTTTTTCCTTCCCACGCCACTGCGCCACCAAGGCCTGCTCTGTTCTCTTTTCCATTCCTTTCTGGTGCTTCCCCAAAACTCATCCCCTTTATTTTCCCTCTCAATGGCCCTCCCAGGAAAAAGAGAGTGTCTGGAAAATCCAGCCTTTCCTTGCCACTTGATTATTCCTTTTTCCTTCATCTGAGTCCTTCCCACACCACTGCCCCCACAAGGGCCTGCCCCATTCTGTTTTCCGTTCCCTTAAGGCTTCCCAAAAACTCATCCCCTTTATTTTCCCCCCAGAAGCCCTTCCAGGGAAAAGAGGGTGTCTGAAAATTCCAGTCTTTTCCCTGCCACTTGATTATTCCTTTTTCCTGCATCTCAGCCCTTCCACACCACCGCCCCCACACCAAGGCCTGCCCTATTCTCCTTTCCATTCCTTTCTGGTGCTTCCCCAAAACTCATCCCCTTTATTTTCCCTCTCAATGGCCTCCCAGGGAAAAGAGGGCACCTGATCTAATGGAAGAGGGCACCTAATCTAATCTAAGAGGAAAATCTAATGTTTCCATGCTTCCTAGCAGCTCAGTTATTCCTTTTTCCTGCATCTGGCCATGGAAGCCGAGCCCTTCCCACACCACTGCCCCCACACCAAGGCCTGCCCCATTCTGTTTTCCATTCCTTTCTGGTGCTTCCCCAAAACTCATCCCCTTTTTTTTCCCCCAGAAGCCATTCCAGGGAAAAGAGGGCACCTGGAAACTCCAACCTTTCCCTGCCACTTGATTATTCCTTTTTCCTGCATCTCAGCCCTTCCCACGCCACTGGCCCCACACCAAGGCCTGCCCCGTTCTGTTTTCCATTCCTTTCTGGTGCTTCCCCAAAACTCATCCCCTTTATTTTCCCTCTCAATGGCCTCCCAGGGAAAAGAGGGCACCTGATCTAATGGAAGAGGGCACCTAATCTAATCTAAGAGGAAAATCTAATGTTTCCATGCTTCCTAGCAGCTCAGTTATTCCTTTTTCCTGCATCTGGCCATGGAAGCCGAGCCCTTCCCACACCACTGCCCCCTCCAGGACCTGCCCCGTTCTGTTTTCCATTCCTTTCTGGTGCTTCCCCAAAACTCATCCCCTTTTTTTCCCCCAGAAGCCATTCCAGGGAAAAGAGGGCACCTGGAAACTCCAACCTTTCCCTGCCATTTGATTATTCCTTTTTCCTGCATCCGAGCCCTTCCCACACCACTGCCCCCACACCAAGGCCTGCCCTGTTCTGTTTTCCATTCCCTTAAGGCTTCCCAAAAACTCATCCCTTTTTTTCCCCCCAGAAGCCCTTCCAGGGAAAAGAGGGCACCTGGAAATTCCAACTTTTTCATGCCTCCCAGCAGCTGTTATTCCTTTTTCCTTCCCACGCCACTGCGCCACCAAGGCCTGCTCTGTTCTCTTTTCCATTCCTTTCTGGTGCTTCCCCAAAACTCATCCCCTTTATTTTCCCTCTCAATGGCCCTCCCAGGAAAAAGAGAGTGTCTGGAAAATCCAGCCTTTCCTTGCCACTTGATTATTCCTTTTTCCTTCATCCGAGTCCTTCCCACACCACTGCCCCCACAAGGGCCTGCCCCATTCTGTTTTCCGTTCCCTTAAGGCTTCCCAAAAACTCATCCCCTTTATTTTCCCCCCAGAAGCCCTTCCAGGGAAAAGAGGGTGTCTGAAAATTCCAGTCTTTTCCCTGCCACTTGATTATTCCTTTTTCCTGCATCTCAGCCCTTCCACACCACCGCCCCCACACCAAGGCCTGCCCTATTCTCCTTTCCATTCCTTTCTGGTGCTTCCCCAAAACTCATCCCCTTTATTTTCCCTCTCAATGGCCTCCCAGGGAAAAGAGGGCACCTGATCTAATGGAAGAGGGCACCTAATCTAATCTAAGAGGAAAATCTAATGTTTCCATGCTTCCTAGCAGCTCAGTTATTCCTTTTTCCTGCATCTGGCCATGGAAGCCGAGCCCTTCCCACACCACTGCCCCCTCCAGGACCTGCCCCATTCTGTTTTCCATTCCTTTCTGGTGCTTCCCCAAAACTCATCCCCTTTTTTTCCCCCAGAAGCCATTCCAGGGAAAAGAGGGCACCTGGAAACTCCAACCTTTCCCTGCCACTTGATTATTCCTTTTTCCTGCATCTGAGCCCTTCCCACACCGCTGCCCCCACACCAAAGCCTGCCCCGTTCTCTTTTCCATTCCTTTCCGGTGCTTCCCCAAAATTCCACCAGCGCCTTTCTTTCCCCCGAAGCTCCCGGAACTCGACCCCAGCGCCTCGGCGCCCTCACCTTGGCACAGGGGGATGGCCTCCCTCCAGTGGAAGTGGCCCTGGGGGTGCTGGGCGCAGGTGCTGGCGCTGTGTCCCACCAGGCGGTACCCTGTGTCACAGCCGAAGCGCACCGAGCTGCCGGGGCTCAGCCCCGAGTGGCTCAGGATCATCCCGTGCGCCGGCGGCTGCGGCAGGCTGCAGTACGGGGCTGGGAAACGGGGAGAGAAAGGAAACCTGTAGGAATCTGTGCGCCGGTGTCTTGGATTAGAGACAAATATCCTAGGTGGAAAGCGCTCTGAACAGGTGCCGCCCCCACAAAGGTTTCTGGCACTCCTTCCCCCCACAACAACAGAATATCTCAGCCTAAAGTGGGAAGAGCTGTTTAATTAACAGACCACACAGTGGAAGGGGAAAGGGAAAAAGGGTCATTAAACCTGAATAAACAGCTGATGAACTTTAGTGTCCTTTTCCTCAGGCGTAGCTTCCCTTTCCGGGGTCCCCGGAGGGGCTGGGTGGAGTTCCTCCGGTGGCTCCCTGGACGATTCTCGTCCGCTGTCCTCCGGGGCTCCTCAGGTTCTCGGGTGAGAAAGCAAGTCGAAGAAAAGGATCCAAAAACAATGAAAAAAACAATCCCAGGGGGAAAAAAGGAAAAAAAACAAAAAAACCCAAGCAGCAGCCACACCAGTAGCACCAGCAACCAGCAGCAGCAACTGACTGAGGGAAAACAAAGTAAAAACAGTGTCCCTTCCTCCTTCTCACTCCCCTGTAGGAGAGCCAGGGAAAAAGTTTCAAAACATCCCACGCTGGCAGAGCTTTCTCCCAGCTGCGGGACACAGTTAAAGCTCCAGGACCATATTTCTGCTCAAGTATACAAACGATAGGGAATACAAAATATCATTTATGCCACCCCAGGACAAGGTCCATCCGGGAGGGTGGGGAGGAACATCCCAGCGATGGCTTATGTTGGGGAGGAAGAAATAGGAAAGTCTTATAGAAATTATTACCTGTGTAGTAGTAACTGTGTCCTGCAGCTGAGAGAAGCTCTGCCAGCACGGGATGTTTGAAACTCTTCCCCGGTGGGAAAAACTCTTTCCCCGATGGGAAACTCTTCCCTCACAGTGGGGAGTGAGAAGGAAGGGACACTGGTTTTTTTATTCTGGTTGCTGCTGCTAGCGGTGTGGCTGCTGCTTGGTTTTTTTTTTTTTTTTTTTTGGCTTTGTTTTTGTTTTTTGTTTTGTTTTTTCCTGGGATTGTTTTGTTGTCGTTTTTGGACTTTTTTTCTTTGACTTGCTCTCTCATCTGAGAACCTGAGGAGCCCCGGAGGACAGCGGACGAGAATCCTCCAGGGAGCCACCGGAGGAAGCCCACCCAGCCCACCCCAGAAAGGGAAGCTACGCCTGAGGAAAAAACACTAAAATTCATCAACTGTTATTCAGGTTTAATGACCCTTTTTCCCCTTTCCCCTTCCACTGCGTGGTCTGTTAATTAAACAGTTATTTCCCACTTTCTCTGTTAATTAAACAGTTCTTTTCCCACTTTCAGCCGAGATATTCTGTTGCTGTGGGGGAGGTGTTTTATTCAGAACACTTTCCACCTAGGAAAATTTTCTCTAATCCGAGACAGACCTCTTCCCAGGAATCCCACGGAGTGTCCCGGCTGGGAACTCACCCGAGTAGCGAATTTTGAAGCCTTTCCTGTTGTAGGCGTGGTCGGAGGACCAGCGGAGGAAAACGCTGCTCCCGCTGCTGGTGACGGTCAGCGGCGCTGAGTAATTGCCACTCAGGGACAGGAGCAGGGGACTCTGTCCAGAGGGACCTGGAAGGGAGGAGAGGACAGCGAGAGTCAGGGAAAAGTCAGGGAAAAGTCAGGGGAAAGTCAGGGAAGAGTCAGGGAAGAGTCAGGGAAGAGTCAGGGAAGAGTCAGGGAAGAGTCAGGGAAGAGTCAGGGAAAGGTCAGGGAAAAGGCAGGGAAAAGTCAGGGAAAAGTCAGGGAAGAGTCAGGGAAAGGTCAGGGAAAAGGCAGGGAAAAGGGAAAAGTGAGGGAAAGGCCAGGGAAAGGTCAGGGAAAAGTGAGGGAAAAGTGAGGGAGAAGTCAGGGGAAAGACTCAAGGAGAAGTCAGGGAGAAGTCAGTCAGGGAAAAATCAGTCAGGGAAAAGTCAGGGAGAAGTCAGGGAAAAGTTAGGGAAAGGTCAGGGAAAAATGAGGGGAAAGTCAGGGGAAAGTCAGGGAAAAGTCGGGGAAAAGTTAGGGAAAGGTCAGGGAAAAGTCAGTCAGGGAAAAGTCAGTCAGGGAAAAGACAGTCAGGGAAAAGGCAGGGAAAAGTCAGGGAGAAGTGAGGGAAAAGTGAGGGAAAAGACAGGGAAAAGTCATGGGAAAAGTCAGGGAAGAGGCAGGGAAGAGTCAGGGAAAGGTCAGGGAAAAGAGTCAGGGAGAAGAGTCAGGGAGAAGTCAGTCAGGGAAAAATCAGTCAGGGAGAAGTGAGGGAAAAGTGAGGAAGAAGTCAGGGAAAAGTCAGGGAAAAGAGTCAGGGGAAAGTCAGGGAAAAGTCAGGGAGAAGTCAGGGAAGAGTTAAGGAAGAGTCAGGGAAGAGTCACGGAAGAGTCATGGAGAAGTCACGGACAAGTCAGGGCAAAGTCAGGGGAAAATCAGGGGAAAATCAGGGGAAATCGGGAAATCAGGGGAAAATCAGGGGGAAATCAGGGGAAAATCAGGGGAAAATCAGGGGAAAATCAGGGGAATATCAGGGAAGAATTGGAAAAATCAGGGAAAAATCAGGGAAAATCAGTCAGGGAAAATCAGTCAGGGCAAAGCCATGGCTGCCTGGAGCCATGGTGGGGCTCGGTGTCCCTGCAGGAGGAACAAATGTGGAGCTTTTCCCGAAGGAACGCTCCTTCCCAAGGCTGCCAGGGGATCACAGAACCCCAGGAAGGTTTGGGGCGGGAGGGGCCAATCTCTCACCATCGAAGATCTCGAACTCATCGAACTGCTTCTCGCTGAGGAAGTACTCGATGGTCAGCGAGATGTTGTAGCCTGGCTCCACCTTCACCACCCACGAGCACGTCTGGAAGGGAGGGGAGCTGCCCAGGGAGCTCTGGCTCAGGATCACCCCCGCGGAATCCGTCAGCAGCTGGTTCATGGGGCAGTGCACTGCCAACGGAAAGGGACATTCGGGGTTTTTAGAGGGAGGATGGAAGGGGTGAATGCAGGAAAAAAAAGGGTGAATGCAGAATAAAAGGTGTCCCTTTTATTCTACAGGGGGGAATATTTATTCCCCTTATTTTAAAGAGGAATAAATTTATTATGTATTATATTTTATTGTATTGTATTTATTATTCCCCTAATAAAAGGCCTCCCTATTTATTCTACATGGGGGGGTATATTCATTCCCCTATTTTAAAGGGGAATAAATTTAAATTATATTACATTATATTCTATTATATTACATTCTATTCTATTCTATTGTACTGTATTGTATTGTATTGTATTTATTATTTCCCTAATAAAAGGTCTCCCTATTTATTCTATGGGGGGGAGTATTTATTCCCCTATTTTAAAGGGGAATACATTTATATTACATTATATTACATTATATTACATTACATTATATTATATTATATTACATTAATTCTATTCTATTCTATTCTATTCTATTCTACTCTATTCGTATTTATTATTCCCCTAATAAAAGGTCTCCCTATTTATTCTACAGGGGGGGAATATTTGTTCCCTTATTTTAAAGGGGAATAAATTTATTATATATTATATTATATTACATTACATTTTATTGTATTGTATTTATTATTCCCCTAATAAAAGGCCTCCCTATTTATTCTAAAGGGGGGGTATATTTACTCCCCTATTTTAAAGGGGAATACATTTGTATTATATTACATGATATTATATTACATTATATTACATTAATTCTATTCTATTCTATTCTATTTGTATTTGTATTTGCATTTGTATTTGTAGTTATTATTCCCCTAATAAAAGGTCTCCCTGTTTATTCTACACGGGGGGGTATATTTATTCCCCTATTTTAAAGGGGAATAAATTTAAACTATATTCTATTCTATCCTATTCTATTACATTCTATTCTATTCTATTTTATTCTATTGTACTGTATTGTATTGTATTGAATTTATTATTCCCCTAATAAAAGGTCTCCCTATTTATTCTACAGGGAGGAATATTTATTCCCCTATTTTAAAGGGGAATTAATTTATATTTTATTGTATTGTATTATATTGTACTGTATTGTATTAGTATTTATTATTCCCCTAATAAAAGGTCTCCCTATTTATTCTACGGGGGGGGGAGTATTTATTCCCCTATTTTAAAGGGGAATAAATTTATATTACATTTTATTACATTACATTATATTATATTATATTACATTAATTCTATTCTATTCCATTCCATTCTATTCTATTTTATTTGTATTTATTATTCCCCTAATAAAAGGTCTCCCTATATATTCTACAGGGGGGAATATTTATTCCCCTATTTTAAAGGGGAATAAATTTAAATTATATTACATTACATTATATTCTATTATATTACATTACATTATATTGTATTGTATTGCATTGCATTGGTATTTATTATTCCTCTAATAAGAGGTCTCCCTATTTATTCTACAGAGGGGGAATATTTACTTCTCTATTTTAAAAGGGAATACATTTATATTGTATTACATTAATTCTATTCTATTCTATTCTATTCTATTCTATTCTATTCTATTCTATTCTATTCTATTCTATTCTATTCTATTCCATTCCATTCCATTCCATTCATATTTATTATTCCCCTAATAAAAGGTCTCCCTATTTATTCTACAGGGGGGAATATTTATTCCCCTATTTTAAAGGGGAATAAATCTATTATATATCCCATCCCATCCCATCCCATTCTATTCCATCCCATCCCATCCCATCCCATCCCATTCCATTCCATTCCATTCCATTCCATTCCATTCCATTCCATTCCATTCCATTCCATTCCATTCCTATTTATAATTCCCCTAATAAAAGGCCTCTCTATTTATCCTCCCCCCCAAACTGGGGCATCATTCCCTTCTCCCAAAGTCCTCACGGCTTCTAGGACTCTGCAAATTGGAAAATTAACCCCAAGGATGAGGAAAAACCTCCCCAGGTCCCCCTGTGAGCACGGAAATCCTGGAATTCTGGGAGCACCCCCAGGTTTACCTTCACAGGTGGGTGGGGGTCCCTCGAACTGCAGGTGAGTTCCCAATTTGCAGGTCAGGATTTCATTCCCGATCAGGGTGAAGCCGGGAAGGCATCGGTAACGCACGATGTCACCTGGGCAGGGAGAGAAAATGGGGATAAAGGGGGGAAATGTGGGAAAAAAGGGGGAAATTCAGGGATAAAAGGGGGGAATGTAGGAAAAAAAGGGGTAAAAAAGGGGTAAATAGAGAAATAAATGGGGTAAATGCAGATATAAAAGGGGGAAATGCAGGGATAAAAGCGGTAAATGTAGAAAAAAAAGGGTAAATGGAGGAAAAAATGGGTAAATAGAGAAATAAATGGAGTAAATAGAGAAATAAAAGGGGTAAATACAGAACAAAAATGGGTAAATAGAGAAATAAATGGGGTAAATAGAGAAATAAGAGGGGCAAATGCAGATATAAAAGGGGTAAATGCAGGGATAAAAGGAGTAAATAGAGAAAAAAAGGGTAAATGCAGAAAAAAGGGGTAAATAGAGAAATAAATGGGGTAAATGCAGGGATAAAAGGGTAAATACAGAACAAAATTGGGTATATAGAGAAATAAATGGGGTAAACAGAAATAAATGGGGTAAACAGAAATAAATTGAGTAAATGCAGGGATAAAAGGGGTAAATAGAGAAAAAAGGGTAAATGCAGAAAAAAGGGGTAAATAGAGAAATAAATGGGGTAAACAGAAATAAATGGGGTAAATGCAGGGATAAAAGGAGTAAAGAGAGAAAAAAAGGGTAAATACAGAAAAAAGGGGTAAATAGAGAAATAAATGGGGTAAATGCAGGGATAAAAGGGTAAATACAGAATAAAATTGGGTAAATAGAGGAATAAATGGGGTAAACAGAAATAAATGGGGTAAATAGAGAAATAAATGGGGTAAATAGAGAAATAAATGGAGTAAATGCAGGGATAAAAGGGGTAAATATAGAAAAAAAAGGGAAATCCAGGGATAAAAGGGGTGAATGGAAGGTTAAAAAGGGTAAATGTGGAATAAAAGGGGTAAAAAGAGAGGTAGAAGGGGTAAATACAGAAATAAAAGAGGTAAATGCAGGAATAAGGGGGTAAACAGGGGGATAAAAGGGGTAAATACAGAAAAAAAAGGAGTAAATACAGAAAAAAAGGGGTAAATGCAGAATAAAAGGAATAAATGCAGAATAAAAGCGGTAAATACAGAAATAAAAAGGGAAATGGAGAAATAAAAGGGTAAATGCAGAAAAAATGGTTAGACACAGATATAAAATGTGTAAATCCGAAATAAAGGGGTAAATATGAGAATAAAAGGGGTAAATGCAGAATAAAATGTGTAATTCAGAAATAAAAGGGGCAAATGCAGGAAAAAGAGATAAACGGAGGAACAAAGGGGTAAATGTAGGATTAAGATGGGTAAAGAGAGAAATTAAAGGGGTAAATCAGAAGAAAGGGGTAAATACAGAAGTAAAAGGTGCAAATACAGAAACAAAAGGTTTAAATGCAAAAAAAAAAAGGGGTAAATAGAGGGATGGAGGGGGTAAATCAGAAATAAAAAGGGTAAATCGGAAATAAAAGGTGCAAATACAGAAATGAAAGGTGCAAATACAGAAATAAAAGGTTTAAATGCAGGAATAAAAGGTGTAAATCAGAAATAAAAGGTTTAAATGCAGGAATAAAAGGTGTAAATCAGATATAAAAGGTGCAAATCAGAAATAAAAGGCTCAGAAAGCGATGCTGGAGCCACCCTGGGATGAACTCCTGTCCCAGCACCAGATTTGGGAATTATTCTCCCCTCAGAGAGAGCAGCCACGGTGAGAAGCTGCCCTCAGGAAAATCCTGGTGACCTCCCTGGATGCAGCCACTTAAAAATGTGGATGGGAGTGGGAAAAACACCAAAAAATCCCAAAAAAACCCCATGGGTACAGCTGAAACATCCTCAAAAAGAAGAACAAAAGCTCCAAAGCTTTGTGGGCAACACTTGGGAACTGTCCTCGCTCCCAGAGATTCCTGAGTGACCCCAAAGAGGCTCAGGGCTCTCCCAAAATTTGCTTTTCCGGGGAGAAAAAGGGTGGGAATGGTTGGGTGCTGGGTTTGGTGTGGGGCTGGGGCTCCTGGAAGCTCAGATTTGGGGGGAAAATGTTCCTGGGGGATGGAAAATTGGGGAAGGAGGATGAGGAGGGTGAGGAGAGTGAGGAGGATGAGGAGGATGAAGGTGAGGATGAGGAGGAGGAGGAGGAGGAGGAGGAGGAGGAGGAGGAGGAGGAGGAGGAGGAGGAGGAGGAGGAGGAAGATGAGGAGGACGAGAAGGATGAGGATGAGAATAAGGAGGGTGAGGAGGAGGATGAGAAAGATGAGAAGGATGAGGAGGATCAGGAGGATGAGGAGGGTGAGGATGAGGACGGTGAGGAGGAAGATGAGGATGAGGAGAGGGAGGAAGATGAGGAGGAGGATGAGGATGAAGAGGATGAGGAGGATGAGAAGAATGAGGATGAGGAGGATGAGGAGGATGAGGAAGATGAGGAGGGTGAGGAGGGTGAGGAAGAGGAAGATGAGGAGGATGGAGGATGAGGAGGATGAGAAGAATGAGGATGAGGAGGATGAGGGTGAGGGTGAGGAGGGTGGGGATGAGGAAGATGAGGAGGAGGATGAGGAGGGTGAGGATTGAGGATGAGGAGAAGGAGGATGAGAATGAGGAGGGCGAGGAGGAGGAGAGGAGGAGGGTGAGGAGGATGATGAGAATGAGGAGGATGAGGAGGATGAGGATGATGAGGATGATGAGGATGAGGAAGATGAGGATGATGAGGATGAGGATGAGGATGATGAGGATGAGGAGGATGATGATGAGGGTGAGGGGAGCGTTACCGATGTTGAACTCCTCGCTCTCGGTGACGATCTCGGCGTTGGGGACGACGGTGGGAGGCTGGCAGCGGAACAGCTGGAATGCTGCAGGAGGAGTGGAAAAGCAGCTCAGGGTGGGGAAATCACAGCTTGGGGAAATTCCTCCCTCCCCAAAGAGAGGAGGAGGAAAATCCACCTTTTCCCACAGGGAAAATCCTTCATTTCCACAGGGAAAAATTCTCCCTTCTCCAAAAGGAAAATCTTGCCTTTTCCAAATGGAAAATGCTCCCTCTCCACAAGGAAAATCCTTCATTTCCACAAGGAAAATTCTCCCTTCTCCAAAATGAAAATCTTCCCTCTCTACAAGGAAAATCCTTTCTTTCCACAAGGAGAATCCTCCCTTTTCCAAATGGAAAATCCTTCATTTCCACAAGGAAAATCTTCCTTCTCCATGAGGAAAATCCTCCCTTTTCCAAATGGAAAATCCTCCCTCTCCACAAGGAAAATACTTCATTTCCACAAGGAAAATTCTTCCTTTCCACAAGGAAAATTCTCCCTTCTCCAAAATTAAAATCTTCCCTCTCTACAAGGAAAATCCTTCATTTCCACAAGGAAAATTCTCCCTTTTCCAAAAGGAAAATCTACCCTCTCCATGAGGAAAATCCTTCATTTCCAGAAGGAAAATTCTCCTTCTCCATGAGAAAAATCCTTCCTTTCCACAAGGAAAATCCTTCATTTCCAAAAGGAAGATCCTCCCTTTTCCAAATGGAAAATCCTTCATTTCCACAAGGAGAATTCTCCCTTTTCCAAAAGGAAAATCCTTCATTTCCAAACGGAAAATCCTCCCTCTCCACAAGGAAAATCCTTCATTTCCAGAAGGAAAATCCTCCCTTTCCAGAAGGAAAATCCTTCATTTCCACAAGGAAAATTCTCCCTTCTCCAAAATTAAAATCTTCCCTCTTTAAAAGTAAAATCCTTCATTTCCACAAGGAAAATTCTCCCTTTTCCAAAATGAAAATCTCCCCTCTCTACAAGGAAAATCCTTCCTTTCCACAAGGAGAATTCTCCCTTTTCCAAATGGAAAATCCTTCATTTCCACAAGGAAAATTCTCCTTCTCCATGAGGAAAATCCTCCCTTTCCACAAGGAAAATCCTTCCTTTCCACAAGGAAAATTCTCCCTTCTCCCAAAGGAAAATCTACTCTCTCTACAAGGAAAATCCTTCATTTCCACAAGGAAAATTCTCCCTTCTCCAAAGGAAAATGCTCCCTTCTCCAAAATGAAAATCTCCCCTCTCTACAAGGAAAATCCTTCACTTCCACAAGGAAAATTCTCCCTTCTCCAAAATGAAAATCCTTCATTTCCAGAAGGAAAATCCTCCCTTTTCCAAAAGGAAAATCCTTCATTTCCACAAGGAAAATTCTCCCTTCTCCAAAATTAAAATCTTCCCTCTTTAAAAGTAAAATCCTTCATTTCCACAAGGAAAATCCTTCATTTCCACAAGGAAAATTCTCCCTTCTCCAAAACGAAAATCTTCCCTCTCCAAAAGGAAAATCCTCCCTTTTCCACAAGGAAAATCCTCCTTCTCCATGAGGAAAATCCTTCCTTTCCACAAGGAAAATCCTTCATTTCCAAAAGGAAGATCCTCCCTTTTCCAAATGGAAAATCCTTCATTTCCAAATGGAAAATCCTTCATTTCCACAAGGAAAATCCTTCCTTTCCACAAGGAAAATTCTCCCTTCTCCAAAATTAAAATCTTCCCTCTCTACAAGGAAAATCCTTCCTTTCCACAAGGAGAATTCTCCCTTTTCCAAATGGAAAATCCTTCATTTCCACAAGGAAAATTCTCCCTTTTCCAAAAGGAAAATCTACCCTCTCCATGAGGAAAATCCTTCCTTTCCACGAGGAAAATCCTTCATTTCCACAAGGAAAATTCTCCCTTCTCCAAAATGAAAATCCTTCATTTCCACAAGGAAAATTCTCCCTTCTCCAAAATGAAAATCCTTCCTTTCCACAAGGAAAATTCTCCCTTCTCCCAAAGGAAAATCTACTCTCTCTACAAGGAAAATCCTTCATTTCCACAAGGAAAATTCTCCCTTCTCCAAAGGAAAATGCTCCCTTCTCCAAAATGAAAATCTCCCCTCTCTACAAGGAAAATCCTTCACTTCCACAAGGAAAATTCTCCCTTCTCCAAAATGAAAATCCTTCATTTCCAGAAGGAAAATCCTCCCTTTTCCAAAAGGAAAATCCTTCATTTCCACAAGGAAAATCCTCCTTCTCCATGAGGAAAATCCTTCGTTTTCCAAATGGAAAATCCTTCATTTCCACAAGGAAAATCCTTCATTTCCACAAGGAAAATTCTCCCTTCTCCAAAACGAAAATCTTCCCTCTCCAAAAGGAAAATCCTCCCTTTTCCACAAGGAAAATCCTCCTTCTCCATGAGGAAAATCCTTCCTTTCCACAAGGAAAATCCTTCATTTCCAAAAGGAAGATCCTCCCTTTTCCAAATGGAAAATCCTTCATTTCCAAATGGAAAATCCTTCATTTCCACAAGGAAAATCCTTCCTTTCCACAAGGAGAATTCTCCCTTTTCCAAATGGAAAATCCTTCATTTCCACAAGGAAAATTCTCCCTTTTCCAAAAGGAAAATCTACCCTCTCCATGAGGAAAATCCTTCCTTTCCACGAGGAAAATCCTTCATTTCCACAAGGAAAATTCTCCCTTCTCCAAAATGAAAATCCTTCATTTCCACAAGGAAAATTCTCCCTTCTCCAAAATGAAAATCCTTCCTTTCCACAAGGAAAATTCTCCTTTCTCCAAAGGAAAATCTCCCGGAACTATTCCCAGCATTTCCCACCCGGGGATGCAGCAGGGCAGACACAGACCGTGGAAGTCGATGGCGAAGATGCCTCCGTTGGCGCCGTCGCTGTGGAATTTCAGCAGCACTTGGTTGGAGGAGCTCTGCGCTGATTTCTTGGCCGAGCTGCCCGTGAACACCCCCAGCTGGGGGGCTGTCTGCTGGGGGCCATCCCTGAGCCCAAAAACACGAAAAAATAACATTATTCTGTGGATTTAACCTCGGGAACCAAACCTCCAAGCATGGAGACTCCTCCCATCCTCATCCTCCCTTTCCTAAATTCACGTTTTCAACCCCAGTCCTTCTCCCTGCTCTGGTTTGACACCTCCAGGCTCACAGTGATCGTCGCTGGGCAATTACAAACACAAATTTCACTTTTAACCTGAGAAATTGAGGAATCAGGACCTGCTTCCCCAAGGAATTTCTGCTTCCTGAAGGAATTCCCCTCCTTGCTATCCACAGGGATTTTCTAAAGCTCAGATAAACTCAAGAATTTGGTCCCAATCTCTTCCATCAGAGCCTCCCTGAAGTTGATAATCTCCCTTGTTATGCAGAAATAATATTTTTAGAGATTAAATATTATATATTAAAAGAAATCTTGAAAAAATCATCATTTCTCTTCTATCAGAGGTTGCCTGAAGTTGATCATCACCCTCATTATGCAGAAATATTAATTTTAGAGATTAAATATCACACATTAAAAGAAATTTTGAAAAAAATCATAATTTCTCTTCCATCAGAGGTTGCCTGAAGTTGATCATCACCCTTATTATGCAGAAATAGTAATTTCACAGATTAAATACTACATATTAAATCTTGAAAAAAAATAATTTCTCTTCCATCAGAGCCCCCCTGAAGTTGATAATCTCCCTTGTTATGCAGAAATAATATTTTTAGAGATTAAATATTATATATTAAAAGAAATCTTGAAAAAATCATCATTTCTCTTCCATCAAAGGTTGCCTGAAGTTGATAATTTGAAAAAAATCATCATTTCTCTTCCATCAGAACCTCCCTGAAGTTGATAATCTCCCTTGTTATGCAGAAATAATATTTTTAGAGATTAAATATTGCATATTAAATCTTGAAAAAATCATCATTTCTCTTCCATCAGTGGTTGCCTGAAGTTGATAATCTCCCTTATTATGCAGAAATAATATTTTTAGAGATTAAAATTACATATTAAAAGAAAGTTTGAAAAAAAAAATCATCATTTCTTTTCTGTCAGAGGTTGCCTGAAGTTGATAATCTCCCTTATTAAGCAGAAATAATAAATTCAGAGATTAAATATTACACATTAAAAAAAATCTTGAAAAAATCATCATTTCTCTTCCATCAGAGGTTGCCTGAAGTTGATAATCTCCCTTATTATGCAGAAATAATATTTTTAGAGATTAAATATTATATATTAAAAGAAATCTTGAAAAAAATAATCATTTCCATCAGAGGTTGCCTGAATTTGATAATCACCCTTATAATGCAGAAATAATAATCTCACAGATTAAATACTACATATTAAATCTTGAAAAAAATAATTCCTCTTCCATCAGAGGTCGTCTGAAGTTGATCATCTCCCTTATTATGCAGAAATAATATTTTAGAGATTAAATATCACATATTAAAAGAAATCTTGAAAAAATCATCATTTCCATCAGAGGTTGCCTGAAGTTGATCATCTCCCTTATTATGCAGAAATAGTAATTTCACAGATTAAATACTACATATTAAATCTTGAAAAAAAATAATTTCTCTTCCATCAGAGGTTACCTGAAGTTGATCATCTCCCTTATTATGCAGAAATAATATTTTTCAGAGATTAAATATTACATAATAAATCTTGAAAAAATCATAATTTCTCTCCCATCAGAGGTTGCCTGAAGTTGATAATTTGAAAAAAATCATCATTTCTCTTCTATCAGAGGTTGCCTGAAGTTGATCATCTCCCTTATTATGCAGAAATAATATTTTTAGAGATTAAAATTACATATTAAAATAAATCTTGAAAAAAAATCATCATTTCTCTCCCCTTCTCCAACCAGGCCAGGAGATCCCAGGGGTGTTTCAAATCCCCAAAAAATCCCTGGGGCATTCCCGGGGCTCTGCACCTGTTGAAAAACGGCTTGGAGAGCAGGACCGTGAGCTGCTCGAGGCTCTGCTTTTGCAGCAGAGTACAGAGCAGGCATTGTGCGAGCAAAACCTTGAGGATAAACTGCAAGGACAGTGTCCTTGGTGGTCTGGGAAGCACCGAATTTTATGAAAGAGAAATTGTGGTCAAAAGAATGCAGAACATCAGATGAAGGGACCACGAGCTGGGAGGGGACAAGTGATGTAGCTGTGTGCAAGTAACCAATAATAGTGTGGCAAGTAGTGTTACTAACCAATGCCATAATGACATGTAAAACCTGCTAGAAAATGTACTGAAGGCTGAGAACCTAGAGAAATAGTGGAATAAAGGTTGTATTGATCACATTGATCCTGTATTGCTTATTCTCCTCGTCGATTGCAGTGCGTTGCCTTCAATGGGATTACCTTAAATGGTGCCGGTCCAACTTTAAATGGGATTATCTTAAACGGGATTACCTTAAATGGTGCCAGTCCAACCTTAAATGGGATTACCTTAAATGGTGCCGGTCCAACTTTAAATGGGATTATCTTAAATGGTGCTGGTCCAGCCTTAAATGAGATAACCTTGAATGGTGCCGGTCCAACCTTAAATGGGATTACCTTAAATGGTGCCGGTCCAACCTTAAATGGAATTACCTTAAATGGGATTACCTTAAATGGGATTATTTTAAATTGTGCCGGTCCAACTTTAAGTGGCATTATCTTAAATGGGATTACCTTAAATGGTGCCGGTCCAACCTTAAATGGGATTACCTTAATTGGTGCTGGTCCAGCCTTAAATGAGATAACCTTGAATGGTACCGGTCCAACTTTAAATGGGATTATTTTAAATGGTGCCGGTCTAACTTTAAGTGGGATTATTTTAAATGGGATTACCTTAGATGGTGCTGGTCCAACCTTAAATGGGATTGCCTTAAATGGTGCTGGTCCAACTTTAAATGGGATTACCTTAAATAGTGCCGGTCCAACTTTAAATGGGATTATCTTAATTGGTGCCAGTCCAATTTTAAATGGGATTACCTTAAATGGTGCCGGTCCAATTTTAAATGGGATTATTTTAAATGGTGCTGGTCCAACTTTAAATGGGATTATCTTAATTGGTGCCAGTCCAATTTTAAATGGGATTACCTTAAATGGTGCCGGTCCAATTTTAAATGGGATTATCTTAAATGGTGCCGGTCCAACCTTAAATGGGATTATCTTAATTGGTGCCAGTCCAGCCTTAAATGGGATTACCTTAAATGGGATTACCTTAAATGGGATTATTTTAAATGGTGCCGGTCCAACCTTGAATGGGATTACCTTAATTGGTGCCAGTCCAACCTTAAATGGGATTACTTTAAATGGTGCCGGTCCAACTTTAAATGGGACTATCTTAAATGGTGCTGGTCCAACCTTAAATGGGATTACCTTAATTGTTGCCGGTCCAATTTTAAGTGGGATTATTTTAAATGGGATTACCTTAAATGGTGCCGGTCCAGCCTTAAATGAGATAACCTTAAATGGTGCTGGTCCAACCTTAAATGGGATTATCTTAAATGGTGCCAGTCCAACCTTGAATGGGATTATCTTAAATGGGATTGCCTTAAACGGGACTACCTTAATTGGTGGATTTTTTGTAGCGCAACATGCACCCACCAGACGGTGATGAAGTCGTTGTAGGGCTCGGTCTGCAGCAGGGTGAAGTTCAGGAGGATCCCATAGCCCACGGGCACCGTCAGCAGCCACGAGCAGTCCTGGGAATTGGGGTAGGGGTTGGGGAATCCCGGAGAGTAAACCGTCCCGTTCTGCGTGGTGACATTGCCCCCGCACGGCACTGAGGGGCAGAGAGGAACACAAACCCGTGAGGAAATGTCCCCTAAAATATCCCCGTAAATCCCATTTTTATTCCTTTTAATTTTATATACAAAGGAAATTCTGGATTCACGAAAATCAGAGAGGGGATCAGAGGGAAACACAAACCCATGAGGAAATATCCTCTCAAATAGCCTTAAATCCCATTTTTATTCCTTTTAATTTTATACACAAAGGAAATTCTGGATTCAGGAAGATCAGAGTGGGGATCAGAGGGAAAACACAAACCTGATGAGGAAATGCCCCCTTAAATAGCCTTAAATCCCATTTTTGTTCCTTTTAATTTTATACATGAAGAGCAATTCTGGATTCAGGAAGGTCAGAGAGGGAATCAGAGGGAAACACAAACCCCACAAGGAAATACCCTCTTAAATAGCCTTAAACCCCGTTTTTATTCCTTTTAATTTTATATACAAAAGAAATTCTGGGTTCAGGAAGATCGGAGAGGGAATCAAAACCCCATGAAGAAATGCCCCCTTAAATACCATTTTTGTTCCTTTTAATTTTATACATGAAGAGCAATTCTGGATTCAGGAAGATCAGAGAGGGAATCAGAGGGAAGCACAAACCAGGGGGCTGAATTACCGAGATCTGGAGGCTGAATTCCCAAGGCCATAGGGCTGAATTCCTGGGGCCGGGGGGCTGAATTCCCAGGGCTGAATTCCCGGGGCCATAGGGATGAATTCCTGAATTCCCATGGTCAGGGGGCTGAATTCCCAGGGCTGGGGGACTGAATTCCCAAGGCCGGGGGGCTGAACTCCCAAATTCCCAGGGTCGGGGGGCTGAATTCCTGAATTCCCAAGGTCAGGGGGCTGAATTCCCGAGGTCTGGAGGCTGAATTCCCAAGGCCACAGGGCTGAATTCCCGAGTCCAGGGGGCTGAATACCCAAATTCCCGAGTCCAGGGGACCGAATTCCTGAGTCCAGGGGGCTGAATTCCCGAATTCCCGTGGCCATAGGGCTGAATTCCTGAATTCCCGAGGCCAGGGGGCTGAATTCCCAAATTCCCAAGGCCATAGGGCTGAATTCCCAAGGCCATAGGGCTGAATTCCCGGGGCCATAGGGCCGAATTCCCAAGTCCAGGGAGCTGAATTCCCGAATTCCCAGGGCCATAGAGCTCAGTTCCCAAGGCCAGGGGCTGAATTCCCAAATTCCCGAGATCAGGAGGCTGAATTCCCAAATTCCTGTGGTTGGGGGGCTGAATTCCCGAAGCCAGAGGGGTGAATTCCCAAATTCCCGAGTCCAGGGGGCTGAATTCCCAAGGCCAGGAGGCTGAATTCCCGAGGCCATAGGGCTGAATTCCCAAATTCCTGAGGCCAGGGGGCTGAATTCCCAGGGCTGGGGAGCTGAATTCCCAAGGCCGGGGGGCTGAATTCCCAAGGCCGGGGGACTGAATTCCCAAATTCCCAATGCCATAGGAGTGAATTCCTGGGGCCGTGGGGCTGAATTCCCGAGGCCATAGGGGTGAATTCCCGGATTCCCATGGCCATCGGGCTGAATTCCTGTGGTCAGGGGGCTGAACTCCCGAATTCCCGGGGCCAGGGGGCTGAATTCCCAAATTCCCGCAGCCATGGGGCTGAATTCCTGAATTCCTGGGGCCATAGAGCTCAATTCCCGAGTCCAGGGGGCTGAATTCCCAAATTCCCAAGGCCAGGGGGCTGAATTCTTGGGGCCGGGGGGCTGAATTCCCGAATTCCCAAGGCTGGGGTGCTGAATTCCCAAATTCCCGAGTCCAGGGGGCTCAATTCCCAAGGTCAGGGGGCTGAATTCCCAAATTCCCCAGTCCAGGGGGCTCAATTCCCGTACCCCATACCTTCACAGCGGGGCAGGGGGTGGTCCCAGTTGCGGTTGGTGCCGTGCTGGCAGGTGAGCACGGGGTGCCCGATCAGGCGGTAGCCGGGCAGGCACTCGAAGGAGATGGACTGGCCCACGTTGTAGCCAGCTCCTCTCACCACGCCGTTGGCAAAAGGCTCCGGGTCGGGGCATTCCTGCAGCTCGTAGGCTGGCGGAGGAAAAATGGGAATGGTTTAGGTTCTGTTTTGGGCTTTGGGGGAAAGCGACAGGAGGAGGGGAATGGCTGCAAGTTGTGCCGGGGAGAGGAGGGTTGGGAACGAGGGAATTTCTGCACGGGAAGGGTTGGAAGTGATGCCTGAGCAGGGTTAGCTGAAACAGGGGCTGGACAGAGTTGGGAGAATAAAAATCAGATTAATTTATTGAAGGCCTTTAGGTGCACTCAGGGCAGACAGAGCCTATTCCAGAGGCTGCACCCAAAATGGACAGCGAGTCACAAGTTCTTCACATTTTATAAGTTCTGTCCATTCACATATTGAGCCTTAATCCTCCAATTACACCTTTTACATCTTTTCCCCTTTTCTTTCCACATCCCTATTTTCTTCCCACATCCCCCTTTTCTTTCCCTTGTCTTTCCTTATCTTTCCCCTTTTTTTCCTTATCTTTTCCCCTTTTCTTTCCACATTCCCCTTTCTTTTCCCTTTTTTCCCTTTTTCTTTCCACATCCCCCTTTTATTTTCCCCTTATCTTTTCCTCTTTTCTTTCCACAACCCCCTTTTCTTTCCCTTTTTTTCCTTATCTTTTCCCCTTTTCTTTCTACAATCCCACTTTCTTTTCCCTTTCTTTTTCTTATCTTTTCCCCTTTTCTTTCCACAGCCCCCTTATCTTTCCCCTTTTCTTTCCTTATCTTTCCACATCCCTCTTTTCTTTCCCTTTTTTTCCTTATCTTTTCCCCTTTTCTTTCCAAAACCCCCTTTTCTGTCCCTTTTTCCCCCCTTATCTTTTCCTCTTTTCTTTCCACGTCCTTTTCTTTCCACATCCCCCATTTCTTTCCCTTTTTTTCCTTATCTTTTCCCATTTTTCCTTACCTTTTCCCCTTTTCTTTCCACATCCCCCTTTTCTTCCTACATCCCGCTTTTCTTTCCCCTTTCTTTTCCTTATCTTTTCCCTTTTTTCCTTAGCTTTTCCCTTTTTCTTTCCACATCCCCCTTTTCTTCCCACATCCCGCTTTTCTTTCCCCTTTTTTCCCTTATCTTTCCCCCTTTTCTTTCCACATCCCCCTTACCTTCCCCTTTTTCTTTCCTTATCTTTCCCCTTTTCTTCCCACATTTCCCCTCTCCTTAATCCCCCTCTCCTTCCCACATTTCCCTTTTCCTTTCCCCACATTTCCCCTCTCCTCTCCACCTCTCCAATCTCCATTCCCCATCTCCCCTCTCCTTTAACACCTCCCCATCTCCCCATTCCTTGCCGTTATTGGGATCGAGTTCCCCGTGACACCTTCCCGCTCGTTCCGCCGAAACCCTCCCGGAATTAACCCCAAAATCCAGCACTCCGAGGGGCGGAACCATCCCTCCTCACCTTGGTACTCCAGCTTGAAGCCGGGCTTGTTCTGGGAGTGGTCGCTGTGGAAGTAGACGGTGGTCTCGTGGGAGGTGGAGAGCAGCGAGCCGGGCAGCTCGGCGCCGCTGAAGCGCCCGATCACCGCGCTGGTGTCGTAGGGACCGTTCCGGATCTCCACGAAGTCGTGGTTGGGCTCCGTGGAGAAGTTCAGGAATTGGATGTGAGCACCTGGGGATGGGGGAGGGAGAGGTTGGGGCTGAGGCTGCAGCTGGGCACCGACACCAAAACCAAAACCGACACCAAAACCAAAACCCACACCAACGCCAAAACCAACACCTGCACCAACACCGAAACCAGCACCACCA